>OY755195.1:3459498-3849291 GCA_963576735.1 Bedellia somnulentella
ATCCCTCTGCAATCCAAACTGGTTCACTCGACGTCTCAAATGAGGTTCGATAAGTTCTTTAGCCAGTTGTTTCATGAAATTCAATCTGGGCACCTTTCTCTGAGCTTGGTTCATGTTGCTGATGATGTATGAATTTGCCGCAGATACATCCAGCATTCTGTAGAACACTGCCATTGGCCAGCGCTGTGTGCGTCGAGAAGTTGAATAAATGGCACATTTCTGATCTAATGTATCGACGCCTCCTTTGGTGCTATTATAAAAAGTGATCATTTCTGGCTTTTGTTTTTGTGGATCAATGGTTGGCATGTGATGCATGCTGGAGAGAACAAGCACGGATTTGTTTTGCTTTGGTACATACACCAATGTTGCATCTGACGTAAATCCAAAAATCGAAGAGCCAACGTCTCGGTGACGGCTAGGTAGAAATTGGGGAGGTACTTCCCTTTTATTTTTTTTAAGGGTCCCTACAAGTGTCAGCTGTTTTTGCTTCAGGATGTTCATTAGCTCTACTGAAGTAAACCAGTTATCAGTCGTAACATTTCTGTGGGTTCCTTCAATCGATGCAATCAGTCGCAAAACTGATTGCGTGGGTTTGTTCAGTCGTTGGTATTCATCGGGCAAGCCTTGGCTATCTGAGTCTTTACCCAAGTATATGTAGCCATCAACAAGATATCCATTTCTGGCATCAGTCATGCACATAATTTTTAATCCATATTTGTTGGGTTTTTTCGGCATGTACATTTTGAAGCCGCATCTCCCACAGAAAGCCACCAACATCTCGTCAATACAAGCGTAACTGCCAATTGAACAAACTTCTTTGCAGTTTTGTATCAGCTTACCAAACAGCTGAGATATAGGTGCAGCTTTGTCAGTGCTACGGCGTTCATCTCTGGTGCTCGCATCATCAAATCGAAGACAATTCAGCAGTATTTCAAACCGGTTCTTGCTCATTATACAACGATAAATCTCTCTTCCTGTGCCATCTGTGCTGTACCAACATGTGTAATGTGTGTGGTTTTCTTTGAAAATTGCGGTATAGTACAACATACCGATCAAAGCTTTTAGCTCCATTACGTCGAGGTCTTGAACACATGTCTGATTTTGATAGTTTGGTCTTATCTTGATAATTTTTTCGTTTGTATACTTAACAATTTCTTCTAACATATCATCAATGAAAAATACCTGCCAAATATCGGATGGTTTTGTATTTCTGTTCAAAACATCTCTGAAGTTCCTTTTCAATCCTGGAGGTTGATGAATGATGTTGTGTTGCAAAGTCCTAGATCGCGAAACTGGAGGTTGGCTCGACCAACGGAACAGATTTTTTCCGAAATAGTTCCGGTATCTTGCCAATGGAACATCGTCATCTGAAGATTGATCATCAACTGGCACATCACCATCATCATTATCATTATTTTCTCATAACTCGTCAACATCAATTTCAGAGTCTGATTGACACTCACTTTCAATCACGTGGTCTAAAGGTACATCTTCTACGTCACTGCAGTCTTCATTTGGCAATTCCGGCTCGTCCCTTTGATCCTCAGCATCTGAGTCACTCTCTTCTAACCATCTACAGATATTTCGATCACGTTGAGACATGCTGAACCTAAAAAACGATAAGAAAATGTTTACACTAAAAGAAACGTAACAACCTAACGTCGGTCACCAGGACCGCATACGATATATATTTACCTGATTCTTTTCACTGCGCGCACGTGTTGCTTGGCCGAGCGCAGAGCGCAAACTGAAGAGGGAGGGGAAAAGGTACACAGCAGAGTCACAGGCGTGGGGCCCGCGTAGTAACGGAAATATTTGAAAAAATAGATCGCTCAGAGTCACCGTGACCGACGCTAGGTGGTTAAGGGTTAAATTAGATTTTTGAACAAGCGATAAAGCGTCGAGTGGGCGTTATAGGCTTGACTCAAGGTCAAAAAAATGCTAGCATACCAATATAAACCTTACGTAAGCACACAAAAGGTTTGTAACTCCTGATGCCCGCGAGCGGGAGTGAACTTATTCACGCGTGAGAGAGGGAGACAGGTAGAACCAGGTCAATGTACGAAATTCTTCCTGCTCGGCGACCGTGCTTTAGAGCAGCTGGTTTCAAAATTTTTATTACAGTTTAGAGAAGCATTATTTAGGGTTACACAGCAAAAAAAATAATTGGAAAAAGTTAAGATTTGTGGCAATAGGAGTAAAAAGACTGTCACAGGGTGTGTAATTTTGCGATTTTTAAAAAAATGCCTTTATTTTTGAAATCATACAACTTAGAATTTTTTTTGTATATTTTGGTACCATGAGTCTTTCATTTGACATTCGCTATCGAGACATACCGTAGCGATAATTGTTAAGTTACTCACTAGCGCATTAGAGCGTGAAACCAAATAAAGTGAAGTCGACTTTCGTTATATTTAAGCATTTTCTATGTCTTTTGTTGGAAATATGTCGGGAAGAACTTATTTAGCTTGGAATATGCTAACCGCGGCTGCTCGTGAAGATGAACGTCATGAAAACGGGATATTTCAATCAGAAATGAGGCAGAAATTTGGGAATACTTTGAATAATATCAGTGAAAATAATTTTATTAAACAATATAGACTTAATAAGGAATCTTGCGAGGAGCTGTGTTTGTTATTAAAGTGTTTTACAGATTTGAAATCGACTCAAAGAATCTCATTAGAAACTAAGGTGAAAGAATTAAACCTCTTACTTGAATTGGAATCAATAGTATTTTCCATTGTTGATTTGATAACTCTACCTTAAACCCTTGATGTTACAGGTGTTGTGTGCATTATTATTTTATGCACACGGAAGCTACCAGCGAATTACTGGTATGGCTCGATATTTGTTACAGGAAACTGTAAGCGTTTATGTTGAGCAAGTGACGACAGCATTGAATCATCCCAATGTTCTCAAAGAGTACATAAAATTTCCAACATCCAGAGAAGAAAGGGATGTAATTAAGCATAATATATAAATTATCTTACCTTAGTTTTCATTGGATATTATGTGTACTTTTTATAATGTATGCTGCCTTAAAACTAAGCCAAATGTGTTGGTTCCATAATACTGAACCACTTAGTTTTTACCTTTTTGTATGATAAATTATGAGTAAAAGTTAAAGTGAGAAAAATATACATTGTATTCAAGTGTGGAGCTAGAATAAATATTATTATTCTAAAAAGTAATGTTAAGATGGTGTTAATACATAGAGAAGATGGATGTAAAATGGTGAAAAAGATTTGTACATTGTATTCAAGTGTGGAGCTAGAATAAATATTATTATTCTAAAAAGTAATGTTAAGATGGTGTTGATACATAGAGAAGATGGATGTAAAATGGTGAAAAAGATTTGTACAGCCAATGTGGATGATAATTTCAGTAGAATATAGAGGACATGTTTTGATCAAAGAGATAATGTGAAAAGTTAGTATAATTAAATAAATACATACATACATATTCTCACGCAATTAGTTCCCATTGGGGTAGGCAGAGACTATCGATCGCCACTTCGTACGATCCTGGCAAACCTCTCTAGCTTCGACTTCGTTTACATCCATCAATCTTTTCATACATGCTCTTTCATTCCTAATACTTCTCTTATATAATTCTCTTATATAATTAAATATGGTTAGCATTAGTCTGTAGCCTAATGCCTTAGAGAATTGAACTTCCATTAATAATAGTAATTTTTTCTTAGTACATCGCTCTTGATGAGATATCATTTCAGAAGCCTACAAACCCTTAATTGCCTCTTACTACACCCATGGTAAGAAATGGGTTATTGCTGTTCTAAACAGACTTTACTAATCTAACTTTATATTTTATTTTATAAGGTTACTCCGGTTATGCACAAAGACCATGGATCCACTCCTTATTTAGATCCAAATACGAATTCCGTGGAAGAAACATATAATAAAGCTCACACTTCTGCAAGGGTCCTTATCTAATATTAAAACTCTTTATTGCACATAAAAAAAACAGGACAAACATTTACAAATTAACAGCAATTAAATAACAAAAGTACAATTGGCGGTCTTATCACTAAAACGATTTCGAATAATAATTGAGACTTAAACTTAATTGAGGTTAAATTAATTTTGTCTCAAAAATATTTACTACTCGGTTTCCTGATTCTAAGAACTGACCAAATAAATCTAACCATCGCCGTTGTATGGTCAGTTCTGCTTCCCTTAATCTAATTCTTTCCTTTTCGGCCTCTCTCTGAAAGACCCTCCATACAGCATCAGATCTGGCAAATGCCTGTCTTGCCAACTCTGACAACTTTGAGGGTCAAAAGCAAATTGTTCTCAAATGAAAAAGGGTGACATATTTATACTTTTTGGATAGCTTGTTTATTGGTTTATCGGTAAAAACAATAAAATGAATAGTATTTGATAGTCGACTTTACCGATTAATGGCCTATACCACCGTGCATCGGTATTAAAAAATGCATCTAAGAGAAAAATGATGCAAATGCCTGTCTTGCCAACTCTGACAGCGTTTGGGTGCGAGTTCTTCTTTGGTTTGGTGAATCTGGCTGAAACCCTCCTCTGCGTTTTCGACGAGGCGTAGGAGATGATCTCAGATGTAGAGAACCCTTTTTTTTTTTTTTTTGTCGTGGGGAAATCCTCATGGATCCGACGTCACCCGGCGGGGTGACGAAGGTATGTCGGACTCTTACCGACTAAAACCCCACGGTGGCCATCTTCGGTGCTTTGATGCGGGATTGGTGGGAACGCCCGTGGCAGTCTACCTCCAATCCCGCGCACCACGCCTCTCGGCGTCCATCTCGGGGGACTTGAAGTCCCCCACTCCCCCTTGTGCTTCCTCAGCACCGCAGACGTTTGGGCCACAAGTTCCAAACGCCCGCCCCCTCGAGGTTCTCCTTGCGGAGTAGCAGACTGCAACCCGCCGGTCGCAGCCCACCACCTCACGGATTTTTTAACGAGGTTTTATCCTCGGATTTTTGCGGAAGGTTTACTCCTCTTCCGATTTTTTATAGAGGTTTACTCCTCGCGGTCAAGCCTACACCTCGGCAAGACCCTCGGCCCTGGTAGTGCAATACTGCCAGGGTTACGAGTTCCCCTCTTGCTCCCGTTCCCTCTCTACACCTCGAAAGGAAAACGGGAGCAACCCACCCCATGATTTTTAACGAGGTTTTCTCCTCCGATTTTTTATAGAGGTTGACTCCTCGCGACCTGCTAGTGACGGCAAGGCCCTCGGTCCCAGCAACAGCGGCTACAACTGTTGCTAGGGTTACGATTTGCGTCGCTTCCCCTGTCCCCTCTCCTAATGAGAGGGATACTGGGAGCGACGCCACCTCGGTGCATTAGCTTCACCCCGGATGGCTAGTCCGGGGCTACTGAGCCCCCACGCCACGACAAGGCTGCACCGTGTGGGGGAGATGTAGAGAACCCTGATTTAAGAGAAATTGGTTTACCTAACGTCCCACAACAGCGTAATTAATTTTTTTTGAGACAAGGTGAAGCAAAGAGAATATTAATTATTGATTCTCATTTTAATAATTAAAATTTGTTTTAATACTCTACCTTCTTTTATTTTGCCGCAACTTTTGAAGCTCTATTAAGTTACGCAGGCGCAGCTCCGTAACTATAGCTTCAGAATTATGTTGGGCAATTGTGTTGGCCTCAGATTGCAGGTATATGAACTTATCTGGCGCAACACTTGACGGTTTAGGTGTCCTTTTTCTCCGCCCCCTTTATAAAAGCAGGATGGCCAAGTTCAGGTGTTGCAAGAACAGGGGGAGGTGTTGTTTGGTGTAGAGTAGGAGGGGAGATGGAAGCCTCTGGTTGGGTAAGGAAGGAAATTGGAGGGTCAAAATGAGAAGTAAGGAAGGGCGAAGACTGAATAGGGGCTGAGGGACGATCGGATTCCAGAAGAGAAGTAGGAGAAATACAGAAAGAAGAAGAGGGTTCGGATAGGGAAGGAATAGGATTAGTGGAAGTGGAAGTGGGCAAAAATAAAAGTGATCTTTCCTAAAAAAAAGGCAAATATAATGAAATATTAAATCATTAAATAAACTTGCTTCATAAAATTATACAAATAATTATCATTTCAAGTGTGTCCTTCGTGGCCGTCCTCTACTAACATTACCTTCCACCTTTTCAAAGAGCATGTATGAAAAGATTGATGGATGTAGACGAAGCAAGAGATGTTTGCCAGGACCGTACGAAGTGGCAATCGATAGTCTCTGCCTACCCTAATGGGAATTAACGGCGTTAGCATTTGTTTGTATGTAATTATCATTGTCGTCAGCTAATAGAAATCCATGGGTGGATATAACCATCTCCCAGAGCTCTCTACTATAATAAAAGACTACACAGCAATGGGAATAAAATAATCTAAATAACTTTCAATATGATACTAACCTTACTAATTCCAGACTCAACTGGACCAACTCCAATGGACTCCAACTCTGTCCCAATTACTCCCAAAATTTGTACAGTATCACTGGATAATTCTGGTAGCACAAAACTATTGCCAGTTTGGCCTGCTGTCTGTAAAAGTAATATTCAGTTGCTGTAAGTGATGTGACTACAAAAATACATTTGTATTTTCTGTTTAGAAAGAAAGACGGATATTTTGTAATTATTTGTTAATAAATAAACCTCAAGATTCTATAACTGGCATGTGCCACTTGGTAAGATATGGATTATGGATAATTTACAAGACAATGGTAATGCCTCTACTTTAGTAATAGAAAACCGGATGATATACAAGTAAAGGTCTGATAACCTCAAAACCTTTTTATTTAATATATCTTAGCTTAATTAATTCTCAATATTGAATGTTATGTTGATAATTAAGACACACTTACCGTCTTTCACTGAGCTACCGATTTATTCGGGCCAAAATCTTTCAATTTAGCGTGGCCACATGGCCCGTAAAATTCTCCAAGAGCAAAATGGGGATGTGTAACCATATATGCGATGAGCTTATGTATCTGTACTTTAGAGCTACGCTTACTTTTTCCTCTGTAAACGAAAGAGGGCATATACAAATTTGAATATCCTACTATGAGTATTGAATTACTTATGCGTTAAAAAGATAAATTACTTACTTTTGTACGTCCATCTTAATTATGCCAACAATTCACACATAAAATACAAATGAAAATCTGTAGGCAATGATTATTTCAATTAACAATTAACCACTCGTATCGTATCGTAACCGCGTAAGAGTATGAACAAGAACAAAACAAGACTTTTTTTGTGTTATTTATTGGCAAGCACGATTTGTGATTTGCCACAAACAAGCGGGGAAACAACTGTTCATATGAAAATATACCTAAATCGAGTATTTAATTTTCAAACAAAATAAAGATCAGAAATGCTATATTATGTACAAATCTACCTATAACTCAATATTATAACTTTTATAAAAGAACTTATAATATAATATATATTAGGACTTAAAGTCGCTAACAATGTTTCTATACAAGTTGGAAACCTTAAATCATAAAATAACAAGTCAGATATGACTACAGAGCGATCATACAAAGGACAGAAAAAAAATATGGTTTAAATTACATATATCTATCTTACAACTATACTAATTTATTTAGATGAGAAGGTATCGTGACATGACTTATGTTCATTTGTTGATGGTATGTTCCTACACCTACACAACCATCAGAGTTTTGCTTGGCAGCGTCAGTAAAAATATGCCAGTTTTTCCAGTTATTATCGTTTAGAATACAGTTATATTCGATGTTAGGTGATATATTGTTTTTATTGATGCCTAAATTAATATGAACGTCAGGTGAAAGAAAAAGAGCCTGGAATGGAGTAGATCGGAGCAGAAATATTTTTTATTTTACGATAACTATGTATAAGACAAGGAACCGGTTTAAATTAACAAAATCGTGATTTTTCAACAAGTCGAGATAAATATTCTAATTTTGACACTAATAGATGTTCTGAAAACTGTAACACTCGGGTAACAAATTTATCGGACAAATACTGGCGTCTTAAGTAAAGTGGTGGTTCACAACACTCAGTCTGCAAAGCTTTGGACTTGACTTCATAGCACCGCTGTTAATACGTAAAGCTTTCGATTGTATAAGATCTAGCCGTTTGAAAGCTGTGTGGCGACCGCTAGACGGCGAACTCACTTGCATACTAGCAGCGTCATAAAAAATCGTACATCGCGGTATCGAAATGTTTCTTTAGCTAAAACATAAATACAAATTCTAAGTTGGTACACAGCAGGGTGTACTGGCCAGTATATCTTTGCTGTTCCCACAGTGGTGACCCCCGACAACAACATGACGAATCTTTCTACTACATTTCTCAATCTACCCACAACTTCTACTCCTCGCTTACCTTACCAAACTACTCTACTCATCCTACCGAGCATCTACTGGCATGCTACTCTGCCTCACTGCTCACACTGCACTCTACTACTAGACGGCGAACTCGCTCGCACACTAGTCCCTCTCTACTATTGGTAACAGGTACCTCCTAGCTCTTCGATATCGTCTATCGACTAGGAGGGGAGTACTGTGGCGACCGCTAGACGGCGAACTCACTTGCATACTAGCAGCGTCATAAAAAATCGTACATCGCGGTATCGAAATGTTTCTTTAGCTAAAACATAAATACAAATTCTAAGTTGGTACACAGCAGGGTGTACTGGCCAGTATATCTTAGCTGTTCCCACAGCTGAAATACTGCCAGGTTCTAATAAGAAGGTACCATAATCTAACAGGCTCCTTATAAAGGCATTGTACAGTAATTTCATTGAAAAAAGATGGGCTCCCCACCATACCCCAGATAGGCATCTAAGCATGTTTAGAATACGTTCGCATTTAGCTACAATGTAATCGCAATGCGCGATTCCCGACAATTTACTATCTAAAATTACTCCTAAGAATTTAATTTTGTCACAGAATGGAATGTTAATATTTTAAAAAGTAATATTGATATGAGGAGTAAGGCCTAGTTCACATGTAACGCGCGTTAAGGCAGATCAACGCACGACCAAATTTATAAAGAGTTCAGATGACAAGCGCTGACGCGCGTTGCGAGAGCTCGTCAGTCTGTTTCGATAGAGCTTAGAAAATGGACGTGGAGGAAGCTATTAATTTGTGGTTATATTACAAAAAAAAATATCGAAAAAGAAAACGTACACATTGGGTTCACCCAATTTTAAAAACTGGACCCAGTTTGTTTGCCACATTATATCCGAATCTGAGAGACAATGAATCTAAATTCTTTAATTACTTTAGAATGTCTATAAAATCATTCGACAATTTGCTTCAGCTCATTCAGGATGATATTGCAGCAGCTCCGAACGCCATCAGATATTGTATTTCACCAAAAGAAAAACTAATAATGACTTTAAGGTAAGACTTATTTATTACTGTATTTAATTAACAATCTGTAAATAATTATAGTTGTGAATCTTCGCTGCTGGTGGCAACTGATGTCGGTGTCGCTGGCGATATGTCTCGTCCGCTAGTTGTGTAGCCATAACCAGACGATGAATATTGTTGTGAGGACCAATAGTTTTCAGACGAGTAATTAGAAGTTAAAGGACCGGATGTTTGGTGTTTTGCTATTAAATTGTATATATCTATCTTGGCTCTAAGGCGCTTATTTCTTTATTTCGTTTACTAAAGACAAACAAAATAACTTGTCCTCGTCTGAAACCTCTTGTGTTTGCTTTGCTTATTCTGTGAACTCAATATGTCTCTGTTCCATGCTCTTCTCTAAAACTTTAATGAATTTGTCATCACTTGAATTGGGTTTCATTTTCTTAGCAGTTGGCCGGGAAGGTGGTGGCATTTCATCTTTAACATTTTCATTATTACTAGCTACAGTTTCGTTATCATTGCTGAAATTACTTTTCCTGGTGTAGTGCCTTTAAGAAAGAGCAGTCTGTTAAAATGTATGTAATTGTTTTTACCCGCTCCAGATCCTGATTTTCCTTTTTTCGACGCTCTGATGAAATTATCCTTTAAACTTTTCCACTTTGTTTGCAGCAAAGTACCTGTAAAAATTAAATTAAAGTAAAGTCAATCATTTCAGATATTTTGCAAGCGGATGCTCCATGGCAGAGCTACACTATTCATATAAAATCGGGAAGTCAACACATGTATTTTTATAGGTATGAACAGAACAATACAGTTTAATATTTTACTATTTTCTGGACAGTAGATACATTTATAGGCAGGTTGCTGAGATTCGTCTTTTTTACTAAATTAATTTACTTTTATGTGTTACATATATGAGAAAATCTTAAAATTCCAAATAAGATTCTTCTGTGCTATATTTTTGATTTACACAGTTTATTTATTCAAGTACATATCATATAACATTACACAGAAGCACCTTTCAACTAACTTAAAACTAAAAATTAAATAAACAATAAAATTAAACAAAAATAATAAAAAAAGGTCAATTAAACAAACCGCTCCGAGACATATCCGACCCAAAGGTCCCCATTACGCTGGCAGCGTTACCCCGCTGAACAGCTAGGGAGATCCGCTGTATCAAAAATGCCCCAGAACGGTAGTCCCAGCCACGGTTCCACAGGCGGCGCCATATCTCTTTTATAAAAGATTTTCCCTCTAAACCATAAACTCCGGTAGTTTCTAAAGCGAGAGGCACAAAGAAAAAAGAGGACATAAGCTGACTATACTTAGAAAGCTTATGTCTCGCAGCCGTTTCAGAAGCAGCCCCCGGAGCTGCATTGGTAGGTCCTACATGAGAAGGTGCAAATGTGCAGACGCAAGTGGCATCCCAAATCAGACAACGACCTCTCTCCCACGGAACCAAGGTCAAACCATCCGGGCGCTTACCATCACTCCTGAATAATCCCTGAGGCTCGAGAACTGCAGGGATGTCAGCAGAAATGAGAGCTCTACGAACGATATCATTTATAGACTGGTGCCGTGAGATTCTGCCTGCACTACGGACACAATGAAGCCCGTGTCGACCTAAAGAATCCACCCGCGCCCCACAGACACAGCGATGTGGTTGACAAATGTTGCATTCTAAGCGAAGTGCCTCTGCAATCCGCAGAAAATTATTGTCCAATAGGGTCCCAAGCTGCGGAAACGGTAAAGCATACAGCCAACAACCAGAGTCTAGATGAGACACAGCCCTAAAACGTGCCAACTCTGCACCAGAACATTGCTCCACCATATCATGCAATGCAACCTGACAAAGCTCCTCGTCCCAAGCACGCTGCCGACTAGGCTGCTCTGGCAAATCACTGTTTGGACATCGAACACGCCAAGATCTTAAAGCCTCCTCAGCAAAAGGAATCTGGAATCCATCACCATTAATACATAATATGATAGTGACTTAGATCCAAAACCCCACGCGAGGAAGCCAAAAAAAGCCGGCAATCCTGTGTCTCGAAGACAGCGAATACCCAAACCCCCATGTCTGATTGGCAAAGCAGCCTGACACCACTGAAAGTCTGATAAGTCTATATTGAAAACATGTTCGAGCAATACTCGAAGGGTGTCGTCATATCTGCGATAATTCAATATGAAGCCAGACTGGAGCGGTACGAAGAGTGTAAGTTAGTCGAGGAATAGATAGGCAACTACGTAAAATTGTCAAAGCTACATGAGCAGAAAGCTGTTTTAAATGTTGCTTCGTGTCTGCCAAAATATTCATTTTCGAAAGAATAACACCCGGTACACCCTCTGAAAAAATTGGAGCACCTAGAAGAGTAAGATTCATCTTGTCCAAAACTTGTACACCAGGTATAAGAGCGTTGATACTCGAGTGAACCTCTTGAGAAGCTTGTCCAGAACAAGGAAACAACTCACATTTCCAAAAATTCAAATGCAAACCTAAACGATCAAAAGCTTGTATTAGCACAACAATGTCATTCATCACGGACTCCAGGCTGCCACCAATAATACCGTCATCGAGATACCAAACATTAAGAGAAGAACTTAAAGAAGAGATCACATCATGGATCGCAAGACTAAAAAGCATAGGGCCCAAAGGATCCCCCTGTTGTAATCCCACCTCCGACTCCACCAGGTTGTCACCAAAAAATAAGTTGCTTGGTCTCGAATAACATTGGTGCAGAAAAGAGCTTTTTCCTTTACCATGTGCAAAACAATATCCCGTTCAACAGTATTAAAAGCATTTTTTAAATCTACTTTTAAAATCACGTCGTCTGTGCCACTTCTGGAAAAAACGAAAGACCTTGTAGCATGAATAGCAGCTTCACATCCCAACGGAATGCCAAAGCCCACTTGTCGAGGTTGCAAAAGTGAAGCAGTTGTGTCACGAACAACACTACAACCCAGTTTAGCGACTAGGCGACGAAGCACACTACTAACAGCAATTGGACGAATTCCGACATCCTTTTTTTATCAGAGCACAAAGTGAAGCACCGTAAAAAAAAGGACAGACTTCCCTATTTACCATGCCCTTTAAAATATTGATAAAATTTGCTAAACTGCAAAGGGAGCGCAAAAGTACTGCACCGTTTTCTCCCGCTCCCACCGATGATAACTCTTTAAGCATTTCCGGGCGAATCCCATCCAAACCCGCTGCCGAACCACTATTAAAAGATCCAATAACTTTAGCAACGGAAGCCGCGTCCATAGTCAAAAATTCACTCGAACTATTCGGCTCAGAAGGGAAAATCAAATTGTGACTAGGGGCCGGATGTTTATCACGTAAGGCCAATAACGTTTCATTATTTTCCTCTGCCAACGAATTGTCAGATAACAAAATGCGTACAGAACCACTCAAGTCACCATTGTGCACCTTATCTTCGACTGTCCTGTAAAAACGACTCTGATTAGATGACCCTGTTCGAGGTGTTGAACTTGACGAAAGTAACCCCATCAAATTACCAGCTGATAAATTATTTATTACTTTGGAGGTAAGAGATGAGTTTCTATCTTCAAACGAAGGAACCCTAAGACCTGAATACGAAAAAGTCATTAAATTGAACCAGTCTTCATTATTGTTTGACTGAACGCACCTCTCAATCAACTCCGAAAGTTTACCGGCCGCCAAGTGCCTCGCACCCTTAGGGTCAACTATATCTGGTATAATTCGTCAAGTATGTGAAGTTATATGGACGAAATTGAAAGACATAGTTATGCCAATCTCAGATAAACAAAAATGGATTGAAATTTCCCAGGGATTTGAGCAAACAGCCAAATTTCCTCTTTGCATCGGTGCACTCGATGGCAAACATATCAGAATACTGAAACCAGAACACTCAGGTTCTTTTTACTTTAATTATAAACATTTTTTTTCTCTGGTGTTACTAGCGTTGTGTGACTCTGACTATCGCTTCATTTGGGTAGACATTGGTGCCTACGGAAAGGATAGTGATTCAGGAATTTTTAGAGAATCAATCATATACAAAAAAACTTACTGAACATTCTCTGGATATACCAAAACCGAGTCCTTTATTAGAAAGCCACGATACAGCACTACCTTACGTAATTGTAGGTGATGAAGCATTTGGGTTAATAGAATATTTGATGAGGCCCTATGGTGGAAAACAGCTAACTTATGAAAAAAAAAAATTTAACTATCGGCTAACTTTAGCTCGTCGATATGTAGAGTGTACTTTTGGAATAGCCAGTAATAAATGGAGAATACTACATCGCTCTCTAGATGTTACTGTGGATTGTGCCGAACAGATTGTAAAGGCAATTACAGTACTTCACAATTATGTTCGAATCAGAGATGGATTTAGACCCGAAGAGATAAAAGAAGCAACTCTGTCTAACATAAATATTACTTACAGTGGACGAGCTACTACTTCAGCGGATAACATCCGAACTAAATTCACGAAATATTTTATTAATGAAGGAAAACTTGAATATCAGGATCGAATGATATAAAATACTTTTTTTGTACACGCAAACGCCATTTTTTACTATAAATAAAGTTACTTACCCACATTCTTCTTTTTTTCTTGAGAGTTGGTATCATCGCAGAAAATTAAAACCAATTCTTCCCAAGCACGTCGTTTTAAAATTTTATTTTTATAGGATTCTGAAGCTATATCCCAAATCGGTGGCCTTTTCCTGACTTCATCAATAAGGAAGTCGATGTCAATATCTTCAGATTCACTCATTTTGAACCACGAAAGTAAGTCACCAAAAAAAAACGTATAATCGCAATGGAAGCGTGCGCTCTACTGAACAGTCAACAGACGTTACATAGTCTGTCAAAGAGCGCGCCAACGCGCGGTCGCCTGCGTCTAGAGACTTTTTTTTGAGCGCCGCGTCAATGCTCGCTAACGCGCGCTGGCGCGCGCTTATGTGATCGGTTGTATGAAAATACTATTATGTCTAGACACTAGAAAACGCGCGTTAAAATTCTGCCATCTGAACCTGGCCTAATGCGCATGCGAGAAAATAATGCTATTTCACATTTAGATGGTGACATCTCTAACCCATTATTATCTAACCATACGTTCAGAGAATACAATGCTGAAGAATATATTAATAATGAAATTTATTAGCATTTTAGGAACATTTAAATCGCATAGTTTCTGTTTTAGAATATTTAACACTACATTATCGTATGCAGATATTATGTCAATACAAGCGGCCAATACAGACTAGTCATTCGAAAAAGCAATGCGTATATCTGTGACTAACAAACTAATACAATCGATTGTACTTCTGCCTCGACGAAAACCATATTGTGAATTACTTAATAAACGATTACTTTCCACAAACCAATCCAACCTGTTTTTAATTAAATACTCGGCAATGTTGAGCAACACTGAAGATAAAGCTATTGGCATGTAAGATGAACATAGAGACGGGCATTTACCACCTTTTAAAATTGGAATTATTTCCTGAATTCTCCAAGTATTGGGAATGTTTCCAGATATTGCAATAGAATTAATTAAATTTAAAAAATATAAAATACATGTATCACTCAAATTAATGATGAAAGAATATAGTAAGTCATCAACACCCGGCGATGAATCTTTCAAATTTGAAAGAACACATTTAATTTCATCAAAACTGAATGGAGAATTCAGATCATTATGATCACACGTAGACGTAGTAGATCCAACAAAAGGTGAAAAATGAGTATCTAAAGAAACAGAGACAGGGGCTAACTTATCCATTAACTCTTCAGCTAGAGCAGGAGCCATTGATTTCGGACCATGATTCTTTAAACGCAGACTTAAACCGTCTTATGTTTCTCCAAACAACTGATGGACAAGAATTTGGTGAGACGGAAGTGCAGTAGTTGCGCCAGCCGTAAAATTTCTTCTGTTTCAAAAGTTTACGAGTTAGTTTTATTTGACTGGTATAAAATATAGTTTATTTCCGCCTCTTTTCTCATTTTCACAGAAGTACTACATTCTAAGTCCCACCAAGGAGGAGTAGGAGTGTAACATTTACTCGGCACTCTGATGAAGTTTAAGGGAAAACTAATAAGGAGAGGATAATGATCACTTCCGTAAGTTGAAGGTAAAGGTAGCCAATCTAAGGAAGAAGCTAGAGATGCGGAACACATACTGAGATCAGGTGCACTAATACCCTCATACATTTTTGTTCGTAGAGTAGCGCGACCAGTATTTAAAATGCAGAGTTTGAGTGAGTCACACATGTTCAACAAATTAGCAGCACAAGGAGAGTGGGCACTTGCAATAGTGCTTCCCCATGCAGAATGTTGAGAATTGAAATCTCCCAAAATGATAAAAGGTTTAGGTAAAGAAGATAAAATTATTTCTATTTCATTGAAAATGGCAGAAGTTGGTCGAGGGATATAAATTGAAACATAACAAACTTTGTTTTAATAAATAGCACTTATTACAAATGTGTCACTATGAACTGGTATTGACACATGTTTAAAATTCAATGATTTTTTAATAAGTTTGGCAACACCACCATACCCATCTAATCTATTGTCACTAACTAAAGTATAACCTAAAATATTAAATTTAAAATAATTTTCAGGATTCAACCATGTTTCTTGCAAAGCTAGAAGAAAGGGTTGATATTTATTAACTAAATAATTAAGATCCGATTTTTTAGATCTAATATTGCGGCAGTTCCATTGTATTATGTTTGGGTTGGACGGACGTGATCCATTATTGAGTGACGATAAAATCTTAGTTATTTCATGTAAAAGGGGAGCAGTGTTGGACGGTGAAGATTGAGTGTTCTGTTGGATCAAAGTTTTCAACAAAGAAATTATTATTTCGGCAATAGAATGATCAAAATTGATGTTGTTTTTATTTTGATTATTACAGGCTTTAAGGGCACAACCATTGGACAGAGAGGGAATTCTATTTTCATTAATGATGGCTTCATGAGCTGCTTTGTCATAACCTTTGCTAGACCTAGGAGGAGAACGGGGTTTTAGAAAAACTGCCTTCTTATAAGAGTGTGTTGAAGGAGCATCATTACTACTGAATATATTAGGATTGGAAGAACACAATTTAGGGGCTGATGTTAAAACATCAGCATATGATATGCAACTATGAGCCAAAGAGACCTTGATGGCCTTTTGTCTTTCAAATTCAGGTCATTTTTTATTTGTAGCATAATGAGAGCCTGTACACAAAAAGCAGCAAACTTCCTCTTCTTCAACCCCACATGTGTGACCAGTATGTTCACCACCACACTTAAAGGGGCTTCTAAACGGGCCATGTTTTGCTGCAATTTGTGGCTGCACTCTTGACAATTAATTTCCCGGCCATCACAAAAATATTTTATTGCAACTGATGGCCGAGCAATCTAAGGCTGGGCAATGTGCTGCAATATGTCTGCAATAGTATGGCTCATGATGCAGACTCTTAAACGGGCTATTCAAACCGGCAACAATGGCTGACGAAATCACACTTGTCGCAGCAGCTTATATTGTTTTAAAAAGTAAACAGAAAAAAGAAGAGGTTCGAAATTTTTCTTTCCTTTAATAACATCTTTTATTTATAAGAAAAAGAAGAGCTTGTGGATTCGACCTAACTTAGATTAGTGGTGGTTAATATAACGTAAAACTGAAAAACGAAACATGCGATTTGCTCGCAACGAATAGCTTGCGCTTAATACACACGCAAATACCGCTATAGTTACAACGCGACACGCGTCGAACTCACTCTTTCGCTCAAGATCGCGATCTTAGCTGGCGAAACTGGACAGCGTCTCCCCGCGGCCGTTGCCACGCAGCTACTGCGAACGAAATCAAATCGCACGTACATCAAAGCTATTTTGCGAAGCCGAGTCGTGGCGCGCGATCATCGCACAGCCGAGTTGAGCCGAGCTTCGTGCTTAGCAATGTATTGTATGTAGCGTCTCGCTCTCTCAACGGTGCACCGGCAGACCAGTCGCGTGCTTCTCTGCGGTCGCGTGAGCGTGACCCGCGTGAGAGAGAACGAGACGCTGCATAGCTGCATGTTTCGCTTTTATAGATTAGCTAGCTAGCTAGCGCTCCGCGTCTGACCGGTGACCGGAAAGAAATTCAGCAGTAGCGATTTGGCAACGGCCACGGTTGACCTCTGTGCTGTTTGCCTATTTCCCGCGTAAAGTTGCAATCGCGTTTGTTTGGTAAATAAATGTTTGTAAATATAAATAACATTAGTATTAGCTGTTGTTGTGTTGGTGTTGTTCTTGTAATTAAACTGACATTTAGTGTTTATTAAGATTATGTGTAAAATTGTAAATAAATAGTGTGTAAATAGATATTTCCTGACGGAATCTTTATTGATAGGACAATTTCGTATTTTAAGTGTTTTTGTAAATTCTAAATAGAGAGAGAGATAAACAGATTATTTCACCTACTTATTTCGTCACGTGATTGAACTTTGATAGGACAATTTATGTTAAGTGTTTACCGTGTGTTTTCGTAAGTGGATGAACATATTAAAGTTGCGTATTTCATAGTTAAACTTTGAAAGGATATTATTTTGTGGTTTTATAGTGTTAAAGTTAAGTTTTTATACTATAAAAATGCCGAAAAATAGTAGTGATGTGCCAATATGGAACTTTTTTGAAAAGTCTAATAGTGGTGATAAAGTAGCGACTTGTAATTATTGTCGCCGGCAGCTGTCATATAAAACAACAATCACGAATCTAAAGTGCCATTTAAAACAAAAACACATTTCGGCATACCATAACTTTCTAAACTTTGGTAAGAGTCTGGAATCGACTGCTGCGCTTCCAACGGTAAGTCAACTGCAACAGCAACCTATAACTGGTTCGTGTGATGTCGAAATTGTTGTTGGTATTGGACAGGTAGTATCTGGTGATGGTGATATTGCTGCTGTGGGTTATGCTGGTGTTGGGACTGGGACTATAACACAATTAGGACAGACTAACAATGTCAACCTTATCGAGCCGCCTAGAAAAGTTCAAAGAATTATGCATGCATATTTACCAAAAAAAATTAAGCCTGACCAGAAAAAATGATTGATTTATGTCTTTTAAAAATGATTGTTTACGATTTTCAACCATTCTCAATGGTTGAAGACGAGGGTTTCCGTACTTATACTCATGCGTTGAATCCCAATTATGAAATTCCTGATCGGAAAACTTTGTCCAACAAACTTCGTCTTGAAAAATTGAAGTCCTATGTTGAAACTAACGCAACGTCGGTGTGCATCACGGTAGATTGTTGGACATCTCGTACCATGGACAGTTACATGGGAATAGCCGCGCATCCGCCGTCAAGCTCCCCTCGGGCGATAAGATCCGGGTTGTCAGCCAGGCTGATATCCCCACCCGCACACGAATAGCCCTCTTCATCCCCAGGTATACGGGGCCACTGAAACGGCTGCAGACTCTGCTGTGCAAGCAGAACGGCCGTTGGTATAACATACCACAGTGGCACCTATACAAGGCGACCACCGTCGATGGGGAAAAGAAGGGCACCCTCCTAACGTTGGGACTATCACCGGACGAGGTGGAGAAGCTGATGAGTAGAGACCGCCGAATCGCCTTTGGGTTTGGGCCGGTGTACGCGAAGTTTATAGTTGGGAGGAAGAAACTAAGCGATACACCGCCCAACACCAAAGAATCCGCTGAGCCCTGTGGCAACCAGCCAGCCACCACGATCCCAAGGCCGGATGAGCCGAAACCCTCCACCAGCAGGCCTGTGGAGGAACCGGAAGCTCTCCAAGAGACCGTGGACAAGCTCGGCCGGCTAGCATGTGGTGAATCCGTCCCGGAACCCTGGGACGAGGCCATGCTAACCTCATCACCCGGGGCTCTATCCGAATTTGACCTGGAGGAGGGACTAGAGGGGGAGATTCTTAGCGATGCTCCCCCCTCCTAAAGTTCTACCCATCCTCCAAACCAATATCCAGCACAGTCAAGCGGCTACGGCTACCCTACGCACAGTGCTGGATACATCACCTAACAGCATTGCACTGATCCAGGAGCCGTGGATCAGGGCAAACCGCATATGTGGTCTCAGCAACATCGGAGGTAAGTTGTTATACGACACCACATGCACTAACCCCAGAGCATGCATCTATCTTCCTAAATGTGTACAAAGCATGCCACTAATCCAATACTGTTCTAGAGACCTGATAGCTACCAAGATCACCACGGCTAGCAAGGAGACTCAAGATGTTGTCCTAGCGTCCTGCTACATGCCTGGTGACGACGACTGCCCACCCAAAGAAATGACCGAGCTGGTGCAGTACTGTGAGCAGTCCGGTACTGAGCTCATCATCGGAGCTGATGCGAATGCGCATCACCCGCTGTGGGGCTGCCACGCGGCCAACCAAAGAGGAAAGGTACTATCAACCTATTTATTTTCTACTAACCTTAACATAGCGAATATCGGATCAGAACCCACCTGGGTCACATCCAGAGGCCAAACTATAGTCGATATCACTCTAGTTAGCACTGGAGCCTCACACTTAGTCTCCAATTGGCATGTGTCAAAGGAGCTAAGTTGCGCTGACCATCGGCGGATCTGCTTCAACCTAACTAGCGACTACACACTACCCCCCCCAAAACGTAATCCACGAGTCACAAACGTACTCTCTTACAGATCTCTTTTAAAATCTAAACTTAACACACTCACCAATGAAAACACGGATGGCCCAACACAAATCGAAGGCAATCTAAAAATGGTCACCGCAGCTATAATGGAATCTTTTGAATCCACCTGCCCGCTCAAACAACCAACAATTCCAGGGAAAGAAACAAGTAGGTGGTGGAACCCTGAGTTGGAAAAAATGCGCGGTGAACTACGCAGACTCTTTAATAAAGCAAAAAACTCCAGACTACCTATGGACTGGGACAACTATAAATGCATGTTAGCCACCTACAAAAAACGTATCCGATCTCGCAAAAGGCAAGCCTGGCGAAAGTTTTGTGGATCAATTGAGTCGAACAATAAAGCGGCGAGGGTACGGAAAATTCTGTCCACCGATAGTAACCCCGCTGTAGGCCCGCTTAAAAAACCTGATAACACATATACCACGACAGATACAGAAACACACAAAATGCTCCTAGACTGCCACTTCCCAGATTGTCGTCATACAGATGATGCAAACTGGAATGAGGAGCAGAACATCTACCCCAATGAAGCGGACTGGCTCTTCGCACAAGAGCTTGTCACTAAAGACCAGATTGAATGGGCGATTAAGTCTTTCAACCCTTTTAAATCACCAGGCCTAGATGGGATCTTCCCTGCTTTACTACAGTGGGCGAGAGACATCCTGTCTCCCTGGCTGGTCAAAATCTATCAATCATGCATCGCGTACAGATATGTACCGATAGCATGGCGTGAAGTTAAAGTAACTTTCATACCTAAACCTGGTAAGTCGGACTATACCGACCCAAAATCCTTTAGACCCATTAGCCTTACATCCTTTCTCTTAAAAACTCTGGAAAGACTCTGTGACAGATGTATAAGAGAAAAATCACTTACGAAAAAACCCCTCCATACAAATCAACATGCCTATACCAAAGATAAATCAACGGAGACTGCTTTGCACAATGTAATATCTAAAATAGAATGTGCACTGAACTCAAAGTTGTCCACACTAGGCACCTTCATAGACATTGAAGGTGCTTTCGATAAAACCAGCATACCTTGTATCGACAAAACTCTGAAAGATTTCCATGTTAATTCCGCACTCAGGGGTTGGATTGTTAACATGTTGAGACTTAGAGCGGTGCAAGTAACTGTAAGAGACACCACCAGAGCCATTGTGACGAGAGGCTGCCCCCAAGGGGGGGTCCTCTCCCCACTCCTATGGAACATGGTGGTCGACTCCTTACTTAAGAGACTTAATGACTTATCCTACCTTACGGTAGGCTACGCCGACGACCTCACAATTCTCTTAAATGGAAACCATGTAAACATGCTCTGCAAAAAAATGGGTCAAGCATTGAGAGTTGTGGAGACATGGTGCAAAGAATACGACCTAAAAGTAAATCCCAAAAAGACTGAACTTATACTTTTCACTCACAAAAGGAAACTCCCCCCATTTGAACTTCCAAAACTTTTTGGAACTGAACTCACTCTCTCAAGAACAGTTAAGTATCTAGGAATAACCCTAGATGATAAGCTTAGCTGGAAGCCTCATCTAGATAACATAATTAAGAAAGCCAGCGCTATGCTATGGCAGTGTAATAGAGTACTAGGTAAAAACTGGGGACTGAAACCTAAGATCGTACACTGGCTTTATACCATCATTATCAGACCAGTAGTAACCTACGGCTCACTGGTCTGGTGGCCGAGAACCAAATTAACAACAGCTCAAAATGACCTGGAAAAGATGCAACGGCTTGCCTGCCTGGCCATTACAGGCTGTATGAGAACCGCACCTACTGCAGCTCTTCAGGCTTTACTGAACCTGCCACCCTTACACTTACACATACAGCAAGAGGCGGCGATGTCCTCACTTAGGCTGAAAAATGCAGGGCACCTTAGAAATGACTCCAGAATCCTACACACCAGTATACACACAACGGCGATTCAATATCAGCCCTTGCTTGCTGCGCCCTGTGATAGGATAACTAAAACTATAATTACCAAACACAATTACACTGTTATACTCGAAGAGGAACAGCATGACTACTCCAATATTAAAGAGGTGCGTGTATACACAGACGGCTCTAAGACCAACCAAGGGACTGGAGCCGGCGTATATTCACAAGACCTCAATATTAAAATTTCCAAAAGCCTAGGTCAACACAACACGGTATTCCAAGCAGAGTGTCTTGGAATAACGGAGGCGGCCATGGCAATTAAAGCCCGAGCAGTGTCCGATATGCATATCAGAATCATCTCGGACAGTGCATCTGTGCTGCAGGCTCTGGACCGCTGTGAATTCACTTCAGGGCTAGTCCTGGAGTGCCACAGAACTCTTGAAGAGGCAGCTCGGAACAACACTTTAACCCTAAAATGGATAAGGGGCCACAGCGGCTCCTTAGGTAACGACGCTGCTGACGAACTGGCTAGGGGGGGCTCGGCAAGGGACCTACATGGTCCTGAACCGATCATACCCCTACCCTACGGTCAGCTTCGCGCATGGCTAAAAGAACGCACTCACTCCCTCTCCAAGATACACTGGCAGGAAGAGCCCGGTTGCAGGCAGTCGAAGGAAATCATGCCATCCCTTGACAGGAAGCTGACCGGGCGCGCCCTGCGACTAAGCAGGAAAGATCTGCGGACAGTGACTGGAGTACTTACAGGACATACCACACTAAATAAACACTTATACACTATAGGCATTACCGACAGCACCATGTGCCGAGCGTGCATGGAAGCTGACGAAACGGTTGCTCACGTGCTCCAGGAATGCACTGGGGTAGCCGATATCCGCTATAACACAATAGGAACCATAAAGTCGCTCCCAGAGGCGGTAGCTGACCTGGATAAGCTACTCGCCTTCTGGACGGAATTAGGTTGGGAGAATTAAATGACCATTTGGTCCACGCACAATGGCCTGCCATGCCGGGCTCAGTGCGGAAACCCGTGGCGTTTACCGCCCATCTAATAATAATAATAATAATAATAGCCGCGCATTTTATTGCAGATCACAAAATAAAATCTATATTAATTCAGTGTGCTGAATTTGAAGGACACCATACTGGCTATAGACTATACATCGAAAAAAAAAATGCGCTACTGGGGTGGAATATCTACAATAAAGTAAATTTTTTCGTGACAGATAACGCCTCCAACATGGAGAGTGCTGCCAGATACTTTTTAACAGATAGATGGACTCATTTTGGGTGCTTGGCTCATATGTTGAACCTAGTCGTTCAAGACGCACTCACCGAAATCAAAGATACCTTGCTCAAAGTGCAAAAAATTGTGAACCATTTTTAGAAAAAGCACAATTGCTAAGGAAAAGTTGATGAAATATCAACTAAACCAACAAAATATTGCGCAGCCTAAAACTTTAATAAAATCTGTGCCAACAAGGTGGAACTCAGTTTATTTAATGCTCCATAGATTTATAGAATTAAAGGAGGCCTTAAGAGGAACAATACCAAATTTAGATGCGGTTCTTCCAATTTTGCCGAATGAAGAATGGCAATGTATAGAACAGATTTATGTTGTTTTCTATGCGTTCTATGAGGCTACGGTGGAAATGAGCGCAGAAAATTATTTGGTGGCAAGCAAAGCTATTGTGTTGACATCTAGTCTCACGAGCATTTGCCATAACTTTTGCCTGCTTCCTGATTTATGTCAACCAGTAATGGCACTGGCCAAAAAGCTCGAAAGTGGAATGACCAAAAGACTTGGAGATATAGAAAAAAATGAAAAAATTGGTATGAGCGCACTATTGGATCCGCGGTTCAAATCAAAAGCATTCAAACTAGAAGAAAACAGAAATTACATTAAAAGTTCTTTATTAAATAAAATGGTTCAATTAATAAGTCTTACATCACAATCACATCAGCCGCAAAACTCCGAGCCGATACCATCCACGTCGGCGTCAAATACTGGAGCGCTCAAAGTGAATACTTCGGTATTCATGCCCAGCTTTAGCCTGTGGAGTGACTTCGATTTGGAAGTAGACATTGAAGATACTCCCTTTGGAAGAGTTAGAGAGATACTTAAGCCAAAGCTTAATTAAACGAACACAATGTCCTTTCATGTGGTGGCGGGATCACAAATATATATACCCGACACTGTTCAAATTATTTTGCCAGCACTGCAATATAATGGTGACATCCGTTCCCTGTGAACGTATGTTTTCTAAATCGGGGTATATAATTAGTGACTGCAGAACCCGATTGTCCACAACAAAAGTGGCACAAATGATGTTCTTAAATGTAAATAAAATATAAAAACATTCCTAAAGTAGTGTAAATAGCTGTAAATAATATAAAAATGTATAAACAATGAACTTTTAAATACGCCTATGAATAAACTCTTCTCTTTTTAAGTAAGTGAAGTGCATAAATATTAATACGTTATAGACAGTCCTAAGCCTGTAAAGTATGAAGGAAAGTTCATTGTTTTTTTTTTCGCTCTTTAATATCGTTATAACTTAGCGTTTTAAATAACGTGCTATTTATTTATAGCATAGCGTCTACAGCCTGTTATTAAAATGTAGCCTTTTTTCCCACCACTAACTTAGATAGGCTTGAAACTTTAGATAATTTGAATCTGGAAATAAGCCTTAATAAAAAATTATTTAAGAACTTTACTAGAATGTCAAAGGGTAACTTCGACTTTCTTTTAAACAAAATCAGACCAAAAATAAAAAAAGATGATACAAACATGAGAACAGCAATACCTGTTACCACAAGATTGGCGATAACTCTACGGTTTTTGGCAACCGGAGATTAATTTAAAAGTTTGATGTATCTGTTCAGAGTGTCAGATGCTTCGATTTCTACTATTATTCCAGAGGTGTGTGCAGCTTTGATAGAAGGGTTAAAAGAATACATCAAGGTAAGTTGACATAGTTTTATTTTTAATATGTAACTAGGTAATAATAATAAGTTAATCGTAGTAAGAAGTTTTGTGTTTCTTAAAAATAATAATTTTCAGTTTGATTTATCATTTTGGAGTGTAAACGTCACTAGTTCTTCATAAGTTATGTTTGAATGGTTTCGATCTGGAACGGCATTATCTTCAGATTGAGATTGAGGAATAACGTGATGAAAAGTATTTTGCTCTGCCTCAGTTAGATTAGGAGTAGTATCATCTAGAGATCCAGGAACCACTATGTACTGGACATCAAGTTGAGGGGGTGGTGCGAATATGTCTGAATATTGACTTTGTGAAGTGCCAGCTCCACTTCTGCTATTGTTATGAGGACTCTGTGTATATGTAGACGAAGCTCGAGTTCTGTATATTTTCATATCACATTCAAACAGTATTTGCATGATTTTTAATTCTACACTGTCTGAGCAAAACGTGGGTACCTTCTCTGGACACTAGATGGCGCTGCCATGTGAGTTCAGAAGTATTGGCACCTCTGCCAACCCCTTCGGGGATAAACGGCGTGAACGTTTATGTTATGTTATATGTTTATGTTAATTCTGCCTGAGCACGCGTGTATTCGTCATATTTGGTCAGTTTGTTCGCTACATGCATATTCATTTTTTTTTGCGCCAGCATCGCGTATAATATTTTGAGCCTTTTCTAATAGTGGATCTGTAGTCTTGGACCTCTTTGTGCGTGGTTTTGGAGTAGTATCGATGGCTTCCAAAGAGTCAGTTGATTCTGACTCCACGAATTCACGTGGGTCAGCACTGATGTCAGTGTCTGTAGTTTCAGTCACCTGTTAAATGCATGAAATTGTTAATATATGTTTGAACTCTTTTTTTCAGATGCCGTCAGGAGCGACAGAGTGAAAACAAATTGCTAAAGATTTCGAGGATCGTTGGAATTTCCCTCACTGTTTGGGTGCAATGGATGGCAAGCACATCGCAATTATCTGTCCACCGAACAGTGGCAGTCAATATTACAATTATAAGCAGTTTTATAGCATAGTGCTATTTGCTGTAACAGATGCACGTTACAATTTTCTATATGTACATGCTAGAGTTCAAGGAAGTATATCTGATGGGGGCGTTTTTAGACATACAGCTTTTGGGAAAGCACTCCTGCGTCAAACTCTTAACATACCACATCCTGAATCCCCCCTGGCCGAGAAATGTTAACACCGTATATTTTTCTGGCAGATGATGCGTTTCCCTTAACAGAAAATATTTGCAAGCCATATACATTAGATTTGAACATAAGATCTCCTAAACGTGTATGTAACTATAGAATATCTAGAGCACGCCGTATAGTAGAAAACTCTTTTGGTATCTTGTCTTCAGTTTTCCGTATATCATACACAACTATTGATGTTGAGTTGAAACAAGTGTAAGATATAGTTATGGCTTGTGCATATTTACATAATTTTTTGCGACGAAACACAAGAGCACGATCTCTGTATTCACCACCTGGGACCTTTGATAGTGAAGATATTGACGATGCCAGAATAATGCCAGGCTCATGGAGAGATGATGAACAAAGTTTAACAGATTTAAGAATACTGGGTAGGAATGCAACCACAAGAGCAAAAGCAATAAGAGACGAATTTATGCAATATTTTATGACAGAGCAGGGGCGAGTAGCAAAATATGGCCCGTTTAGAAGCGCCTTAAAACACCTTGGTTTGGACCTGCACTGAGCACGCACATGTCCAAAGGGACAACAGGGCCTTTTGCACATTATAAGACACGGACACAAGACAAGAAAAATGTCTTGTCTGGTGTATCGTGCACATTCATGCCATTCGTCTTATCCTCAGTCTGTAGCCACAATTCACGGAGGATACACGTGTACAAAATGGACAGACGACAGCGTCTATTATTGATTGCATACTTGTACCATAGAAAAAAACGCCATAGTTGTAGACGCCATTGGATACATCCATTAAATATGACAAGAATCAATGATACAATCAAGACGAAGAAAAGTTTTTTAATTACTTCCGTATGTCCAAGACTACTTTTGACGAGCTGCTAGGACATTTGGAGTCATCATTATTTCGTCAAAATACGCAATTTAGAGAAGCTGTTTCTCACGTAAAATGCTTGTAGTAACTCTTAGGTAAGTACCTATTTTAAATTTTAGGTATTTAGTGATGTTTTACGAAAATGGTTGTCCATACAGAATGTTAACATACATACATACATATACTCGCGGCTGTAAATCCCTAGAAGGGGTAACCAGAGCTAAGGAATTAGAAATTCCTCAGCCGCTTTTGGAAATATGAGTGGGGGAAAAGAAAGGGAAAAGAAAAGACAGAATGTGAAAACAACTATTTTCATAAGAAAAACTAAAGATTATAAGTATTATGTCATTTATTAATTCTAAGTAATAAACCTTATGTAAGTATTCCGAAATCAATGTCGGCGTCCTCTGTACTATACTCACAGGTTTCATTACTGGAAGAATATGATGATGGCGTTTCTGACATTCTATCATACGTTTGTATGTTTTCTATTTGTTGCAATACGCGGTGCGAAGTCGTTGGATACATGCCTAATAAATTCAGAGTTTGATGTTGCGTTGAGGCAGACGACGTTGTAGGAATTGAATGATGGTATTGAAAAGTATGTCGAGTATCAGTGCGATGTTGCTGCCTTCCTTTTTTTTCTTGTTTCATCTGTTTAATCAAACTCAACATACGAACTTGAAATTCTAATATTTCTTCGTTGTCAAAATCATTGAGAGAAGGCATGATGCCCCTAAAAAAGGACAAAATATGTGGTTCAGTTGATGCCGGTGATGAAGTTGGTGTCGCTTTTAAAGCTTTGATTATTTCGCTCTCGAACTGATCTACTGGCCTTTTCTTAGCTGGGCGATTGTATCTTCGAGACTGATTTGAGTGTTGTGAATGAATTGATTGTTGCTCTTGATCGGAAGAAGACCTTTGTTCTTCAGCAGGATCTTGATCGGAAGTGGACCTTTGTTTTTCAACAGGATCTTCTTGAAATAAACTATCAGCGCGATTCTCACTTGGTGTAATAATCTTCTCTAAAAAAAGCAATTGATCACTAAATGCAATTTTTTTCATAGTGCTTGCGCCTGCACCGGATTTCTGTGACTTTTTTACCCTGTTTTTCCATTTCAACCATTTTTCTCGTTCGTTGTCAAAAAGATTAAAAGTGTTATATTAAACGATTAATTTACCGACTTCAAAAAAGAAGGTTATCAATTCCCATCTAATGTATGTAATATTTCCAGAACTGCCCAGTTTTCGTATATGTTGGTCTATAACAGCTTCTAAACAAGTGTGCCATGTATCTTTGTATGTTTGTCCGCGCATATCTCCGGAACTACTTTTACACAAATAAAAAGATTATGATTTTAAACTTTTTTTTTAGTAATAAATTTTAGCTTTTGTTTATGTCTTTCTATATTTTAACTTCCAGATATTTGGCTAGTAAATGCTCCTTAACAGAACTGCACTACGTGTATAGAATTGGAATTTCAACCTTATGTGAAATTGTAAGAAACGTGTGTTATAATATATGGATTACCTTACAAGAACAATGTATTGCTAAACCAAAAGAAAGTGATTGGAAACTGATAGCGGATAATTTTCAGAGGAATGCCAATTTTCCTAATTGTGTTGGAGCTGTGGATGGAAAACATATAAGAATCATAAAGCCCGCTTATAGTGGATCGATGTATTATAATTATAAAAATTATTTCTCCATAGTTCTCTTGGCAGTGGCTGATTCTAACTATCAGTTCGTCTTTGTAGATATTGGCTCATACGGAAAGGATTGTGATTCAAATATATTTAAAAGTTCTTCTTTGTGGAGTTCACTGCACAATGAGTCATTAAAATTACCACACCCTCAGCCGCTGCCTGGTTATGCCATTGGAGTACCCTATGTTTTTGTAGCAGACGAAGCCTTCCCTTTACATAAACACATTATGCGGCCATTTGGTAATAACGGATTAACATACAAGAAAAAGATATTTAATTATCGATTATCTCGTGCCAGAAGGTACGTTGAATGTGCATTTGGGATCCTCAGCAACAAATGGAGAATATTTCATCGCCCCCTTAATGTTACTCCGGATTTTTCTGTTTTAATTATTAAAGCATGTTGCGTATTGCATAATTTTGTCAGAGTAAGAGATGGTTTTCATAACGAAGATATCACTGCAAATAATAATTTTGTGGAATGCAATGATAGATATAACGTCCGAGGTGGACAAAATGCTAACAATATTAGAAACATATATGCTGATTACTTCGTGTCAGAATCTGGTTCACTTTCTTGGCAGGGCTCTTATATATAAATTAAAAAATAACAGTTAAATAATTTAATAATATAAAAAAAGATACAGTTACCTTTTTCATTTTTTTCCGCTATTGGCAAATCTTTGAAATTTTCTATTAATATGAAACAAATTTCATCCCAGGCGGCTGTCTTCAAATTCCTAAATTTATATTCCTCACAAGTTTTGTACCAAATTACAGGCCTTTCTTCTACTAGAGCTATTAAATGTTCAATGTTCACTTTTATGGCACTCATGTTTGATCAAAGTTTAATTTAAATAAAAGCGTGGACACTACACGTCTTTTCGCTAACGCAGCCGCGCCGAATGTGCACGCACAAACTTGTTTACATAGCTGAGTAGATGTCGTGTCTTAGCAAGACGTGTTGTGTAGGCACGACATCGAACATGCAGCCGACAAAATGACTAGTCTGCGCGTGTCTTATCCGACATAAGAAAAAATATCTTGTAATATGTATGGTCTGATATAACAATCATTGCGACTGAATTTCTTATAAGACATTTCTCATAAGACACAAGAAAGTTTCCTAAAATGTGCAAAAGGCCTTATGGCATTGTATTGTCGGGTATATGTATAGATCAACTGGAATTGAATTGTAACAAACAAATATTCTTTTTGGTAAAATTTGCCCATCAAAGGAGATTACGACAGACTCGGTCACTTCAAATTTGGCCTCATCATTAATAAAAGTTTTTCGTTTAATTCTAAGTACTTTCATTATTCGTCCACATCCAATAGGTACATTCATATTTTTGATTATTTCCTCATCATTCCATTCCTGAGGAGCTCCTCTAACTATACCCATACGGGTTACTTGAAAAGAAAGTATAAATAGGCCTTATAAAGGGGTGACAATTTCTCGTGACAGATAAAGGAATTAGCTCCTTGAAATGATTTAAAGCTAATCGATATTTTATTGCGACCAATTTTTTTAAGACAATGGGTCTAAGATACTTCACTAAGCAGGACATGTTTTTCGATATCGCCGAATCTACATCTCATCTCAAATTTTAATGACGCAACATGCAATGCATAGGTCTCGGCAGAAGTTTTTTCTATTTGCATAAACAAAAGCTTGCAAAAAACAATATATTTTGAAGCGGGGACATATTCTTCTCCATTCACTTCATTGGTGACCTCGTAGAACACCTTTAAAATAGGGATCGCTCTTTCTACAATCGCCCACTCCTCTTGTGATATGGCTAAATCAGCCCTCATAATTGCCACAGTAGCAGTCACAGCATCTTTAATGCTTAGTAGACGGTCCAACATGTCGTAAGTGGAATTCCACCTGTACTGACGTCTTGTTTCAATTTGAGTGCCCCAATGTTCATTTGAACCTGAATTTCTTCAAGTTTTTTAGCCCCAGGCTGACTACGATGAAAGTATTCCACTAATTGCTTAACTTTTGTCAGTATGTGTGCAATTTTGCAGTTTCTTTTTGCACAACTAAGTTAACACGTTCGTGGACACTACTGCCAGACCACGTACTTGCAATATGTTATTTTTTTTTCCATACAAATTATGATGACGTCCTGGAAAGTCCTGTCACATCACATAGTATTGATAGGGTTGTGATGTGACGGACGGCTACAAACGTCAGGCTGCCCTGTCACAATGTTACTAATTAAACGCATGTGTTATGACAAGACGTCCTCACACGTTCAAAAAATTAATATTTTCCGTAAAGTATGGAAAGAATGATACTTTTATTGGACACCAAAAGCAACTTAATATATGTTTCTTCTTGGAAAAATATAACCTTAATTCGTACCTATGAAAATAAATCAACTTTTAGTAAAAATCTTCTAAATTTTTACAAAATAAAAACATCTATGCTCTAATAAGTTGGTGTAACATTTATATTTTTTTATTATTATTATTAGCCATTTATGTCCCACTGCTGGGCAAAGGCCTCTCTCCCCTTCTTCCACTCCAGACGGTTTTGAGCGGTCTCCCACCACTTCTTATCCCAGAGACCCAACTCGTCACTCCATCTTTTCCTTGGTCGGCCACGCTTTCTCTTTACAGCGGGAGTCCATTGCGTGGCTCTTTTGGCCCATCGGTCCGGGTGCATCCGAGCAACGTGGCCGGCCCAATCCCACTTCAATTGGGCCGCCTTCTGAGCTACATCTATAATTTTTGTCTTTGAGCGCAACTCTGTATTCCGGACTCTGTCTAAGAGCCGGATTCCGAGAATGCTGCGCTCCATGTTTCGTTGGCAAACCCCAAGTTTAAACATTTGCGCGTCAGTCAAAGACCAGGTTTGGGCTCCGTAGGTAAGGATGGGAAGAATGCACATGTCCATGAGCTTACGTTTGAGGGAGAGCGGAAGTTCTCCCTTCATTAGCTCTTTCATAGACCAAAAGCTTTTCCAGGCATTTTCGACCCGTCTTTCGACTTCCTTGTCCTGTCGAGCCTGGAAAGAGACTATTTGGCCTAGATAAATATATTCCTGGACATATTCGATTCTGACCCCATCCACGTCCACTAAATGCTCCTTGCTGTTAGACATGACCTTGGTCTTTGACATATTCATGCTCAGTCCAACCTCAAGGCTTGCTTGGCTGAGTTGTTGTGGCATAGATTGTAGCTCAGAAGCCGTGTAAGAGAACAGGACTATATCGTCGGCGAAGCGAAGGTTCGTAAGCTTAACCCCGCCGACATCTATGCCCCTGTTTACCCAATCCGGCTCTAGTGACTTAAAAACTTCTTCCAATACACTCGTGAAAAGTTTAGGGGAGATAGGATCGCCTTGCTTAACGCCTCTTTCAATCGGGAATGGGACACCTGGAGTTTGAAGCTTAATGGATGCTGTACTGTTTTTGTATATTTGTTTCATAAGGTTGATATAGTAAAAGTGAATATCTTGATTATGGAGGGCTTTAAATATTGATTGATGTGAAATACTGTCAAATGCCTTAGAGTAATCGACGAAAGCAACGTACAGTGGGAGGCTATATTCTTGGTGCTTCTCTATAATTTGGTTTAAAGCTTGCAGATGATCGGTGGTCGACATACCGGGGCGAAAACCAGCCTGCTCAGGTGGTTGAGCTTGATCGAGTAGATCAGATATGCGGCGCTCTATAACTTTGATAAAAGCCTTATACAGGTGTGATGTCAGGCTGATAGGACGGTAGTTGCCGATATCTGATCTTTCTCCCTTTTTGAATAGCAGTATAATTTCGGAATGGCATATACTGTCTGGAAATCGCCCGGTATGCATAATAGCGTTGAAAAAATTTGTGATGTGAGGTAGTAAAATGGGTTCGCCTAACTTCAGTACTTCTGTTGAAATGCCATCATGGCCTGGGCTTTTGTTAAACTTCATTGAGTGCAAGGCACAATGAACTTCATAGCCTGTGATTGGTGGAATATCATCAGGACAGCAGAAAGCTGAAGTAGGTTCTGGGACTGGGTCTTTTGAATTTACTATTTTGGAATACAGACTTTGATAGAAGTTAGTACAAATGTTCAGAATCTTTGATCTATCTCTATGTTTATTTCCATTCGTATCTTTCAAGCATGTTATCCACGATTTATTCTGTGATATTCCTTTTCTGGCAATTTTGAGGGATTTATTATTTTCCAAAGCAGTTTGAACTAATTTTGTATTGTATTGCCTAATATCTTTTCTAATTGATCTTTTTACTTTTTTTATCTAATAATCTATAATCTTTACATGTTATATCGCTTATGTAATTCTGTCTTTCATTAATAAGTTGCAATGTTCCTGATGTCAGTTTCTTCAATTTAGGTTTTGATTGTTTAATTTTATTGCTTGCCTGGTTTATGCAATTTTTAATATTGATGTACTGACCCTCTACATCTTCTGTTTGTTGCAGTAAATGAAAACTATTTTGGAGCTCTAATTTAAATTGATCTTCATTGGCTATTAAAGTGTTCCTGTTCAAATGTTTTATACGGGACTTAAAAACTTTGAAACGGTGTAGTTTTAAATTGAATACCAGTTTGGTTCGAAGCGGTCTATGGTCAGAGTAGAATTTAATTTAATTTTAACTTATATTAAATTATTTTCTTTGGACAATCAACTGAGATCAATCAACGGTAACATTAATTATCAACTGTTAATTATACTTATCAAATAAGTATTTAGTCATTAATTGTGCACTTATTTTAATTAGGAACATAATAGAGTAAGGTTTTTTACCTTAAGGATAAAGTTTTAAAGTCAACAAATGTAAAGTTTAAAGATTTACGTAACTATATATCACTTTTTCTTAATCTGAAAAATCACAATAAAATAGTCTTTTATCAAAATCTGCCTACGTGAATTACAGCAGTCTCTTACAATATGTATATTTATAATAACTTCAATTTTGTGTAGTACATTTCACTCTATGCCAAGGTCCCATACATTCAGGACAGAGTGGGATTTTGCACAAACAACACATGTATCTCGTCTCTTTTCGGGATTTTTGCAGGGTACAATATCTACATTTCAAAAACGTGTACTTTTTTTTGGTCCTTCCTGAGACTTTATCATTTCTTCTGGCCAATGACTTTGACTAGCTTCAACAGTAGCTTCTGAAACAGGACCTGAAGTACCTGGTTGAGGCTGTTCTAATAAGTTGCGAACAGCTTTTTGTTTAGAAGCCTTGATAATATCCTTTACAGTCACCCCCTCCAGTGTAAGAAGCTGTTTGATGAGTTGGTCGCGAAATAATAGGAAGTTAGTATTTTTTGCTGAACCACGACTTTTCCGTAATAGGTAGAAACTGTTCCATACAGCAACATCCAACAAGTGGAAGAAAACTTTCTTGTACCAGCGGATGGTCTTCCGAGGACTAGAATAGTACGCCATCATTTGATCAGCCCTGTCTATGCCGGACATGAACGCGTTGTATGTTTCTACTTCTACAGGTGAAACCTCTTAGCACCATATCTGTTTGATACTTCTTTCATCATAGGATGGTCGCGTGTCGTGATCATCAACACTGGGCGTTTATCATGCCATTTCGATACGTAAATATTCCCTTTTCGTTGCCAAATATGTTCACCTTTCTTCAATTTCTTTGCGACGACTGTTTTTGGGTTACCTTTCTTGTTACTTCTCAGTGTGCCATTTGTGTGTGTTCTGGCATTAAGTAATTTTTGTGATAGCGATACGCTATTGTAATAATTGTCCATGAAGATGTGGTGCCCCTTGTACAAATAAGGCTGGAGTAAACAAAACACCAATCGCTCAATCTTAGACATCTCCTCATCAGTCGGCACATCAGAGTCGTCTTTTCCGCCATACATCATGATATTGAGAACGAAGCCATCATCTGTTGTTAGTTCGTAAAATTTTATACCATATTTGGCTTTTTTGTTTTTAATGTACTGACTGACGGAAGACTAATCTCCTTCTCTAATCTAATTTTGCAGTTTCTTTTTGCACAACTAAGTTAAGACTATGGGCGAAACAGATAACTGATCTCCAACCACCTATTCGCACTGCGCCCATAATGTTAGCGGCGTAGTCGCTAACAATCGCGCAAATGTTATTTTCGATGTTCCACTCTGTGAACTTTTGCCTCAGGAAATCAAATATATTTACACTTGTGTAACTTTGATCAAAATTAATGCACCCAATCATAACTGACACTACTGACGGGAGTCTACATATACAGGGTGGCCCAAAAGTCGTGGATCAAACGAATCGGGGAGATTAAGGAGACAATTTCCGACAAAAAATCTTTCTACAGCTTATATGACTATAACTTCACTGCACAAAAAAATATGATATTTTTGTTTTTTTTATTTAAAATGCCGAGATTTCATTCATAACAATTTTTTTATAGAAATGAATAAAACAAAAGGTGTACAACACTACTATGACTGGATAATGTATCAATACAAAAAAAAAGTATTGCAGCCCTTGGTACCAAATTTAACAAGCAATTAATGTTTTTCCGTTAATTTTAAAGCGTTACAAAAAAATATTTCAAACTTTAAGAGCACTCTGTGAAAAAAAAATCACGGAAAAGTAACCCTGTACTTTAAAAAAATACTGGTTTAATGCTGTTTCAAAAGAGGTCCAACACTTAGCAGTTTGACCTTTCGTTTTAGTTTTATGGTCGTTTTTTCATGTCAAGGTGCAAATTTATAGAAATGGTAAAATCAAAGGAAAAATTAGATTTTTGCTCATACTGTACTCAAATGTAATTCAGTAAATAAGAGACCATTAAAAATAAAATAAACCAATTATGACTTAGTATTTTTTATTAAAAATCATTTTTCAAAATAAATGTTCAAAGTTCCCATCTCTGACCCTTTGAAATAAGCGGCGAAATGCATCTCTGTTGTTATGAATTTGTAACCTAGCAATCTCGAGCTTTTGTGATAGTCTTAGAGATACTGTTTACATTAACAATAACAATGTAATCGTTTGCCAAGGGTTTTAGTTCAGGTGACGAGTTATCGTTTCTAGGAAACAAAAGTAACAATCGCCTATTCAGAGAAATGCTGCCTCTCTTTCACACTAACCATTTATTAATTTGTCGAAAAAGGTCAGAACGCCCGTCTTTGTTCAGGTAGTAGAATGCCGGGCGGAGCGGGAACCCGGGGGGGAAGCGCGTGAGTATGTTTTTTTGTTTAGCGTCTCTGCCACTTTCCGCCTGTGACTACGTGCAAGCTATGTTTGTGATCAGTTACTTACCTACCTGTGACCTACGCCTCGTTTTTGGACTTTTGATAGATTGCCTACTTGTGACCTGCGCTCTGTAAATTGAACTTTTGAGATTGCCTACCTGTGACCTGCGTTTTGTGAATCGGACTTTGTGATCGCTTCGGATTGGCTTGATAAGTGGAAGATGGCTGCTGCGAGGAGAGAATACACCCAACGGGAGTATGCAGAAATGCATTACCTCTATGGCTTTTGCGACGGCAATGCTCGGGCTGCAGCCAGAGAATATCGGCAACGCTATCCTAACCGAGACCGTTTCCCGGACTACAGGGTCTTTATGCGCGTGCACAATGCGTACATGGAGGGAACCATACCCGGTGCACATGCTACGAGAGCAGGTAGACCAGTGGTACGATTCGAGAATGAAGAGCAGATACTGAGACAGTTATGAATGGATCCAAGTATTAGCCAACGCGAAATATCACGTAATCGCGGGATTCCACGCTCGACGATGCAGCGTTCCATTAAAAGAAATAAATACCACGCTTACCACGTACAAAGGGTGCCAGCTTTGCTGCCCGCTGATTATGAACCAAGCGTAAGATTTTGCAGAGATATGCTTAGACGACAGAGAGGATCCGCAGTTCTTTAATAAAATTTTATGGAGTGATGAGTAGAGTTTCAGAAGAATGGGAATTTTTAATATTCACAATTTACATTTTTATTCAAGAGTGAATCCACACATTATTAGAAATGATCGGTTGCAGCATCAGTTCGGCATAAACATGTGGGCTGGAATAATTGACCAACAACTTGTGCTCCATGAATTGCCACCTAGACTCAATGGTGCTCAGTATTTAAATTTTTTAGAAAATGATTTGAACCAAATTCTTCTTCCAACGATTACTAAACCCACAAGAGAACATTCTTGTTTGGATCATGTTTTCATCAAAACTAGGTTACCGGCAATAGGTTAAGTATGTCACTCTGACATTACTGATCATGATTTGGTGTTGACGGTTTTCAACTAGAAAATAGACCAATACGCACAGCGATAAAATCAATAGTACAATTAGACTTTGCTGGGATATTAAATGATTTGAAAACCATCGACTGGTCTGTTGTGTTGCATAATTCGGATGTGAATATTGCGGCAAGTACTTTCATGGACATATTGTCTCAAAGCATAAATTCCAACAAATCTGTAAAAAAGTTAAGCCGATCCAAACAAACTATTGCACCATGGATGACGACGGGGATTTTGCGCTGTGCAAGACACAAAGACCACCTTCACCATCTTACCAAACAGTATCCTAATGACTTGGTATTGAATATATCATACCGGAGATATAGAAATTATTATTCTTCCTTAGTCCGAAGACTAAAGTCAGATTACGATTCCCAAAGCATTTTGTCGACCTCTACGAATCCTAAAAAACTGTGGTACTCTATTAAAAAAGTATGCCACCTAAATCCCAAGAAATCCTCAGCCTCTCAACTTATTACTAATAAATCAGATGGACTTAATATTTTAAACGAATGCAACACTTTCTTCTCATCTGTTGGTCAGAAACTAGCCAACAGGATCCTTGAGACTAATAATCCCCACATGAGGTTTTCATGAACAAAAAGATTTAAATTAAGGATCCTTGAGAATTTAAATTCAATTGAGCAAGAGCCAACGTTAAAAACTAGCCTCACTAACGGCCCCTGTGCTACTCTGTTTCTTGCCCCCGCGGATGCGGAGGAGGTGGCTGCATTAATTGACCTTTTAGATAACAACAGTTCCCCAGGCCTAGACGAGTTAGTAGTATGCTCATCAAATATATTAAAGATGTTATCATAACTCCTTTGACACACATCTTCAACTTGAGCATTGAGACAGGTTGTTTCCCAGACGTCTGGAAAACTGCCGTCGTGACGCCGGTTCATAAATCAGGTAACAAATTCCCTCAAACTACAGGCCAATTTCGCTGCTCAGCATTCTGTCTAAACTTCTGGAAAGGATAGTAAATAAAAGACTCGTAGACTATTTTGAAAAAATCAATCTTTTAATGGATAAATAATCAATTTGGTTTTAGAAGAGGCAGATCCACTACCGAGGCCACTAAACTACTGACAAGAAAAGTTGGGGAAGCACTAGACGCTGGCAACAGATGTTAAGCTATCTTTTTGGATCTCTCCAAAGCATTCGACACAGTCTCAATCAAACTACTTTTAAGGAGATTAGAAGCACTGGAAGTGCTCTTAGTTGGTTCGAAAGTTATTTGAAAGACAGAAAGCAATGTACGAGGGTTGATTCACAAGTTAGTGAAATTATCCCGGTTCACTACGGTGTACCGCAGGGTAGCATTCTGGGTCCGTCGCTCTTCTTAGCTTATATCAACTGTAATACCTCTATTAGCCTTCCTAACGCCACCACCATTTGTTGTGCTGACGTCACAGTCATTTTGTTTCAAGCCAAAACATGGCAGCTGGTTAAATCTGACGCTGAAATAAGGTTACGCCAAATTCAGCAGTGGCTGGAAAGTAGTCTACTCACCCTGAATGCCGATAAAACCCAGTTCCTGTGTTTCCATAAAACCGCTGCATCCAACCCTGATCTTCAATCTCTAGTTATCCATACTTGTAACGCGAACTTAACCCAATTGCATTCCTGTCAGTGTAATATAGTCCAGAGATCATCCAGTATCAAGTACCTAGGCCTCATCCTCGACGAGCGCTTAACCTTCGAGCTTCACATCTCGGCCTTATCAATGAGGCTTCGGAGACTTACCGCTGTGATGAAGTTGCTGAGTAATGTTGCAGACCGTACCGTCCTTACAACCGTTTACCTCTCTCTTTGCCAGTCCCTTTTGATTTACGGAATTGACGTGTGGGGAGGTGCAGCAAAATCAGTCATGATAGAATTAGAAAGAGCACAACGCGCGTTACTTAAGGCCATGCTTAAAAAACCGTTACTTCACTCAACCGATGCGTTATACGGAGAGGCCAAAGTATTACGAGTCAGGCAACTTTTCATTCTCAGAGCATGCACTTATCTTCATAATTCTATTCATAGTTGCCCCAATTTAAAATGGTCCCAATCAACAAGACAACACCGATTGATCCCCTTGTTCGACTGTGTAGTGTCGGCTTAGAATATCACTACCCCATTTCTGCCGGTGGGTGTACGTAAGAGGCGACTAACGGTATTGGGGCTTTTAAAGGATTTGCGATTTGGATTTGCGGACGATGCGGTTGTAGACCCATCACCAACAACCTTTATTTTACCATCTTTTCCCCACTCAACTTCCAAAAGTGGCTGAGGAATTTCTTTTTCCTTAGCTCTGCCTACCCCTTCTAGGGATTTATAGTCGTGAGTATATGTATGTATGTATGTTACACAAATCTAACTTTGCAAGAAGAACAGGTTTGCCTTCTTCCATCTCCTTGTACAACAAGGCAATATCAAATGCAGGAATAAATAAGGGGGACAGTATTAAGGAAATAAAATTTAAAATTGTAAATTGGCTCCGGGAACTAGATTACAATTCCACTGAAAACATTATATATGGTTGATTTCTTGTATTAAATTGATACGGCTTTTCCATATATTCATATACATATATAAACACATACATACATTCATATATGTTTTACAAATATTATATATATATATATATTATATTTATTCTTATTTAGCATTGATACTCATTTAACCTTTTCATATTTACTAGCATAGTTATAAGTTTTTGTATTAACAATCATATTACTCTCTCCACTATTATTAATACTATTTCTAATACATTTCTGATTGATTCAATTTACTACATTTTAATCTATTATTACTTGGTTTCCTAAGTCACAGGCTTAGCCTTTTTAGGAACCCCTGTGATGGTGCCCCGACACATTACGCTCGAGCAGTTCTAGAACATTTATACGAGCGCTTCCCTAATAAGTGGATTGGTCGAGGCGGACCTATTGCATGGCCAGCCCGGTCACCTGACCTTAATCCACTAGATTTTTTTGTATGGAGCTACTTCAAAGAAATTGTTTATCGAGGAGAGAACAACACCGAACAAGAACTACGACAAAAGTTAGAGTTTGCATTCCGACGCTAACGTGCAAATTTTATTAGACGGTGCAGATTATGCATCATGGTCAGAGGCAGAAACTTTGAATATTTATTGTAAAAATTTAATTTTTAATAAAAAATGCTAAGTTATAATTGTTTTTTTTATTTCTAATAGCTTTTTGTTTAATAAATTACATTTGATTACAGTATGAGCGAAAATCTAATCTTTGGGCCACCCGGTATATAATGTGCAGTTATTGCAATATAGTCATCATTAGTAATAGATTTCCAACCATCGGTGGTGATACATATAGCCGTAGCTTTTGTTAATTTTACTTTTTACATTTTCTAATAGTTTATTGTAAACTTTAGGAAGCAGAGTTTCCGAAACTGTTTTGCGTGAGGGTAGTGAGTATCCAGAATTTAGCGTAACGACTAATTTTCGAAACTCTCTTTCCTCTACGATCCTCAAAGCGTGATAGCCTTTTGCAATCATTCTGACTTATTGTTCGTCGATCTGCTGAATTCTATTTAGTGGCAGGGGCTTTTTCACCACAACGAATTGATTCATAGACGGAGCCACCTCCCCACGTCGTCGTCAAGCAAGTTCACTTACTACTGGAGGGGTAGTTCTTGAAGTACTACCTATTGTGGCTTGCACGTTCAAATTGGCGGTGCTTGTACTAGCTACTTCACTTACATCAGCCAAGGACACTTCTTGAACAGGTCCTGATCTGTTCATAGATATATTTATAGTGGGATGTACTTGTTTTATGTTCCGGCTTAAGCTACCAATGGAGCTAGATGACATTGCCAGAATCTTTGAACAATACAGGCACTTTGCTTTCTTTGGCTCCGTTTGCTCAAAGCGGTTCCACAGTGGACTAGATTTTCGCTTAGATGCCATTTTTTTGTCACAAACAATGACAAAAGTCTCCCCTAATTAGTTATTTTCTTTCACGAAATAGATCTACAAAAATTTACTTAAATTATTATGTTTTTATATTTTGTAAATAACACTGCCATACAGACATTTTTGCGGCAGGGGTACTTCAAGTAGATTTTGTATGAGACGGGTTTGCTAATAACGGGAAAAATACCAAAACTGTCAAATTGACTGCAGTTTTTGAGATAAACGCTTCTAACATTTTTACTAAAAATGCCCCAATAAATTAAACAAAAAATATTTAAACATAATTTTTATTGTTTATCTTTATTAAAAATACGCAAAAATATGAGATTAGAATGCTCTTAACTAGAGTAACAAACGAAGATCATGGAAAACTTTTTCTTTGAGATTTTCTCTTATTAACTTTGTCAGGACAATCTCTTTTGAAGGTCCAGCAATAGTCAGCCATCATATGGCTGTCCCATCGACCTTGATATCTTTCTCCCATTATTCTGATATCCTGATGGAACCTTTCTCCTTGTTCCTCACTGTAATCACCCAGGTTATCCGGGAATCGGCCCAAATGGCTGTGTAAGAAATGCAACTTTATGCTCATGTTAACTCCTACTCTGTTAAAATTTTGTAGCATTTTTGCAACTAGTTTTTGATAGTTCGGCGCTTTATGATTCCCAAAAAAGTTTTTTACTACTGAAACAAAGCTTAACCATGCTTCAGACTCAATCTGTGTCACATGGGTTACAAACTCAGCGTCTTTTATCAGTGTACATATTTGCGGTCCATCAAAGATGCCTGCTTTTAATTTTTCTATTCTAAGGGCTGGAAATTTTTGGCACACATATTTGAAACAGTCACCATTCTTATCAAGGGCTTATGAACTGTTTCATTAGCCCAAGCTTAATGTGAAGTGGTGGAAGAATCATGTTTTTTCGGCTTATCAACGGTTCATTTATCACATTTGCTTTTCCAACCTCCATATTTTCTCTCCAAGGCCAGATCTTTGTAATCCAATATTGATTTCTTGCACGGCTATCCCATAAACATATGAAACAAGGGTACTTAGTATACCCTCCTTACTGGCCTAATAAAAAAATAACCATTTTCAAGTCCACGCAAACTGGCCACTGATGTTGTGCGTACGAAATCTTTTCTAAAACCATTTTAATATTTTGGTATTCTTCTTTTAGTTTTGTAGTATGACCAATTGGAATGCAAGCATGCTTATTTCCATTGTGCAGCGATACGCATTTTAGACTTCTTTTTGAGCTATCTATAAAAAGCCTCCAATCTTTAGCCTCATATTTAGGAAGACCCATAGATCTTAGGAGCCCAGGAATGTCATTACAAAAAACAAACTCATCTTCTTCTGAAAAGAAAGGAAGATGTTCACACTCTCTGGTTCTGAAGGATGCTATGATAACACCAGGCTGAAGACAGTGTTTTTCTTTTAACCTCGAAGCAAGAAGTTCTGCCAAAAGTTTCGGTAAATTCAAATCACGAACCATATCATTGAGTTCCTCTTGAGAAAATCCAGGTTTCGTAGAAACTTTTTCTTCGAACTCACTTCCACTGCTGCTCGATTGACCGCTTGATCCCACTAACATTTCAAAATTTGATGTCGATGGTCTTGAAAACACAGGAATTGGCAAATTATCACTGTGAGATACTGGGGGTGTAGCCGATTTCACACTTGGGTAAACCCAAGTACGTTTTTTTGTATCGGTTAAAACCTTTTACATTTGCGACACAAAAGTAACAGTCATTGAAATGATTACTTGGCTCATTCCACATCATCGGCACTCCAAATCGTAACCCTTTACGTCCTCTTTGGCTCCAGTAATGCAAAGATTCTACGCACGGCTTGGCACGATGTTTGGCAGCCAATATTTATTCTTTTGCACTAGTGGTATCCCAAAATATTCTCTGTAGGCTTTTTGTACAAACTCTGTGATCTTTTTCTTTGCTTTTGTAAACTAAACTTGCCACAAATAAAACAAAAACTGTTAGGATCGTTGACACAAGGTTTACGTGGAAAACTCATGTTTTTGCAAGGAAAAATGCACTTTAACACAAAAAAATCGATGAGAACTGATAACTTTAGGGTCTGATAGCTATTAAGTACAGCTGTTGAAACTAAATACGAGAAAAGATAACAAACTTAAGTAAAAGCAAATCAATTGACCACAATTTTGGTAGGGTAGTTTGATTTTTTTCAATTATTTCTTACGTTCCGTTTATATCAATAACCAGAGTGAAATTAAGTATGATATAAGCATGTTAAGAACTTAAAAAAATATATGGACTTAACCCTGTAACTACATTTCCTGATTAATTATTTGTTAATATTGAAAAAATAAGTGTTATTTTTTATTAATATTAATAAGTATTATACTATATTTAAGTTATTAGTATTATTTGTTTTAATGAGTAAAGTAACGTACGAAAACTGAAATAACTACTCAAAAAACGTGTACAACCTCTTTTCCAACACTTATTTTATCAATACTTTTTTCGTAACTAAATAACTAATCAGAAAATGCATTTACAGGGTTAAAGTCCGTAAAGTAGTAATACTTGGGAAAATGGTCGTACTAGGAAATAAGTAATACGAGGTAAGACGTCGTCGTCGTAGGCTACTGCAAGTTGTTACATACATACATACTTACATAGCATCAAGCCTGTTTCCCAGAGGGGTAGGCAGTTATTTTTATGTAGATTTATTTTAGGTGGGGATAAGAAATAACACAGAACATATTTTATGTATTTAATCATCAGTTATCATTATTACATTTTCGAGGCCTGGCGCTGGTGGTATTACATTTCGATATCTTGCATAGCTTAAATACCAGACAATTGTCATGCAATGTGCGCAGCAACCGACTGTACGTTTGCCAATATTACAACTAAACTAAATAATACAAAAACAAAACTGTAGCCGCCTAGCAGGTAAGGAGAGCATCGCTTTACTCACTCATACTTATCACATTGTCTCACTGGCGAGCCGAGGGAGTCAATGTGCGTTGAATGGCACGAAATCTGTCTTGACTGGTCTCGACACTTGAGTCGTACAGAATCAAAAACAGCAATGTGACTCTTTACTAATTAATGGTAACTAGCGACCCGCCCCGGCTTCGCACGGGTGCAATGCAAAATATACCTACTACAGAATGTCCTTATACACAACGTTCACAGCTTTTTTGACATTAGCCAATACAAACATGTTTAATTCTTGATATTTTCCTATCTAGAGAGCTCCGATAAACGCGTGCGATATAGGCACGCGCCGCCCGGCGCAAACAACTACGACCCTGCATTTTAAATTTGTAATATCTTCGGTAATATTCACTTAAATTACATGCTGTAAAAAGCATATTGATCTATAATAAATGCACAATTTATTTAAGGTACTTAATTGGATAAGGATTAATGTTGTATTGTTTAAAATCACTTCGTAAATAACCATTTTTTAGTAAAGAATAAAAATGGTTATGCTGGGTTATCCCTAAGAGATAGACATATACCATCGCGGACTTTTTTGTTGAACTTTTTAAGGTAGACAATACTGTAGTACATTATTTTGATCTATCTCGTAGGGTTCAGCCAGCGTTTGCAATATAAGCGCAAAAAAACGTGCTTATTTACGACATCACATTAGAAACCTTTAAATTTATCAGTGTTTCTTTACTCTATTATGCATTTATTATACATACAAACCTTCCTTAAGAATCACTCTATCTATTAAAAAAAACCGCATCAAAATTCGTTGTGTAGTTTTAAAGATCTAAGCATACATACGGACATACAGCGAAAGCGACTTTGTTTTATACTATGTATTGATTAGAAAAAAATCATTCATTGATAAATTCAGCTTTTTTCTTTATTAATATTTATACCATTAGATACATTTTTGATTTTTAATTAATTATTTAAAGACTGAAGAAGATTATATTCGAATTAAATTAATAATTAACAATTCAAAATATCAGATTGCTGTTTTTGATATTGACTTGCAAACATTGCTGATTATGTTACTTAACATTAATCAGATTGCTGCTTTTGATTCTCATCAGAATGAAACGCACATAGGGTTGTCAATCAACAAAATTGTAGTATAGATACTTATATATCTATAACTTAGTATGTAATCATGTATATTACCGAATGCCTAAGACAAATATAGACAGTCTTAATCCAGCAGTCAGAGTGTTTCATTCAATTGATACCCACAACCTTACATGGCGACCCTGCCATGCCATATTTAGGAGTGCGCTGCTGGCGCACCGTAACCACACTATTTGTAATGGAAAGAAATTACGCAAAAATGTGTTAATTAACATCGATAAATTTGCGAATAACTAAAAATGGGCAATAATAACGCGCCCCAACCTGAAGAAGTGACCATCAATCAAAATGGCATTGGAGCAACGAATACTGCAAGTAGCGAACAATTACAATTCCATCTTTCAGCTATCAGCACAGTGATGGTAGCTATTCTTGTGATATTGCTGATCGCTCTCACATATTTTGGGTACAAATGCTACAGGAAGTGTCACCATGATTGGATTGATAATCAGATTATACGCCAAAACATGAATACCAGTTTTTCCCACGCCAGAGCGATCGTTCCAGCCGATAAAGGGGTTTGTTCCTCATGTGGAAGATCCGGAGACCAACCATAAAAACTAATGTGATTAATAAGTGATTGTGTACATTTAAAGACATAACGAACTTCAGTACTGATTTAATACGTGAAGTGTTAGTAAGAAGTATAAAATAAGGTAATGTTAAATTTCATTTACATTTTAGATTTTGTTAATATGCGTAGGTATAAAAATGTTTTTATGTTTTTATTATGGCCGAAGAGCTAAATGATATCGGCATTAAATTAAAGTCTATAAAAGATAACTTAAATAAGTTGAGTTACGAAAAGAGAACTCCGGAAAAATTGGAAAAAGTGTTACAACAAGCGACCGATATATTTAATACATACACTTTACTTATTCCTGTAATTGAATCAGAAATAAAAAATAAAAAATTTACAGGAGAAATATTGACATTAATAACGAATAATTGTGAAAATATAAAAAAGTATTATTTAGAAATTCAACATTTTTGTAATAAGTTACATGTAAAGCCAGTTTGTAGTAATAATACATTTGGTGACTTATCTAGTAGTAATTTAAACAGGTTAAAAATGGAATTTGATTTAAAAACGGCGCTTAGCTTATTACCGATTTTGACAAATGAAGACGAAAACACAATAAAACAACTCATCGATGGAATCGAATATTACAGTTCTCTGCTTAATAATCCAATTTGTCAGAAACAATTAATTAATTTCGTTTTAAAAAATAGATTGTCCCAAAATGCAAAAATTAAATTGAACTCTTCTTATGATTCCGTCGAAGATTTGTTAAAAGATATAAACACAACTCTATTACCAAAAAAGAGCCCGGTAGCGTTACAGAACAAATTACAATCTCTAAGACAGGATCAAAGGACTATTGATGAATTTGGGAAGGAACTTTCAGAAATATTTATGAATCTTAGTATTTCGCAATCCGGTGGAAAAAAGGAAAACTTGAAAATTTTACAACCTCTTAACGAAAAACAGGCAATTAAACGTTTTGCTGACGGTTTACGCAATCGTAGATTAAGCATGATAATTTCAGCTCGTAACTTCGACTCCTTAAAAGACGCGATTCAGGCAGCCGTGGAAGAGGAAGTATGTATGCCATCTGGTTCTGGAGATATGTTGTATATGCGTAATAGTATAAATAATCGTTTCAGAGGTTCTTTTAGAGGACAAAATAGTCACGGTGCATTCAAACAAAATGTTCCATTTAGAGGTAGAGGTTACAGTGTGAACGTCTGCCCACCCCCTTACTATCGCAGTTCATCATTTAGCAGAGGTCGTGGTTACCAGAGTTTTTCGCGAGGTCAGCCGAGGTCGACATTTAGAGGTAAGTACCACCATTACAATAATAGGTTATCTAATCAAAGGCAACATGGGATACGTAAAAATGCGAATGTTCACGTATTGAATGAGGATTTGAACGTTAATAGGGAAAATGAACCTTTCGTCCAACAGCATAAGTTTTTTCGTGACTAACTGTGAAAGTATGTTTGCTAGTGACAGTACATGTTGTTTAGAGTTATATGTAAATCAATTTAGTTATTCATTTTTAGTTGATACAGGAGCTTCTATCTGTGCAATTAAATATAAACATGTTTTAGAATTAAATATTCCGATAGAGAAAGATAACTTAAAGATTAATGGAATTGGCGGTTCCATTAATGCTATTGGATATGTTTACTTATCATTGAGGTGGTCCAACAGATCGTCGGAACATTTAAAACAAAAGTTCTTCGTATTCGAGCACTTGCCTTGTAGGGCACATGCTATATTGGGAAAGAATTTTCTTACTAAGTATAATGCAATCTTAGACTTAGGTCAAAGTTCTTTAAGTTTATGTACTCACTTAGGCAATAAGATATATTTACCACTTAGACATAAAAATGAGCAAAATAATATTTTTATACTTCCGGCCAGGTCCGAGTCGTTACATTATGTTAAGTGTAGTTTCCCAGACGAATGCGTAGTCTGTCCAAAAGAAATAAGCGAGGGAATATTTTTAGCTCGTTCTTTAGTAAAACCTCACAATGAAATGATACCTATCTTAATATTAAATACTACTGAAAAGGAATATAGATTAAGCGATTTAGAATTTAGGGTCGAGAATATTAGTGAATATAACTTGTGTTCTTTTGAAAAGTGTGAAAATTTAAATGTCAACCGTGTCAAAAATCTTTTCAATTTATTGAATTTAAGTTACCTAAATAACGAGGAGCAATCTACAATTGAAAATATTTGTGCAAAATTTTCAGATATATTTCTATTACCCGGTGACAAATTAACAACCACAAATACATATAAACATCAAATTACGTTAAAACCGAATGTTAGCCCTATATATAGTAAACCTTATAGGATACCATTTACTCAGAAAAGTGAAATAAATAAACAAGTCAGTAATTTATTAAAAGAAGGCATTATAGAACCATGTCAAAGTGAATGGTCGAGCCCTATTTTATTAGTACCGAAAAAATCCGATAGTCAAGGAAACAAAAAATGGAGGTTAGTGATAGATTATAGAAAATTAAACAATAGCATACAAGACGATAAGTACCCCCTCCCAAATATAACCGAAATTTTGGATTCCCTATCTGGATCAATTTATTTTTCAACCTTGGATCTTTCAAATAGCTACTACCAGTGTGACCTTGACCCCGCCAGTAGAAAATACACAGCATTTTCGTCAGGACACTTCAGAGTACCCGAAAACAATGGAAATACGTGTGAAGCTTCTATTTCAGGTCAATACCAAATGACTAGGATGCCGATGGGATTGAAAACTAGTCCCAACGCATTTTCAAAAATGATGACTATTGCAATGTCAGGGTTAGCTTACGAAAAATGTCTTATTTATTTAGACGATTTAATAATTTTCGGTAAATCATTAGATAATCATAACAGTAATCTTATTGACATCTTTGGTAGACTTCGTAAAGTTAACTTAAAATTAAACCCACTAAAATGTACATTTTTAAAAAAGGAAATATTGTACTTAGGTCACGTTATATCCGATAAAGGTATTTTGCCGGATCCAGGAAAAATAAAAGCATTAAAAGATTGGCCCATTCCTAAAAACTTAGAAGAGGTAATCAGATTCGTAGCATTTTCAAATTATTACAGAAAATTTATAAAGAATTTTGCTTTTATTGCTTTACCATTAACACGATTAACGAAGAAAAATGTAGTTTTTAAATGGATTGAGGAGTGCCAAAAATCTTTCGATACTTTAAAATCAATTATAGCCTCACCCCCTTTGCTTCAATATCCCGACTTATCGGTTAATAATAAATTCATATTGCAAACAGACGCTTCAAATTACTCGTTAGGTGCAGTATTATGTAATTCTGATAGAAAACCGATTGCATTTGCAAGTCGTAATTTAAATAAAGCCGAATTAAACTATCCCACTATTGAAAAAGAGTTACTAGGGATTGTTTGGGCCGTTAAACATTTTCGACCTTATTTATATGGGAAAAAATTTACTATTCAGTCGGATCATAAGCCCTTAATTTATTTATATGGTATGAAAGATCCTTCGAGTCGTCTTATGAAATTTAGAATAATTTTAGAAGAGTATGATTTTAGTATAGAATATATAAAAGGATCGAAAAATGTCGTAGCCGACGCCATGTCACGATTACCCGTCACATTACAAGATTTGAATGCGATGAACGAATGCACAATTAATGTCATGACAAGAGCACAGTATGAAAGAATGATGGATACCCAGAATTCATGGAATACTAATATAGCTACCGATGATCGGCCTGCGCAACCGAAAGTTGTAGAAATATTTAGTAAACCAAAAAATTCTGTGGAGTTGAGTTTTATTGATAAAATAAAGTTAAATCAATTACGAAGATTTAACGAGATAGAAAAAGAAAATAGTGTGTTTTGTTTTTCACCAAAAAAGATGACATTGTTCATCAATCCAGCTGCCCAATCACAACTGACGCCAGACGCTTTTGTGAGGGAACTGAAAATGTTTTGTGAAAGTATTAATGTGCACGAATTATTTTTTATAAGAGAGAAAAAATATAATGATTTTATTAAAAAATGTATAGACGCTATGAATAATTTATCACGTGAGATTGATATACGATTATGCATATTAGATGGTGTGAAAAGGATTAATGATAAGGACGAGCGAAAAGTAATATTAAATGACTTCCATCTTTTACCAACAAGTGGCCACGCTGGTATTAGAAGGATGTACAATAATATTAAAAAATATTACTTTTGGCCCGGACTAGAGAAAGATGTCATGGAATATATAAAAAAGTGTGATAAGTGTCAAAAACAAAAATACAGTAACCATTATATAAAGGAACCCATGTGTGTAACAACCACCGCAACATCGGCGATGCAAAAAGATTTTCTTGACGTGGTTGGACCTTTGTCTAAAGATCAAAATAACTTTTCATACATCCTAACGATACAATGTGAATTGAGTAAGTACGTGGAAGCATACCCCATGATGTCTAAATCAGCTATAGAAATTGCGAAAAATTTTGTACATACTTTTATCCTTAGATATGGAATTCCAGGAGAAATCGCGACAGATAGAGGTGCCGAGTTCACGTCAACATTATTTCAAGAGGTATGTAAATTATTAGAAATTAAAACGTTACTATCGACAGCTTACCACCACCAATCCATAGGTTCACTGGAAAACACGCATAAACATTTAAATAGTTATTTGAGAATACAAACAGATAATCATCCAGAATCGTGGAGCACGTGGCTTCCGTTTTGGTGTTTTTCTTATAATACGTCTGTACACACGTCCACTCGTTACACCCCGTTCGAGTTAGTTTTTGGTAAGAAATGTGTTATTCCCAGTAATTTAAGGCAAGACGAGGTAAGTCCACTGTATAACCATGACGACTATCCATTACAACTAAAATACAGGTTACAGATGTCTCAAAAAGAGGCGAGACATAATTTGTTAAATAACAAATCTAACAGAAAGATTAAATACGACAATAATTATAACCCAATTAAGTACCACAAAGATGACTTAATTCTTATAAAAAATGAAACCGGAAATAAGTTTCAACCAATTTATAATGGACCTTATGTTGTTGTTAAAGATATCTCACCAAATGTGGAAATTTTAAAAAATGGAAAACTAAATATAGTGCATAAAAATCGAACTAAATTGTACCATCCACCTTAAACAAATATATGTCAATTTTAATTCTAGCTTATAAGTAATTATGTTATGTATTAATGTTTGTAATCAAATCAATTGTATTTGTAATCAGTTTTTAAAATATAATATATGTGTTTTGCGTATACTATTAACTACGTAGACATTGTCATGATATTCTTTATGTTCATTAATGAAATAAAAATAAATAATTTAAAAAAAAAAATGTTCAAAAAAAAAAAAAACTTTATAATGTATACAAATATTTAATCAATGATTCAAAAATAAAATGTAAACCTTAGGTTAATTTTATTTTTTTTCTTTTCGATGGAGGTGTAGTATAGATACTTATATATCTATAACTTAGTATGTAATCATGTATATTACCGAATGCCTAAGACAAATATAGACAGTCTTAATCCAGCAGTCAGAGTGTTTCATTCAATTGATACCCACAACCTTACAAAATTACATTTGTTTATTTTGTTTGTTATATTCAAAGTTATTAAGAATAGGCTTAAAAAAATTTAAATCACACACGCAACAATTCGGATTCTTCGACATTTTCATTACAGTAAATCTCGTCTGTAGCAGATATTTCCTGTAAGTCCTTCTGGCTTGCTAAAGTTTCTCTGTAAAAAATCAAATCCGGTGAATTCTCCCATTCTGTTCCAAAATGCTTGCTTAGTAACTTATTTACGTCATTCAATTTTGCCTTGTTTACTGCAACTGTACTCGCTATAGTGACTTGTTTGATCATTTTGATATTTTTTCTTTGCTTACAAATATTTTGAGGCTTTGCAATATCACTCTTATAAAACAGTTCGCCTCTCACTAAAACATTCTCCCGTTGCTTAGAACGACGTAAAATAAATCGTTTACACTGATTAAATTTTATACTCCAACTTGTAGTAGGTTTCAAAACGTCTTTGGTAGCTGTTTTCCAGTCATATACTGGGCAATCAGTGCCAATTTTAATTAATGTTGCGTTTTCACTTATCGTGTCTGAAATTTCTTTTGGGTCCAGTATGACTTCCATCCTGCGCAACTTTTTTTCTATTATTCCAAAAACACGGTCGGCAGGCATAAAGGAATGTATTTTCTTTCAGCATGCTTAGTTTTACGGCAATAATGTGCCTCAACACATTTCAGACTTTGAATGAAGCGGTGAACCGATTCTCTTTTATCCGCATATTTCATAGCCTTGCGATCTCCTCCACGAGCTTCGCGAGGAAACTCCCCAGTTTCATAAAATTTTTTCATTAAATACTCAACTCTATACTTCTTTATGCCAAAAATATTAAGGAAGAATTTTTGACAAATTGGCACTTTCTTCTTGTTAACAAATACAGAATAATAAGTTGTAAATTTTTTCTTGCCTTTAAATTCCGATGTCCTTTTTGTTTGTTGTATTGAACATAATTTGAACAGCATTACATCTTGATCAAGCTTTGTAGGCCTTTTGTAAAATTTCTGATGTATTGATTGTATATCACGCATTGTGAGGGTTTTACATTTTAGAGCTTTTGTATTATGTTCACATACTCGATCTGGCAAACTTTTCGGTGAATATCTGGAAAAAATAATTGATCATAAGAACTCATTGTACGCCATCTACTATGAGCTCCGTGGCGAAGTGGTCTATATGCCCGACTCCGGCACGGATGGTATCGGGTTCGATCCCCGGACAGATCAAGTTGAAAAATTACCTTTTTCAAATTGACTTGGGTCTTGGATTTATATTTATATCTTTTTTTAAACATAGTATCGTTGAGTTAGTATCCCGCGTCAGAAGTTAAAATAACACAATTAGTAGATAATAATAAAAACAACAATTTATAGAATTCAAAACACAATTCAAGACTACTAACAAACAAAGACTAATTTTGATTCACCTACAAAAATCAAAAATATTAATTTATTTTGGTAACACTATCACGTCTACATTGTCAGTTAAAAGACAACCCTAGGATTAAAAATGGCATAACCTTACCTTGCACGTTTGGCAACATTTACTTTCCAATTTTCGGGATTTCTTTTCTTTTTTCTTGCAAATCTATTATTCACAGGTGTGGGATGTACATCCATTTTTAGTTTTTTCACGTCGAAATGAACTATTTAACACTATTTTATTAATAAAACAATAAAACAAGCACACGAATATCTATGACAACAACAATGCAGACGCCATCTTGACACAACCAAATGCACGCCTGTGATTGGTCGAGACTAACAGATTGCTGTTTTTGATTCTCACCGTATGCAGATTGCTGGATTTGATCCTGACATGAGTTTTACTTAATGGTTTTTAGTGGAATATTGCTGTTTTTGATACGATGTGACTAAATAGGCAAAAACTATCTTATCGAGACAGTGTTGCCACATTCATAACTTAAATTTTGTAAAAATGCCAGATTGCTGTTTTTGATTCTATACGACTCACTTATGCACAGCCGAGACGAGACAAAGCGAGCCACTGATAGTAGGTATTATCAGCCGGCCGGCATTGTTAACCCTTATCTTGGCAAGACAATGAAATACCTTTAATTTTGATTTAGATGGTTTTATACTTATAAAAATAAATAAATATTGAATAAATAATGGAAAATAAACATTTTCAGATTTCAGAAAAAGGTATGTATCATAGTTCACATTGCCAAGTGTGTAGCAAAGCTAGTCTCTTTAAGGACGTATATTATATGATACACTGCCAATCACTCAGTGCAAAAACACATAAAATTTATGTATCACATATGTTACTGTGCTAAGAAGGGATATTGAAATTAAACATCGTATTTTAATTATAAAAATGTTTATTGCAATTATAAAATAGTTATTAATAAGAAAAGGGTTAATCTTAGAATATAAAGGGTTAATGTAACTGTTTTTATAACTTTCATCAACCTTGAATAAGTTTTAAAACTTATGAAAATTATAAAAACAGTTACGTTTTTCCACTAAACAAAGTCTTTGGTCACATTTAGTGCATTTAATGTTGGTTGGTCCAGTCTTGCAAAACCGACATCGACCACGACTGACAAAAACAGGCCAGTGATTGTTATTATCACTCCTGATGCCATCCGAAGGTCTCGGAGCCACAGGTGTTTTAATTTTAATGATATTGACGAGGCTATCTGGGTTACTTTGCTTTACATCTCTGCCTTTTTTAAGTAACTCTTTATATATGTTGAGTCTAAATGTTTTTAATTTTATGTTTTCATTTGGATTATTCTTGCGCCACTCAGCCATGCATTGTTAACACAAATATCAAATAGTTGGGAAAAAATACTTAAATACCATCTGTGGCTCCGAAACTCTGAACGATACAGAGCTATAAACATATCCGACAAGTCCACCCCACCCATGTGGCGATTATATTGCTTGATAATTTCAGGACAGTTGATATCCACCTTTCGTTTTTGTTCTTTACAATATCTTCTAACTTTATTTAGAGGATATGAATCACAATAAGTACTCGCCACATGGAAAGAGCGGTTGTCGTACCATTTTGTTACAGATATTTTCTTTTTATAACAAACAACCTGACAAAAACTGCCTCTACCTTTTTTTCTTCAGTTCTTTGTCACTCATCAAAAAACTTTCGCCTCCTTTTAAACGGTTCGGTCTAACTGTGCCCAAACTTAATATACCGTACTTATCACGCAAAACAGTCATTAGAGGAATACTGGTAAAGAAGTTATCGAAATATACAACTGATCCACTTTTATTTTGTATAGTTTGACAGAGTGCCAGAACTACTAAGGCACCCAAACCTCAAGCCTTTTTATCTTCGGGAAAAGAATATCCCCTAAATGTATCATCTCCACCATAAATAAGGAAGTCATGCGCGAATCCCGTTATACTCGATCGAGCAAACATTTTAAATCCCCATTTAGTTGGTTTTTTCTGCATGTATTGTCTTCTATTTCCAGCTTTTTTACCTTCATACGGTATCATCATTTTGTCGACACTGAAATTTTGTTCTTCATTCCGCTTCAAACAATTTTGCCTGATAGCTTCAAAAATGGGTCTTATTTTAAAGTACTTGTCACCATCATCATTACAGTTGTCGACGAAATGAAGATGCCGTCGTATTTGTTGATACTTTTCAAGGGCATAATATCAGCCACACCTGGTATTCTGGTGTCTTTAGCCCAGTAGTTAGTGTAAGCTGGGAGCTTAACTACACCCACGTACAACATTATGCCCAGAAAATCTTTGCCATCATTAGCTGTTATATTAATAGATTTACCAGTTTTTTGTGTTGAGTATAAGTTGGTCTGGTCAACCATCAAATTAATTATCTCGTCAGAAATAAAAAGCTGAAAATAATCAAGTGGAGATGATACATTGGAGATATTCGCTTCGGAGGGTGCTCTTTCAAATATATCAACATATACTTTGTGTAAGAATACTTTGTTTTTCTGCCAGTTAAATTTTATAACTTTAGGTTTGAGTTTGGTTTTGTTTTGTACTTTATTTTTAGCTTTTATTTTGTTTACTTTTTGTGATCTGGTTTGTTTTGGTGTAGATGTGATTAAATCCGGCGATCTTGGTGAAAAGGCTCCAGGGCTATGGTCTAAGGATTTTTTCAAAACGAGTTTTATTAGAGACTTGTTGTTATCTTGCTGTATTTGTGGTGATTGGACTGGATTACTTGTACTGGGTACTGGACTTGTGGGAATCGCTGGAGATGACGGTGTTTCGGGAAAACTCTGGTCCAAAACATGACGAACTAAAGAACTATTGACCTCTTCTTGTACTATTTCGTTTTCAGTGTCAGATAACATTATCATATTCTCCAAAGAACTGCTTATTGAAGGTGCTGGAGAGCTTTCGTAGGCATCATCGTTGTTAACAAAGCGAAAAACATCATTTTCAGAGTTAGTTGATGAATTATCATCATCGGAACATGCATTTTCAGCAGGAACAAGCGCAAGAATATTTTTGCTTCTTTGCAACATAGCTGAGCTTCCATCACCCTAAACCAAAACGAACATGCGTGTTAAGAAAGAAAAAAGCAAAAAACAATCCCAATAAGCACTTTTGTTAGTATAAATGTGACAAAATTATTATAAATAATACCCTACTATAGTTGGCAATGACTCAAATACAATACATAATATTACTTAACATATTTTGCCCACTGGGCAAAGTAACAAATACGATACGTACTTTAATAACATCCATTTGTTAGGAAGTTGGCAAAGTAACATATTTGATACATTGGAATTTAGGCTGCCAAAAGTGAATGAAATATGATGATTTGCAGCATAAAAAATATGTATTCACATGCATTATCTAGTATTTAAGTTATTTTGCCTAAAATCTGGGTCACTTTTGAAGAAAAACGATTTAAAAAATAATTTTACTTACCGAACGGGTGAAGAGTGAATTCCGCCGCATCGTTAGTTTGAATTTGACCAAATAAAGATTTTGACGTTTGAATGACATTTAGATTGAATGAAATTTGCGTTCTATGTTTTAAATTGTTCATAATTAAAATCGTTTACGTTTTTTTTAATGTTAGTGTATCATAGGTGTTACAGTGCCAAGTTAAGGGCAAACGGAGCTCCTATGATAATTACTTCTACAGCTACTCGTCCTAACGAAAAGGTTTATCTCGACCTCGTCGGCCCACTTCCGGAATCCCATACTAATAGCTATAAATTCATTCTTACTCTACAAGATGACCTGACTAAATACTCTCAGGCCTACCCTATGCGAACCTGTTCCACTGGAGAAACAGCTCAAAACTTTGTTAGCTAAATATCTCATTTAGGAATACCTAAGCTTATCATAACCGATCAAGGGACAAACTTTACATAACATAACATAAACATAAACGTTCACGCCGAATATCCCCGAAGGGGTTGGCAGAGGTACTATTACTTCTGAACATCACGTGACTTTGTCACCTGGTGTTCAGAGTACCCACGCTTTGCATGGACAGTGTACTCACGTGATAGGGGGCAGGCCTATCGCCGTTTTGTACGAATACACTGTCACATGACTAAGTGCAACTCAGCCATGTGGGTTTCCTCACGATGTTTTCCCTCACCGTTAACAACCATGACAAACTTTACCTCCGATGTTTTTAAGCAATTAGAGAAATTATTTAGTATAAAACACATATTCGCTTGTTCATATCACCCACAAACGTGTGGTAGTCTAGAGCGAAGTCATTCTACCCTTAAAGAATACTTAAGACCTTATATTGGTGAAAACCAACACACTTGGGACCTTTATATCCCAAGTGCTATTATAGCTTATAACTCAAATATACATAGTACAACAGGATTTTCACCCTTAGAATTATTATTCGGGTTTACGCCTTACATCCCTACTAGCATAGATACCTTAGATACTAATACTACGTATAATAAGTACGCATACTGATTATATTCGTGCACTCAACCATAGACTCTATTATAGTCGCCAAAAAGCCTTACAAAATATACAATCTTCCAAAGAAAGATCTAAGACATACTATGATACACACACTAAGCCAATTACATACAATGTTGGTGATATAGTGTATGTCCGATGTCATCATAAGCAAAATAAGGGATTATTACCAGTATGGAAAGGCCCGTAAAAATCATGAAGCTGAGCGGCAATCATACGGTCATACTTCTCATAGGACGCAAGCACGTCCGTCATCACTATGACGAAATCAAACTCGCTGCCAATACGACGCCACCGCTATAACCTAATGCATTCTCTATCTCTCATCCGCACCAGTTGTATATCGAATTAGATAAACACAGAAATGAGCTTCCAAGGCACCATGAACTCCCCGTTTCCTTAACATTACAAAACATTCACGTCTAGCTATATCAAAACTTATTTGTTTCTATCACATGATTAAAATAATAATTATTACGAAAATTCCATTAGTATTACCCCAAGTTTATAATTTGTTTAATGTTATACCTCTGCCGGTATCGTATGATGTATCAAAGCCTAACACCATCGTTCTTATCGCGCCAACTACACCATACGTAGCGATAACAGTGGATCATATGTTCTACTCACTGATTCAGGACCTAGAGAAATGTAAAGTGATAAGTGAGAAGTGTTACGTGTGCGATTTAAACAATGTGTACTCGACTATAGCAAATCCAATACGTGAAACAACACTCTTAAGTGAAGTTGTTAATAAATTAAATGTTTTAATTATGTTTTATTTTCAGAGGTAACTGTAAAAGCCAAACGATCGTCCAAGCCATTAACGTATTAGTTGAATCTCTCATCACCCCTATCCGTGATGATCAATCTTAACGGGGGGTTGTTATATTGGTAATTACACCGTAAGCATAGAATAAAAGTGCTGAGCATAGTTTGCAGTTTAGATAGATTGCTAAACAGTTTGCATTGACGTCAATGAAAACTGTTAACTCATAACATAAACGTTCACGCCGTTTATCCCCGAAGGGGTTGGCAGAGGTACCAATACTCCTGAACTCACATGGCAAGCGCCATCTAGTTTCCAGAGAAGGTACCCACGTTTTGCTTAGACAGTGTACTCACGTGATAGGGGGCAGGCCTATCGCCGTATCGCCTATTGTTAACTCATGATTTATTAATTAGAGCAATAATCAGATTGGATTGGACTTTTGTCGGGTTAAGAATATTTGTAGTTGATTTTTATTATATTATTTTAATAAAGGGTTTTTTTTTCTTAAAACTTTGTTTTCAAAAGCTATTCCTGACCTACCCCGTAACAGTACCTTCTCTGGACACTAGATGGCGCTGCCATGTGAGTTCAGAAGTATTGGTACCTCTGCCAACCCCTTCGGGCCTTCGGGGATAAACGGCGTGAACGTTTATGTTATGTTAACATTTTGTGATTATTATTTTTTGAATATTTTGATTATATATATTGAATAATTCACTATTATTAATTGTTTATTTAAAATAGATTTAAATTAGTCAAAACATCAGCATATGATTTACTCAAAGGAGGATGCAGCTTTTGTGCATTGAGACCTAAATGGCCTTTTGTCTCTAAAATTCAGGACATTTTTTATTGGTAGCAAAATGAGAGCCTTTACATATGAAACACGTTGCTTCAATCATATCTTCCTCACATGTATAACCTAAATGTTCAGCACCACATTTACGTGACCATACCGACAACAGTTATGATACAGAATAGTAGGATAAATATATAATTTTACTGGTAATGCGGTGTAACATACATAGTATATAATTACGGTATTTTTTTCGGCGGGAATATCAAAAAAGTTAGATGTTTTTTATCCTCTTCTGGAAAAATTTGTTTTTTTTATTATATATTAAATAGTAAAATATATCGCTTAGATGTCTTCAGACAGTGGAGGCATTGAAAACATTGATGCGAAAAGGCGTCGGGGGAACAAGAGACCGGCTTTGAAACTCACTCCTACAAATGACTTGGATAAGTGAGTCTATTACTCGTAGTATCAAAAACCGCAATGTCCGCAACTTGAGTAAAAAGAGTGTCTATGCCATAAGAAACTATGTAAAAAAATCCTACTAAATGAAAAATGGAACAAAAACAGTATTGTCGCCTGTAAAACTATATTTTAAATAAGGCAGCATAACAAAAACAGCTAAGTCCGAATGCGTACTCTACTATGCTGTCTTTGCATAAAGAGCTTTTGAAAGTTCCAGAAGCCAATCGCATTGGTGTGAAAATTCAATTGATGTCATGCTTGCAAAAGGCCCAGCAACAAAATCTATTTCAAAACGAAACAATTTCGTGGCGCTCACAATACTCCTCTTCGCAATCGTCTTATCAACAAGTAGAATCGACACGGAGAATCACGTCCGAATACGATCCTACACATCCATCCATGGGTGATTTTCCCAGACGCATTTTTTACACGGTTGGGGTGAAAACCGCAGTGTTAACCGGTTTAATGCAGTGAAAGTATTTTTGCCGTATACTATGTGCAATTACCTATAAGAGGAAACAAAAATATGTTTATTTGGATTAGTGTAACAAATAAAAAAATCCTAAACGTGGATTTTTTCATCTTCGGTGACTGTCCCAATACTGTTTGTACTTCTTATTTTATTAGTTAAGGAAAAACCACGCATCGTATCATATGGGAATTATTTTATTCGATTAATAAAGAGTTGAGGTACATTTGTATACATGTTTCATGATATTAAGCGACTGTCCCAAAAAAAAAATCATTTCGGTGATTGAAATAGAAACCTGTACTGACGCGAATAGAAGAACTTTTGAACGTTATCTCATTGCTCAAACTCAAGCGCTAGTCACGCACAAGCAGTCGGAGATAGAGGTGGTCTGCTGCGTCGCTGCGTGTTCCCGCCAAAAAAGTAAGTATTGCAAGTCGGTGACTGGTCATTTTTTATTTCATTTCCATGAATGAACTTATCTCATTAAATAAATTGATTAAATATTTTCATTTTATATGCATCTAAAGCTTGTTGTCATAACTTTAAGTTCGTAAATTAGATCTTATCCCAGGTTATTTAGTTGCAAAATAATTTTAAAAAAATAGTTGTTTTTTAATTTCGGTGAATTCGGTGACCTGAAAAAATCACCGAAATGAAAAAAGTCACCGAAATGAAGAAAGTTTTAATATCGGTGATTTCAAATAAATTCAGTGACAAACTGTTTCATATCGGTGAACACTTCTTTCATTTCGGTGATTTTAAAGATTTTTTTTATACAGGATGAACTTTTTTTTCAAAAAGTATTTTGTTATTTTAGAGTTTCTTTGAAAATGTGCAAGGAAAAGAAATGCGAAAATAGCCTTAACCTTTTGTTGTATTAGGGCAAGACTACTCCGCTTGACACTTGAATAATTTCACCAAACTGAGTGACATAAAAGTTCGTCTTATATTATGTTCTCACTAAAATCCTTTACCTAGGGATATTAAAAAATTTCTCAGCATTTTATCATTTACGCTGGTGTTGGATCAAGAACCTTAGGTTTATTGGTCAAAACTCTTATAAACTGTTGCTCTCCGTGTTAGAATCACATGTTTTGGTCTAGTTCAGGGTTGTAGATTGATGTATTTCTATTGTATCTGTTATACATTAAGGCTATTCAGTTAGGTACCTAAAATGATGGTCAGAGCTTTCTAAGCTAGGTACATATTGAACAGATACAGTATAAATCATCTATTGCTTTAGCGCGGTCGTATTGCTCTCGCTGGCTGGTTGGTTTATTTCATGGGCTTGCGAAAATAACTCAGACATTCTTCTTTTGAGTTCAGATCTTGTATTTTTTATTATAAGATGCCTCCTAGGCCAATATTGAACGTAAAGGAGAGAAAGAAGAGACACAGATTACGTGAACAAAAAAGAAAAAGTAGGATCACAGATCTCGTCTTGCGAGAAGAGTTCCTTAGAAAAGACAGAGAAAGATATGCAAGAAAAAAAGGCCGCTGGATTGATAGTTTCAAGACAAGAAATGACACCTCATAGGCGCCGAATGCTACGAAAGAAAAATCTTATTAGTGGCATTTCATACTACAACAGAAAAAAGCAAGAGCATCGCAGTCTAGAAATTTAATGAATGATGTGGAATCTTCACATGCACTTGTTGAGGCTCGCGCTGTACCAGATAGTCCTGTAATACCAGATGTTCATGAAGTACTACATGTTCCCGAAACACTCGAAGATCCTCGAGTATCACATATTCCTAATGCACCAAACGATCCTGAATGTCCTGTAACTCTCGAGGAAAGAAGGCTAGTTCTCAGACCAAGAAGGGTTGCATCTTTAGATAGGACAAAATCGTGTAATCTTTGAATTGAAGCGTTAGTTGCAAATTCGAACTTTGTCACAAGTAGTCCTCAAGAAACACCACCGGGGTCACCTCAACCTGTACCAAGTGTAAGCAGTATACACTCACCCGAGTCACGTATATGTCCTGATCGTCCTGCATCAGATTCTTCCGAGGCAACGATTCAATTTAAACGAGAATTGAATCACAAATTTCGAAAATATCAGAAATGTAAAATAAGTCAAATAAGTGCTCTAAAAAACGAAGTAACCAAAGTTTCCAAAGAAAGAGATATGTACAAAAAGCGACTACAAAGACTGATCCAAAAATCTAAAGAGTTTCAAAGGTATCTCTACCGGTACAGAAGAAATCTAAACAGGACAGAAGTCGTCAAGCAATAGTAAAATTCTTCGAGGATGATGAAAATTCAAGCTTATGTCCAGGAAAAAATGATACTGTCACCAGAAATGGTGTCAAAAAACAAAAAAGACTGATGACTGATACTATCAAAAACTTGCATAAAAAGTACCCTCACTCTGGCTATCCACCAATCAGCTATGTGACGTTTTCACGAATGAGACTCTTTTGGGTACAGCAACCAAAAATAAACATGCGATACACTTGTCTTTGTGAAAAACATGAAAATATGGACCTCATAATAATCGCACAACTGGTTTCTTATTTACCGACATTGAAGACGGTAGTCTGGAACTACTGTGAATGCGGACATGAGAAGGGGGCTCCAGATGGCGTAGGCGGACTCTTGAAAAGAACAGCTGACAGGTTTGTATCTCTTAAAGGTGACATACCAGATATCAACTCATTTGTGGATTATTTGAAATCTTCTGTCCAAGGTGTGATCATTGATACGGTAGAAGAGCATGAAGTAATTGAAAAGGACTGGCTTTTGTCTGATAAATTGAAATCTTTTCGCGGAACAATGCAAATCCATCAAGTTGTTTGGACAAAGGAATCCAGATATCACTTGGCATTGCGTCGACTTTCATGCACCGAGACAGAGTGCCTTAACAAAGCAAGTGAATGTCCCCACGGTTATCAAAAACAGCAAAATTTTACAAAAATCAGGTATGGCTAGTAGTACAGGTATGCAAAAAAAGTCAAAAAGGAAGTTAACTTTCCTTGCTTCGAGTGAATCGGACGAAGAAATATTTTCAAGTAAATCATTACGAATCAATAAATATGCTGATAATAGCAGCTCAGATGATTAAAGGTTTGGTCAAACAGGCAGCGTGCGCAGCGGGCACGGCATGAGCGCGGCGTCAGCGCGGCGCGATGTGACCGGTTGTAATATACGAAGTATCAGTATAGCAGTCACACCGGGCACACCGCGCCGCGCTGCCATCGCGCTCGCAGCACGCCGGCTGTTTGACTATACCTTAAAGGTTTTTTTTGTTAATTTAGGTATAGTTATGACAGTCGTGAAATAAATACTCGTAGATTGATTCAGTCTATATACGTTTTGAATATACCTGACAGACTATTCTTATAATTATACATCTCGGTTTGAAGTCTTACGAAACGAGTGGGATATAATTCTTAATTGACATAATGTCAGGTATATTCTAAAAGTTAATGGTCTGTAAGTAGATTAAACAAATTTGATTAAAATCTTTACCTATATTAGGGCGGTGAAAGTTCCTTCTAAGTGTTGTTCCTACCTGTGATTTTATTACAGAGTTACTGAAAGGCTGATTATAATAATTATATACCTAGAGTATAGTGTAACATGTTTACCAAAATTGTTGTTGATTAGTTACTTTAAAAAAAAATAGACACTAAGAGTGCATTTTGTTATACGTCATGTTGATTTGATTGAAATAAGAGTTTATACTTTTGTTAAATTATATTTATGTAAACTAAACTCAACTTAATTCATTTAAGATGAACAAATATTTCTTACCTTATGAAAACTGAAGTCAACAAACTTCTAATTAATCTACTGAGTGACATTTGTTAAGGGTGAAAACTCAGAAACGAAAATCAAAAACTATAAGTACTTACCAAATACCTATTTGGATTGAATCAGGCGTTACTTTGCGGAAATCCATAGCAATACTAATATTAATAAATTTCTTCGCTTAATTCCGCTAAATAATACCTGCAGTCTTCATGCAACATGCACTGTGCACCGCCCGCTCTACCACTTACAAGAAATCGAAAAGCAGACAATGCACCACACACACACCCGCAAGCGAAAACCACAGGCAACCACAAACATGCGACGCGTTTCGACTCAACACGAGTCATTGACGAGCAGTTAGTAGACAGTTCGGCAGCTGACCACCGACTCGGTTAATTAAGCGAAGAAATTTATTAATATTAGTATAAATACCTATTTGTTATTATTTACAACTTTTTTACTATGTATAATTGGCAGATCGTCAACAATCAAGATACATACGTTTTTCTATCTACCTTGTTTAACTTAATATCATTGCACAAATTTATTTACTACTTCTACACTACTTCCTCTTAGGCAACGTGAGGAATGTGGCAGTTAATGTTGAATACGTTGTAATCATGCTGTATACTTTTTCGGTGAATTTTCATTTCAGTGAATTCTTCTTTCATTTCGGTGATTAACTGTTTCATTTCGGTGACCTCGAATATTGCAATGCCTGTCATTCATTTGTTATTCATTGTTTTTTGATGAAATTATTCATAATCTTCATAAAACATAATAAAGAACTGCAAACTTAAATAATAAATATAAAAAGAAGAAAATAAAAAAGTTCACCGAAATGAAAAAAAAATGACATGTTGAAATTCACCCCCATAACACCCACAGTCCAGCAAAACAGATACTCAACTACTTCGATAGTAGAGGATATATGGGGATTCTAATCCAGCCAAAAACCAGTATAAGATGGTCCCTGGTTGTGTGTCAGTGGTATGTGTGGGGTGTACCAAGTTATGCTGGTTTGGTGTTATTTTCCCACGGGCGTCCTTTTGCAATGCTGATAACGGGTCAGAGGTCAAGATTGGAATGTAGATAAGGAATGGTGCCGGCGTCAGCGGCGTGAACGGATCAGAGGTGAGGTAGATAAGATGTAAGTAATTAGTCGGTGGCCGATAAGACGATGAGTGATGTGTGGATCATAGGTGAGGCGATATCCGAATTCGTCGTGCCGGCGCCAACGGGTCAGAGGTGAGGGGGAAAGATTTAACTAATAAATATTTGACAAAGCGCATTATTTTCAGTCAGATCTGTTATAGCAGAACTCATAAGCTATCGTTTATCATGAATATTATAGTGGATGTGCAAGGATTTAAAACTGATGCTAATCAGTTTATTCCAAAAGAAGTGGCTGTATCATTCAACAATCGCATACAGTCTTTTTTGATTCGACAACCGTTTCCTTTTTACGATTTATCTGTCAGGGAGATGAGACAAGTGGATTGGATCGAGCAAACGAGAGACATTTATTGGAGAGAAGGATTCATCGGCTACTCAGATTACAAAAACATTATATCACCTCTTCTGACAAATAAAACAATTTATGTCAAAGGTACGGAGAAATTATTGTGGGTGAAAGAAATGTTCCAAGACAGTGATGTGGTTGTGAATATTGAAGAACTTGGGTGCCCCAGTTTTTTAGAACTTTATAAACTATATGATAAGTGTAACGATGTCATAAGATGTATTTATCACACGAATGTGTGTGCTTTAAAAAATGTAATATGTTTAAAAAAATATTGTTATGATAATAAACTTTTAAAAAACTATCTACTGTTTTTTTTTTCTTTCAAATTTATTTACTTGTTAGTATTTGGGTGATGTGGGTGAGTGAGAAAAAAAACACATTTTGTTCGATTATATTATTTTATTATGACCCCATGATAATGTCGTGTTATCGCTATTAATACATCTCTTATCGTCATTTGCTGAAAGAATCTTTTTACGTTTTACTTGAGTATAAACGTTATGTTTATCTGTACTAAAACTATATATATTATCATAGTACACATTTTCTAAGTCTAAACAGTTTTTATACTTTTCAAACAATATATTTTTTACAACAGCCTTAGACACACCTTTGTTTCTTGTAATTATTTTCTCTTTATTAACATCATCTTGAATGATAAATGCATACATCTTAGATCGTAAGCCGACAAACTCTTTGATTATTTTACCATTGCATTCATCCTTCATCAGTCCTACGACCTTTTTGTTCAACAGGGGAATGTTGTATATATTATTTGAAGGGAAATCTGATGTATCAAATCTGTGGTTAATGTCAGGTATGATGTTTTGATAGAAATCATCAACTTTTATTTCATATATAAAACTGTCGGTGTCTGTATAAAGAAGATTAATCCTATTTTTAAATTTCGGAATCATATAAGAATAATGAAAATCATACATTACACATTTTGATAATTCGAGTACACAAAATCCTACATAAATCGGTTTATTATACAATATTGAGGTTTTGTTCATTTGAACGGCTGCAAAATCTTCAGTAAATATTTTACATGAGTGAAAATTTGACATTGCTACATATCTTTCCACACCATATTTACATTTATTAGAGGTTTTTGTGTCTTCCCAATTATTTAATAGCTTTACATCGACTCGTTTTTGTACATTCTCTATAGTTTTTCCAAAAATAGAATTATTCATTAACTTGAAAAAATCTTTTTCAAAAGTATTCAAAGCTAGCATTCTCTTTTTGGTGTTCAAGTCTATATATGATTTGAGCCAGGGGGATTGATTGAAACATAAGATTCTATGAATTTTCTCACATATCAATCCATTTTGCACACACTGTTTCAGGTTCATATAATGAATAACATAATTGTTTTTGTTATCAAGGGTGAGCAAAAGTTTTTTAGTTTTACCCATAGGTGGAGACTTAGTTTCGGCACAAAACGGATAGTCATTATGTAAATCATGTAATGTGTTTGGGTATACCAAGTCTACTTCTAAAATGTAGCCTACAGGTGAGTCAGATTGTTGATTGAGAATTTTGAATGAATGAATTTCTGATTGTGACAACCATTTAAAATTATCTTTAGGTAAATATCTACTCATTGCATCACCGTAAAGATTGTTTACATCCAAGTAAACAATAAAATTACTTTCATTATTTCGGTCAAATAACTCCATGTACTTATTGTTTGCCTTTGCGTACCTTTTAGATACTTGACTAATTCCACCTCGGATGCCAGATTGTATAAACTGTATCATCTCATAATCAACGAGTAGTTCCAACCGCACTTGACTTTCTTTCAACATAGCATCCCAGGATAATGCAGGTGCAGTTAAATATCTACAAGGATCTAATCCATATGAATTTAAACAAACGTTTCTAAAATTTTCAAACACCTCAGCTAACAAAAGGACATCAGTTTTCAAATATAAATCCGAGTACTGACCTAGATTTGATAACTTAAATACCTCCCATACTTTTACAGCATGATTGTACTCGACATCAGTAATGTGTGAGTCTGTCAACCGACTATAAAATTTATCCCTTGTGGGTAGACACTCATCTTTAAATTTACCCCAACAATCAACATATTCATATGGAAAAACACCTTTTTGCATCAATAGAGTAATTTGTTCGACGTTGCAAAAGTGTTGGTGAATAATTTTGTATTGATTAAACGAAAGATTCTTCACAAGCTTGTCCAAGCTCGACGACATAAACTTGAAGGAATCGACAAATCTTAAAGTTATTGATTTCCCACTATCGAGTTGAACATTTTTACTAAAAGATATGTACTTTTCTTTGTTTTGTGCAATACAATTAATTTTTTCCCCATCTTTAGCCAGTTAAACAAATGACTATCATAACCACTCAAGTTGTGAAAAAATATTGGTATGAAATTTGGTGTTTTATAATTTAAATTGCACACATTATGCGCCCAACCTCTGATTTTACCAGTCAAATGACAGTGATCTATAACTTTATCGTCTGCTGAAGAAAAGGTGTTTTTACATATGTGACAAATGTTACAACCATCATTAATATTTTCTAAGCCTTCAATACCATAAGGAATGTTTATAGATAAATAATTTGAAATTACGATAACATCCGACTGGATATTATCAACAAACTTTTCAACGCAGTCCTCGCCGCGATAAGAGACAAACTTTGATAGTGACTCATTATAATTACAATGAATATAATATGCAAAACTGCATGGAATGTGTCTATGAGTGTAACCGTTTTGTATTTTATCCCCACTCAATGGTTGCAGAATAGACTCAAAGTCTGCATAAATCACAAAAGGCATGCTTAATTTACATTGAAAATTTTTAAAATATAAATATTTTTGATCGTCAACAGGGAACTTGATGAGTTTTTTTTCACACCCCATTCTATAATGTAATTGTTTTTTTCATCACTATCAAAGTGTTGCAAACAAGAATCACATAAAAACAATTGTGATTTATGTTTAGTGATTTGCGTTCTAACCAGGCGAGATATGTTTTTAATCCAAGAATAATGATTCGAACCATTCTTTTCATGGTAAAGTAAATTGACGTGTTTTTTTAGAGCATGAGCTTTGCTAGATATTCGCAAAGGTATGATCATTTTATCTTTAAAATTAATCCCATAGACATTAACACTAATACTGTTTAATGTCTCAAAAAGTTTAATGTCTCTAATACTCACGGGTAAATTAATATTGTTTGTATTCAAAACACTCTTGTAATGCGGATACATTGACACTCTTTCACTATGTTGGTTACTGCAATACAAAGCACTAATCACGGCCCAGAAAAAGCAAGCATTATCCTCATTTTGAACGTTTACGCAAGCACGTTTATTTTGAATCCATCTCGGTAAGGGTATGTGTGATGCTCCTTTTAAAATTGAATATTTATTTATATTTATATTTAAGAATTCAATTTTTTCCAATGTCCAACCGCTGTCTCTTTCTTGAAATTCTTCACATTTTGCCTTAATTGTATCTATAATATTATCATAGTATCCACTCAAATCTGATGACTCATCTAGACAAATGTTTTTTGTATTGAAAGATTTCAAGTCTCGAATCACTTCTTGGTCTTTAACTATCGCAGATGGTATTATGTATGTGCAAAAAAATTCAATGTTTACTTTCACTCTCTTGTGAATCTCAAGTTCTCTTTTCAGAGTTGAAATCACCCTTGTCCTAACTTTGTCAAAGTATTTCTGAAGATTAAGCTCTCCGCACCCATTTACCCGATACGTGATTATTCTACACTTGAATGCCGAATCCACAACATGTGTGAAATAGTCACCAAAACTTTGTGTGCATAGAGACAAATGCCGTTTAGATCTTGAATGTGAAATCAATTGATTTGATGAGACACTTACATTGCAAAATGGACAATCGTACATTGTAACTATTATATAATTTATCTTATATATTTTGCCACTAAACTCGTGTTAGTTGTCAACTGTTACTTAACCGCTTGTTGATTGGTATGAAAATAACCAAACGAATCCCTTTTATATAGTAGCAATGTGATAAGAGAGAGAAAGATAAGGGAACTTGTGAAATAAAATTATTAGCTTTTTCTTATCATAACAAATTTATTTAATATTATTTTTATCAATCCAAGATTTCTCATCGATACCAAACCACTTTACATACACTTTGTTTTTCTTTCGTTTTAAAACTTTTTCCACTAGATAAATATTGGGAAATTTAACTTTTTGTAGTTCTTGCTCATAAAAGCACCCAGCGATTGGTTCTTTTCTTACGTCTAAAAGTAAATACGTCACTGGATTAGTATTCTGTACTTTACTAATGGTAAATATTTCCGCTGTCCAGTTTCCAGTATAACCTTTGGTGAAGATTGATTTGTATTTGCTAATTCTCACGTGATCCCCCACTTTGTATTTCGATTTAGGTTTAATTTTAATGTGATTATATGCTTTATGTAGTATGTTGCTAGGGTTAAATTTATTAACATTTGCTGGTGCCATGCCTATGGTGGAATGCCTCCTCGTGTTGTAGCGTGAAAGTATGTTTTTAAGAGTACCCCTCATCCAGTTGTATGTCATCACCACTTTATATAAGGTGATAATACTTGTAACATAATGTATCATTGTATACTTAAATATATACTTTTGAATAACTACAAGTTTAATTCATAAGTTTGAAAATGAAAGATCGTATTACTGAGTGACGCAGCTGCATGCGCACGTGCAACCCCCACTACCGTACCGGAGTTGTTTGTCTCAGTGTTTAAAACGGGTGACGTGCCAGTAGCTGCGTCATTCGAGTTCTGACTGTCAAGTCGAGAGGAACTGCTGCTTGAAAGATATTATGTAAGTTATAACATTAACTACCTATTGCTAATTGTATTAATTACTAAATGTATATATACTTGTGCTTAAGTATAGATAGTATATTTATGCCTAAATCCTTCACTACTACTATGTATTAAAATGTGCATAGGTGTTTCATGTAACGCTATTGAATGTATGTATATAGTCACTTGCTACGGAACTATATTTGCTGTAGTTATTGTAGAACAGTATAGTATTGATTATATGAAATGATAGTTAATTAAACAGAGTTTTATTTGTAGAGGTTATAGATTTCTCTAGTATTGAATACCATCCCGTAAGGCCTGACATTTCAGAAGTGGGGATAGAACCAATTTTTTTTTTTTTAATGCGTCGGCATTATGTATGTATTGTATGTATATACTGTGTTGTTCTGAGCTGATGTCACCAATTCGATGAAGTTGGTAAGCAAACAGTAGAAGTTAACAAATTAGAAATCGGGTAATACTAAATACGAGTTGTGTCTGACTGTATTGTTCCCTACAGTTATTTTTTCTTCAACGAGTAACAATTTATTTGTCAATTTCCGGTATATTTTAACGTTTATCTGATACCCAGTTAAGTTATAATAGTTGCTGATTTGACTTGAGATAATTTATAAGTATCCTTCCGGTACAATTAAACGAAATATAAATATTGGCTGCTCATTTGACTTATACTACCGGAGAGGATATAACCGGCCGGAAACGAGTCAAATCAATAAAGTATGAATACTGCGAAATTGGTAGCAAGTGCATGAGCGGCGAATGTACAATATAATCATTAGAAAAATTTGAACGAATAAATATTTTTATTTCAAGAGGAAAGCAGTATAAATGAGTTTCGGTAGCTATTTTCCTTTAATCATTCGCTGATTTACGTTGTTGATCTACGTCTAAGGTGGAACTTTAATTAAGAGTTATTTATTCACATTTTCCCCTTTTAGTTCTCGGACCCGTCCTAATCTAGTCTGTACTTATTTATGGTTACAAGGCTACATAGCTTGCTGCTACCACTTTCCACTTTATGCCAGAAACTACGCGTACCAATTGATTTTTTCAGATTAATGTGGAGTCTAAAACTTCGCCATCAGTTCGCAAAGGTCGGTCGCACTCCAGGCGCACTGGAGCTGACCATTATCGAACCCGGTCACGAAGTCCGGTATGCCGCGATTTATGTGACCGGGCCAGTCGCTGCATGGACGAGTATGGGAGCCAGCGCAGTCCGGTGCTTCCGTGTCGATCGCACATTCACCATCGTCGTAGTAGTGTAGTGTAGTGTAGTGTAGTGTAGTGTAGTAGTGTAGTGCGCACGTCTGAAGAACCATCCAGCCATGAGGAGCTTGGATTGCATCATGAAACGCTGTACAACTAGTACAATGAAGGAAAGAAACTTCAGTCACGTGAGCGTGTTGTGCGGCCACAATCGCCTGGCTACCGGGCGCGAGGCTGCCACTCACGAGACCGCCGATCTGAAGATAGCAGTGGCGAATCACGGGGCGTTAGCCCGGAGGTCCGCGACCGCCGCTGTCGCTCGTACATCCGGCGCCCTCAATACCGTCGTCGCTTGCGTGACAGGCGCTCAGGTGATCGTCGTTCACGGGATCAGCCGCGCCGCCGGAACGATCGGCTGGTACTCGTGGCTGCAACTACCAATGCAGAACACCAAGCCGCCGCGGTGGGTGAGTCAAACAATCCGTCTTTAAGTATAGATAGTTTAATGAAGATAGCACAAATAGTAAAATCTATGAACCAAACGGATTCGTCGGACAAAATAGGGACAAACATGCATAATCCAATGCCCAAGTTTGATCCCAGCCGAAAGAAGCAGACGATGACCATGTGGTTGCACAAGGTTAACGAGTGTGCTACAATATATAGTTGGTCAGAAAAACAAATAGTACACTTTGCGCTGCCAAAATTAAAAGGTCTTGCCCAGAGGTGGTTTGAGGGGTTATCGTCTGTTCCTTTTATGTGGGGAGAGTGGCAAAGAAAGCTTTTGTCTACATTCCCTGTCAAAGAAAATTATGGGCAAATGCTTTGGGCAATATGTTAGCTAAACATGCTCGATTAAATGATTCACTGGAAGAGTACTATTATAAAAAAAAAATACATTGATAAATAGGTGTGGAATAGTAGGGACTAGGGCGGTAGAATGTGTTTTACACGGGATAGATGACAGGGCAGTGTGCTTAGGAGCCGAGGCAGTTACTTTATTTATTTGTTTATTTAAGAAATCAACGGCTTAATGCTAATACAATGGTAAATAGGACAACAGTTTTTTTAAAAATAAAGCTAATTATAAATTTCATTATAAAATTAAAAAGTACAATGGTTGTAGCAGTTGGGACGTACTGAAATTATCAGTTTATAAATTACATAAACTTATACTTATTAAATACATACATACATGTAGAAAGATATATCATATAGATACACTAAAGTATTATATAACGATTAAGTAATAGATACGTTAAATTTGAAGACCTGACAATGATCGCCCCGGTACACAAAAATAGGTCATATAACTGAGCAGTGCTTTTCAAAATTATCAGTTTCAGACAAATTGGTCCTTAAAATTGCCCACACCTACCAACCGACATAATATTCGCCAGTTTTTAGGACTAGCCAGCTTCTTTAAGCATTCTTTCGGCACTTCGTTCCAAAATTTTTAATTAAGAACATTTGTTTTTTTGGGCATACGTATTTGTTTAAAGAGAACCTAGATGCACAATAAAACGACCTATATAATCTTTTGTTTTGGTATAAAATTTTTTCCATGATTTTCGTTTATAATTCTAAATGCACGTTACCCCCAAATGACGTCACTCATATGGCATAGTGATAACATTTTTGCCGATTTGCCATTGTTGAATTTATTTATTTATTTATTCAAGGCACACCAACAGCATTATAACATAAGATTGCATTCACATTCATTTTAAAGTCTTGGTCAGTTATAATGCCAACAACAGTGCACACAGCATTGACAATATTATATTATGAATGACTTAAAGATATAACTGAAAATTTGATTAAAAACTATAATGAAATAAAACTAAAATTAATTAAAATTCCCAACATTAATAATAGATTACAAACAAAAAAAAAATTATTAAAATTGAAAAAAAAAAATAATAATAAAAAAAATAGAGTGATAATACCACAACATTTGAAAATTTGTATTTAATAAGAATGCCATTAAATGCATTTCTTTACTGTCACTGTCACACTGTCAGTCAACTATTTTGGTTTGTTTACGTTTTCTCAGATTATTTAAGTATTGGGTTTACCTTTAAGTTATTTATATTGATTTTGTGCTGTTACTGTTAGCCACTAGATGGCGTTGACATTGTTTTGTACATCGCGATATGAATGCGTTTGTGATGTAAATATGATAGTCCGATTAAGATGTCCGATAAAGCGACCTGTTTGAACAGCGCGGTTTAATTTCAACAAATCATATTTCCTAGTTACCAAGCGAGTTTATACACTATGTGTCAGTCAGTGTGTCTTCACTAGGATTTGTATTAAATTCGATGTTCGATATAAAGCTTTTTTTTGTGGTAATTTGGGCGAATGAGTTAATTGGGTTAAAATAACACGTGTGCCAGGGAAAGAGACTGTGAATAAAATAGAATATAACATCTGTTTTGTCTTAACAAGGTTTTTTTTCTAATATTCATCAACGGTAACTTCTCATTCCGCCGTAGGTGTGACATCCCAAACAATTTTCGGTTTATATTATTCTTCTCTAAAAATAATTCATAGCAAAATATATGTTTGCATATTTGACAACTTAGAAACGGTATTTTTAGAAATGTTGCCAATTAATGCTAAACCTCTTACTAGTTTGCTTAAAAATACTGTAGCGACGCGCTATCAGTACACAATGACGCGCACTACATAGAAACGCTGACAGTGCAAGAAGAATCACATTCCACAGCAACACGAAACAAAGCGATATACGTTACACTCGTCACCAAAACTCGCCATACAAATCGTACATCGGGCGATCGTAGTTTCTAAAACCTTTACTATATATACAAGTTCCAACTTAATACAGTTGGACCGCGGTCCCCAGGCATACCACCGCCTGGCGGAAGATCTTCCCTTTTCCTCCACAATACGTTTAGCGTATAGCAAGTATGATGGCATTCAGACGATGTTGTTGACATAAAATCAGCTTATCATAGATATACATTAGAATTCGATTGAAAAGGACAGATTGTCAAAAATAAATACATTTCTCATGGGTTTATGTGTAAAATCTATAGAGACTTATAATAAATCTGTAGAGAGGTCAATTCTATACATTGAATATATTTTCAAAATAATAGGGGGTGATTAGTGATCGATACTGATGCCGAAAATACTATCAGTAAAATTTTTGTCTGTCTCTGTCTGTCTGTCTGTCGGTTTGTATGTTCCTTATGGAAACGAAAACTACTGGACGGATAACGAAACTTGGCACAATTATTCTTCATACTCCTGGGCAGGTTATAGTGTACTTTTCATCAGAGTAGTGAAGGGGAATTTTGGGAAAACAGGGGAAGTTACTCAAATTTTTAAGCTTCCGTCGCGTGTGCAGCCTTAATGGTTAAACTTACATAGAAATCAAGTATGACGGAAATAGTCTTCATAAAATTAAAAAAAAAAAAAAAAAAAAAATCGGCAATAGCATGTGTCTATCCTTATGGTTGACTCACAATAACACGTGTAACTCCTGATAGCTTAGCAGTTCGGAGCATTCTGATTATATTTGTTTAATCTTACGTTTATAATACTCTCACTCATTCTTAAAATAAAACAGGTAACGTTATTAACTATTCAATAATAAAAAAAAAAAAAAGAATCATGGAAATCGGTAGACAAACGCTGAAATTATACATGAAATAAGCCATCGCGCCCGTGACCAAAACCAAATCTTTACTAATTTACATATTACATGCTAGATGGCGCCAGTAGTTGCATCCTACATCACAAAATGATTTCTTTTAAAGATTGTTATAAATACTTCATGGCGTTTTATTCCAAAAAGTTGCTAATAAAAGGAAACACTGAACCGTTAATAAAATAACACCAAACATCACTGTTTAGCAGTGCTATAAATTTAATAAATTGAAAACATTGCGCTAAATTTTACAATGTTTGAGCAGTGATTGAAGAAAAAAAACTCAGATATTAAAAAAAGAAAACAACGCTACCCGTGCGAAGCTGGGCCGATCCACTATTTTATAATAAAATAAGAAAAGAAATTCAAAGTAATAATAAAACGCAGTCTTCATTTAAAAGCTTATTTCAGTTTAAATGAATATATGAAAGCTACACAAAGTGTCAGTAAATGACAAGCGTCAATATCAAATACGAATTTTTATTTTATCAATATTATTAATTTATAAATTTTTATCAATTTCCATAGGGCTAGTATGGGATCGGCCATACTAATGTTACGCACACCGTTGTATTTTCTTTTTGGTCTCTCTTCCATCTTCGCATTGCCATTTTACATAAGTAAGGATAGCATAATATATCATTTAAATTATAGAAGAAAACTAAAATGACAAATTGTTTAGGCTGATTACTAAAGGTTACAGATGGGTTATGCCAACATACCCCTTTTGGCGCAATAGTATAGTGGTAACGAGCTGTCCGATAAATCCGTTGTTCTTGATTAATTATATTGTTTGATATTTAGTAAATATAAAGTAGTAGTTAATTATATTTGAAGTTCACACGTTTGATTATTTTTAAAGACGGAATGGTTTATTTGAGGACGGAAGGGTCCAATTTATTGTGAGGACGGAAGGGTCCAATTTATTGTGAGGACGGAAGGGTCCAATTTATTGTGAGGACGGAAGGGTCCAATTTATTGTGAGGACGGAAGGGTCCAATTTATTGTGAGGACGGAAGGGTCCAATTTATTGTGAGGACGGAAGGGTCCAATTTATTGTGAGGACGGAAGGGTCCAATTTATTGTGAGGACGGAATGGTCCAATTTATTGTGAGGACGGAATGGTCCAATTTAGTGTGAGGACGGAAAAACAAAAAGGGGCTAAAGTGTAAAATAATAATAATAATAATATAATTATCCTTACTAGTATGCTTAAACCTCTAATGTAAATGTAATAAATTTTGAGTTTACTAACAGCATGAGGTCATGCTTATAAAAAGGATGGCCGACTGTCATCACCACTTTATATAAGGTGATAATACTTGTAACATAATGTATCATTGTATACTTAAATATATACTTTTGAATAACTACAAGTTTAATTCATAAGTTTGAAAATGAAAGATCGTATTACTGAGTGACGCAGCTGCATGCGCACGTGCAACCCCCACTACCGTACCGGAGTTGTTTGTCTCAGTGTTTAAAACGGGTGACGTGCCAGTAGCTGCGTCATTCGAGTTCTGACTGTCAAGTCGAGAGGAACTGCTGCTTGAAAGATATTATGTAAGTTATAACATTAACTACCTATTGCTAATTGTATTAATTACTAAATGTATATATACTTGTGCTTAAGTATAGATAGTATATTTATGCCTAAATCCTTCACTACTACTATGTATTAAAATGTGCATAGGTGTTTCATGTAACGCTATTGAATGTATGTATATAGTCACTTGCTACGGAACTATATTTGCTGTAGTTATTGTAGAACAGTATAGTATTGATTATATGAAATGATAGTTAATTAAACAGAGTTTTATTTGTAGAGGTTATAGATTTCTCTAGTATTGAATACCATCCCGTAAGGCCTGACATGTATGACCCGTTAATACTGAACTCTTGCCACAACCAGTGTTTCAAAGTTCTAATGAGTCGTTCAGCTATAGAGGCTTTCATGATGCTGAAGGTGGAATAGTGATTGATGGAGTGCTTTTTCATCAGCTTGTTGAATTTTCCGTTGAAAAACTCCTTACCATCATCAGACTGTATATTTTTTGGTCTTCGTGAACTTTCACTCAAAATTAAACTCATTGCTCTCGTAACCTCCTCGCCACTTTTAGTCTTCAATGGCTGAGCCCAAACATATTTGGAAAATGTGTCGATGCATACCAGTATGTATTTAGAACCTCTGTTTTCTCTGGAATATTTCTGTAGGTCAATTAAATCAATTTGCCAGGTGTCATCAAATCCTTTTTGTATGAAACGTCTTCGTGGAAATTTTTTTCGAGCATACTTATGTATCTCTTTCACGACTTGCGCTTTATCACCACCACCACCACCACCACCACCACCACCATTCATGATAACTATGATGGTGCTTTATCGTCGTTAGCTGGGGAAGGAGTAATGCGTTTCAACAATGTTGGTGATATGGTTGACTGTTCAGTATTTGATGATGATGATAATGATGATGATGTTGATGGGGTTGTAATCCTTTGCGTTAATTTTTCAATTTTTTCACGTAAAGTTCCAATTTCTTTAGTATTTATCTTAATTTTTCGTAGAGTCAACTGATGCTCTTCTTCAAATTGTTCCTTGGTCAAAGCATCTCGCTTGTGAATAGCTCTATTCAGAAACGTTAAACGTCTGTTGCCGCAATTTATCGTATCCGATTTTATTTTCAAAATAGCTTGAGAGTCTTGTTCATTTTTCGGGTGGTAGCTCTCTCTTAGATACTGTCCAAACTTATTGATGGGCATTTTTATTATGATGACCAAACACAAGGATAAGTTTGTTTTATATAACAATAGATCTAAAAAAAAGTAAATTAGTAACCGATAGGGGAGCTGTTGTACAGTAAACGGGTTGTTGATGGGTTGCTGTTGCTGTTGTTGTTGTTGTTGTTGATAGTTTTGAATAGTGTTTAGCATTACTAACGTATGATGATGCCCGCTTCTACTAGTTCTTCTACGATGGAATTGATTTCATTTGTGTGAGCGGTATTGCCAGCGCTCTGAGACATCAACAATAATCGCAATCTATCAACTAATTCATTCGGATTATCCCAATAGACATAATCCGTATTAGGATAAAACTTTTTTCTAGACAAGCTTTCATTTAACCCATTCCCTTGCACTACTTTATCCTTTACAATAACTGGTTTTATATATGTATTGTACTTGACGCTTTTATCACCTTGAACTTGACCGCTCGCTTTAAAGTTACGACGATAAGCATTGGTCTCATTTAAAATTTCCGCATAGCATTTGATATCTTCTTTATTGATCAATGAATTGTTGGGAACTTTTTTGAAAATCAACTCCATTAGACCAGGTGTTATAGTGTATTTGTTGTTTTTAATTTTAATTGTATCATCCGGTAAAAAATTCAACATACTATCACCTACAAAAATGTTCTCATTATACATATAAGCGCCAAATGGTATTTTGACTCGTTCATGCAGGTGAGAAATGTATTTTTGATAGCGTGTCTTTTCCACCGGTAGTGACTCACTCGGTTCTTGCTCTTGAACGAGAGTTAATGGTTGATCCCCCACATCATGAAACATTTCCTCGGAAGATGATAAAGAATCTGAACTACCATCATTAGTGCTGAAGTTCGATGTAGGTAGAGTGTCTTCAGTTTTTGTCGGCTTTTTTGGTTTTCTTCTTTTTGGAGTTGGAGTGTTGACGATGGACGTTAGAGTCGTTGGTGTTGGTTTTTTGGATGTTACTTTTAAATTTTCGGTAATTACATGAAGCGGTTTTGTGATGGGTTGAAATGTTTGCTCCAGTGCGGATTCAGCAAGAGATTTACTCTCCCTCAACGCTTTGACTTTATTCCGAACAGAGTTGACGGATTGTATCAATTGTCGTTTTAATTTCTTATCTCCAAATACATTTTTTACCGTAGACGTCATATTAACAAGTAAGCTGACATCCAAATGAGGATGGAATCGTTTTATTTTAATCCTTAATCATAATAAAATTATTAAATCCTTTACGAAAGCGACCTCTATTGATGCTTCTGTCTTTGTCAATCACCAAGAAAGAGTATTTTTCTTTCCAACATTCTCGACAAATGCTTCGAAACTTTTCCCACAGCATATCTGTGTTCACGTGATCATTGTAGATATGCTTTAAATTTAAATCGTCCTGTTTAAAAACCACAATCAGATTTGCATTATCACGAACTAATTGTTTCGGTATTTTACTGTACGTCTGACTCAAGTAAAAACAATCTAATCCTTTATGACGTCCCATTGCAAAATATTGTCGAATAGTATCTTGATCTTCTAAAGCAACATCATCGAATACAACCACGCTGTTTTCGACAGCCTCTTCGGGTGACATCACATGACTCTTATCACTATATGAATAAAAAGACAAATCATCTACCTTGTCGAGTATTTCTTTTAAGAGTAAATACTTTGGTTGTTGCAATGATTTTGAGTAAAGATAGACGTTACAAAATTTTATACCGTTCGATTCTAAGAGAAGTGATAACAACACATTTGTTTTACCGCAGCTGGATGGGCCGCAGATAAGACATCGAATGTTACTCGGTAATAAAGTTCCATTTTTACCACTTTCATTGGGATCGTCTCCATTAAACACCCACTCCCTAACTTTCAAACATGTGCTCTGTTTTTTAACCCTCATTGCAATGTGACTGAAATGTCATATTAGTCCAGTTATTTATTTTAAAATTACATATTATACATAAAATGAGAGTGTACGATGACTCGAGCAAAATCTCTATAATATATCTCAAACTGACTTACATGATTGATATTTTTAATATTAAAGTGTACGTTGTTTAACGTTCACCGTGATTCTCAATGAGATATTTAACATGATAACACATACAAATTTGGTTAGTGTAGCTGCGCAAAGAACAACGAAAGGAGGGGGAATCGTAAACACTTTAATAAATAAATTACCATTTGGATTACATCTACCTGGTTACAACTATTGTGGCCCTGGCACCAAATTACGTGAACGTCTCACTCGGGGAGATAAAGGTATCAATCCTTTGGATGAAGCCTGTAAAAAACACGACATAGGGTACAACGACCATCGAAATTTGGAATCGAGACATATAGTCGACTCACAGTTGATTTCAGCTGCTGAAAAACGATTTCGTGAATCAAAAAATCTAACTGAACGTTTAGCTGCTCTTACAGTTGCGAAGATAATGAAATTTAAAGTAAAACATGGTATGGGTGTAACAATGAAGCAACTCATCAATGCTAGTAAAAAAGCCATCAAAAAACACGTTAAAGGTGTGAAAAAAGGTAGAAAACTACCATCAAACCATGCGCTTCTTAAGGTAGCCATAAAATCAGCCAATCGTCTTGCAAAGGGTAAAATAATAAAATCTCACCCTCGCATCATACCCATACCGAAAAAGGGTGGTTTTTTACCGTTTATCCCTTTGTTGGCAGCATTGGGAGCCGCCGGATCTTTAGCAGGGGGTGTATCTACTGTTGCTAAAAATATATATGATTTGATGAAAAGCAATAGGAAAAATACAACATCGACCGCAGTCGGTAATGGATTATACATCGCACCCTATAAAAAGGGAATGGGTCTCTACCTGTCACCTCCAAAAAACTAGGATTGCCCAATAGAGCTCTCACAGATCGAGACATCTTATCATGTGTGCATAGAAAAAGAATACCTCATTTTAGAGGTATATTTATGCGGGACGATCTATTGGGTTTAAAAAGAGGACCGCGCTACAATGAAACGGGTGTTATTAACTTGGATGAGCGAAGTCATAAGGGTACACACTGGTGTGCCTACATAAAAAGGGGGAATTATTGTATGTACTTTGACAGCTTTGGTGACTTGCGACCGCCTGTGGAGTTTATTACATACATAACTAATCATTATCGATCACCACTAATAACTATAGAATACAATTATGATCGCATACAAAAATTTGATACATTCAACTGCGGTCATTTATGTATTTCATTTTTGATTAATGCTTCAAAAACTATATTTAACAATAAATAGACATGTAAACCTGTAATTTGTTTTATTCGCTCTTCGTTCCTACTACAATTGCAACTACTATGCCGTCTTACTGCGGTTCCTCTTTCTCAATCAGTCTCAACGGTAACAGTTCCAAGTTGACGGCAGACTTTTTCCCCGCCTTGGAGTTGGAGGAAGCAGCATTCGAATGTGCTTTAGTATATTTTAAAACATTCAATTCAATACCTAACGTGGACAGTAGCAATAATCTCTTCCATTATGATGACAAGGTCATTGAAATACCCGAAGGAGCATATGAGTTAAGTGATATTATAAAAATTTTAAATTCCAGAATAACGCAACAGATGGGTGAAGATGAAATGTCCTATGTTGACATAGAACTCAACACAAATGTTGCAAAGTGTATGTTCTATTCACATAAATCAAACATTTACTTTGATAGAGAAAATAGCATTGGATCGCTATTTGGTTTCTCTCGCAAAATCTTGCCTGCTGGCAAAATCTATTGGTCTGATAAATCAATAGACATTCTAATAACAAACACTATAAGAATAGAGTGTAACGTTGTGGAAGGTTCATTCATAAACAATAATCCCTCTCACGTGATTCACGAATTTTCTCCGTCGGTTCCACCTGGATATCAAATAGTGGAATCTCCCACAAACATTATATATCTGCCAGTTAAAAATAATAACATACAACGCATCGAAGTGCGAGTGGTCAACGAGCACGGAAACCTCGTAAACTTTAGAGGTGAAAACATATCACTTCGCCTCCATATAAGAAAAATAAAATGATTATTTATAAAAACATGTGTAATAGCGCCGTTACAATCAGTGAGGACTGTAACTCGGTGGGGAATAATAGCGTTTCCGCTTCAAACATACAAAACAAATCTTATGTAAACAAAAGACTGTCTGAAACAAACATTTCATTTTTACAAGCAATTGGATTTAAAATATGTCCTCGTCATCTATCTTAGACGTTGGTGAAAAGGTTGTGTTCGATGACACCATTGAGAGTTGGGAAATACACACGTACAACCCTTACAATAATTCATTCAACAATAACGATGAGGTACGAATCTGCATCAATCGTCAAGATTTGATTGTTCTTCCGAGTGAGAGCCAAATCTTGGTAGAGGGAAGTGTAAACAAGGACTGTATCTTTATTAATAACGGACCCGCGTTCCTGTTCTAAGATGTGCGTTATGAACTAAACGGTGTGGAAATTGATAGGACAAAGAATTGTGGCATCACAACAACAATGAAGGGTCTCGTGTCCTATGGTAAAGAGAGTGAATATGCGTTAGAAAATAGCGGTTGGAACTTGGGTACAATAAAACCCATTGAAGACGGTGATTTCAGTTTCACTTTACCTCTGTCTCATTTATTGGGGTTTGCAGAGGACTATAAGAAGGTTTTAATAAATGCCAAGCATGAGTTGATTTTAAATATTTCCCATTCTAATATTAACAGCGCCATCACAAAGGATATAACCAAACCTATCGAATTAAATATTACTCGTATAGTTTGGAGAATGCCAGTAATCAAGGTTTCAGATATGGCGAAGTTACACCTCATGAAATTTGTTGATCAAAATATACCCATTTCTATGGCATTTCGAACATGGGATCTTTACGAGTACCCTCTGCTTCCCACCACCTCAAAGCACCTCTGGTCCATTAAAACAGCGTCACAATTGGAAAAACCGCGTTATCTTATCATTGGTTTACAGACTGGTCGTAAAAATGATGCTTTAAAGGATATGAGTGTATTTGATCATTGCAATTTACAAAATTGCAGAGTGTATTTGAATTCTCAATACTACCCTTACCATTCGTTTGCAGCGGATTTTGAAAAAGGTTCATTTCCACTATTGTATGATGCCTACGCGAATTTCCAACAAATATATTACAATCGACGCGCTAGCAGTCCGCTAGTTAATCCATCCCATTACAAGACAAAATCGCCGCTTTTCGTCATTGATACGTCGAGACAGTGCGATACTTATAATGCTGGTGGGGCTATCGATATCAAAGTCGAATTAGAGTTCAAAAAGAATGTGGCCGCAAACACCACAGCCTACTGTCTAATTTTAAATGATTTATTGTATCAAGTGACTCCTCTCACGGGAGACGTTCGTAAAGATACCCATTAGAAAATCAATATTAAATATGAATTATACACATCAAACGTCTTACTCACCATCTGTTGAGTGGAAACCATGTGAACTTAATAAAATGATGTATGGAATATGTGGTAAACCAAAAATTTATGTCTACATAAAATTGCAATTTATCAATGGCGAGTTGAATTACTGTGTATATGTAAATCTCAATGGGGACTATGAATTCAGCAATGAAGAATGGAAAGAAATTTTTGTCGATAATATGGACGCCATTGGAAACATTTTGGCATCTCACCCGTTATCACGCTCATCCGCATTGTGGTGTGCAGCGCCGATTGTGGATACGTTTCATTTTCACAATCGACTGCAAGTCATCACAAGGCTGAATAATACGTCAGAACTTGTTATTAAAGATGAAGATAATCAGAATATGATTGTGTTAGATGAGGAAGACTGGGGTTGCATCACACGTTTCAGCGATTGCATAATGATGCGAATCAATCTCATGAAAAAGCTCATATACTCGTATGCATACGAAAATAGGTTAAATTTTCTCAAGAAATGCATTAAGATGCTGCATCCAACCAATTTGCAAGAAGCCTATACATTCATGGACCGCATTTGTGATGATAACTCTATTATTGATTTAGAAATTAAAAGTTTAGCCGTAGACTTTATATTTAATTATTTTTGTATATCAACATAAGTTAATAAAATTAAATTTATAAAAAACCATTTTATTGTTTCTGTATTACCAACATACACTTGAATGTAGGATATAAATAAAAAACAATTTATATTTTCATTACAAATCAGTTTTATTTTATTCCATTATTAAAATTAACATACACGTTCACATAAAATTTATTGAGTAAAAAAAAATAAAGTATTTTAAAAGTCATATGCTCTGTTACAACAACAACAACAACAAAAAAAAAGAGTTTGACACAATATTAACATCAAAAAAATTATAGTAACCTACCAACACTAATACTTTCTTCGTGCAACAATCAAATTTAAATTATTCAAATTTTAAGTAAGAACAAATTGCTGAAATTATTACATTCAACAGGATGTAAAGACTTCGCTCATTGAAACTCTCATAGGCAAAGCTGTGAGGTTCAACAACTTTTATGATATCTAAAAATCTTATAAAATTTAATTCCGTGTAATATATATATAAATCCTGTTTTTCTTCTATTAAACAACAAATGTCGAGCCACATTTTTTGTAATTGAAAGTAAATTTCATCTTCGGTTTCGACTTGTAAAAAATGTAGAATATTATCGATTTTTGACATAAACAATGGTGTCGGTATTAGATTGTCCCAATATAGAAGTAAATGGCATCGTTCTATTCCATTGACCCACTTTCTTTTACATGTTTCGAAATATTCTTTCACTTCAACCTCATCAGATTCAATTGAAGTTGTTTCTCGAGCATCTAAAGTAAAATTAAAGTCATTATTTAAAACTGAAAAAAAACATTTAGTTGTTGAATACATAATAACCTCAAGAGTACTCACATAAATCAACATTGTTAGAGTCATTATCATTAAAGTTTCCAAAATCATCCATTTTAAAATATAAATCTACAGTTTTTTTAGGTAAATGTCTGAAAAAAAAATAATAAAAAAGTTTTACTCACACGCATAATGATGATTTTAGTTACAATTAAAATTTTACTCATTTGTAAATTTAATTATAAATGTATGTCCTTTCGCTCCCAGGTTAGATAAAAAGACTTTTTTGGACCGAAGAGTTTCAATATCTTCTGGCGGTATACTTCCAAATCGAGAAGGTAGCGTCACCCAACAATTATTTTCTAATTTGACTATAACAGTCTTTTTAGAACTATCGAATTTCGATTGTTCACATTTACAGTCAATTATTCGGTATGGGCGATTTTGTTCAAGATCTTTCATTTTTATCCATATTGTTTCTTTCTCCCCACACATATTTAAATTAACCAAAGACATTTTATTGAAAAAATACTCACAAAAAAATATATTAAAAATACAGCTGACGTTAAGAGGGCTGAACGACTCAATCAGTAAATGGTAAACTACAATTAGTTGATACACTTATTTATACTCACCTTATCAGTAACTTTGTATGGAAGTTTATTACGGCATGAAATACTATCTGCATTGTAATGTGTCATTTGATAAACTTCTTCGAGTCCCCAATCAATCATGAGTTCAATTAAATATTGCCTACATTCCTCGTTTAAAGGAACCCCATTTGGAGAGGTGGTAGTGGTAGAAGTATATGTAGTTTGACCTAATCTTTTTCTAGAAAATGTGTTGGAGGTGAACGGTGTAGTAGAAGAAATCACACTTTCGTTACCTGCAACTTGATTTTTATTCATACATACTGTTACTTCCATTCCAAAATCATCTTTAATTACTTGATAACATTCTTTTTTATTCCAACACAGTTTCACATCAAACGTACGATGCACCCTGTTTGCAGTTGTCACCAGCGAAGGTGTCGGTTTGATAATAGGATCGTACGACATTTCCATCTTTTCTATGAGCGTCTCATAATTAAAAACACAAATTGGAAAATTAGACATATTACTTTGATGAATGCTCACGATTTTATCAGATACAGTAGAGCCCTTTTTCATAAACCAAACGTTTAAACGCCACCGAGTTGAAGCTTCCTCAGCGCCCGACAACACCGTTACATTGTTCAAGTACCACCGCTTCCTATCACAATATGGAAAATATAAACTATTTTGCAATGGACTTACAGTAATCGTTTTATTTTCCCCATCATTAGCATGTATGTATAATAACACTGTTACATTTAATAATATGAAAGAAACATTTTGTTGAAAAAAAAACAATGTTACTATTATCGAGCCTACTAACCACCGCTCTCAAAGACAATCTCCTCACCTCTGACCCATACACACATTACGCAACGATTTATTGGCTACGACTAATTGGAGACAACTTATCTCCTCACCTCCGACCATCACATGACTCATCCTCTTATTAACTATCGACTTTTAAGAAATGTATTTCAAAACATACGAAAGTAAAGTTCCAAAATTTAAATTGTTAATACTACTACTCTATTTCCTAAGTTGTTATTTTTATTTTATTCTGTTTTGTTAGATTTTTCACAATATGATTTTTAACTAGTGTACTTTATAAATATTTAAAAGTTTGACGTTTATACGCAATAATTAAAAAAAATGTTGTCATCACACAATTGAAGACATTGTCACTAGAATATAAGGCATTAAGCATATTATTCATCATGTAATGTTTCATTGTGATGTATGTAAATAAATAAATTCGTTACATCTTATCTATTCACCTCTAACCCCTTGCAATGCGCTGGCGCCGGCACGACGAATTGGCGATATCGCCTCACCTATGATCCACACATCACTCATCCTCTAATCGGCCACCGACTAATTACTTACATCTTATCTCCTCACCTCTGACCCGTTGGCGCCGGCACGACGAATTCGGATATCGCCTCACCTATGATCCACACATCACTCATCGTCTTATCGGCCACCGACTAATTACTTACATCTTATCTACCTCACCTCTGATCCGTTCACGCCGCTGACGCCGGCACCATTCCTTATCTACATTCCAATCTTGACGTCTGACCCGTTATCAGCATTGCAAAAGGACGCCCGTGGGAAAATAACACCAAACCAGCATAACTTGGTACACCCCACACATACCACTGACACACAACCAGGGACCATCTTATACTGGTTTTTGGCTGGATTAGAATCCCCATATATCCTCTACTTTCGATTATTAACTCCCAAGCGGGATGCTCCACAGAAAATACTCCAGCAGATGCATATTCACCCTCTTCCATTATCGTCCCAAGAATCAGAATACCTCGACCTTTTCCCTAACACATAATGAATAATTTTATGTACTTTAATTGCTTTTAAATAAACGAATATTTTATTACGTAAGTACGTATTTTTATTGAAAGACAAAATTATACGATACTACCAGATGTTAAAGGTTAGGTTAGCACTAAAGAAGTGTAAGCTCTCCGTGGTGGTCACAAAAAATAATTTAAAAAAATACTTTAATAAATAAATTAATTATTTTAAAAAACATGACCAACCTTAAAGTGATCACAAGTTTTTCTTCAGCCGTAACAGTGTCTCTTATCACATAACTAGCTGACCCGACAGACTTCGTACTGTCAAATTTGCTTATGATAAAGCTTAAGGTGTTTTTTCCGGTACTCTTACTTCAGTCAGGCGTGAATATTTTATTGGTCAAATTTTTCGGGGGTCAAACTTGAAACGAAGCGCCGCACTGAAAATTTTACAATTCGACACAACTATCAACGTTGTCTGCCCTCACGTGTCTGCCCTTTTGGGTCGCGCACCTCAATATGAGCCCACCCCCACCACCGCCGTCGCCGCCGCGCGCCGCCACTCGCCGCCACTGTCGTGCTATGCGGACCGACCGACTGACACAACGACGGAACGCAGCCGCCGCCGCCGCCATCTCTGCCCTCGGCATTGTAAATGCATCTTGTGTATTAATATTAACATAAAAGTGTTATGATATGTATATATTCGGAATCCTCATTTCATCAGCTTTAATTTGATATGCATTTTGTTTTATGTTTATTGGTCTATGTCGGTAGGAACATCGAGTGATTGAAAAATAAGATATTTCGTAAATTAAACTTGAACACCACTAAAATCGTTATTGTGGCTAAACCTTAAAGGATAGACATATGCTATCAAAGACTTTTTTATAGAACTTTTTGAGAAGAATAATTCCCCCATACATTGTTATTCTGTATTTTGAGTTATTTCAGCAGCGCACGCAATGCAAACCTCCAAAAAGCTCGTTTTTCTTCCGTCCGTCTGATAACTGTTACGATTACTCTAATAATTTATTTAGTAGGTACACCTAAATTATACACCTATAGAATCCCTGGAATGTCTTCTTTCCATTATTGAAAACCGCATAGCTATTGATATAGTAGTTTTTGAGATCCTAGGTAACAAACACATTTTGGGCGCCCATCGCAACTTCATTTTATATATCACATAATTTTCACACGGCGATAAGACGTCTTTTACTATGTTCAGTAATTCATCAAATGATTCGATTGACATTCGGAAGTAGTTGAAAAATTTTTCCTTGTGTTGTCTTAAGTTTGGGTACAACGTAATAAACATACTGTGGGTCATCCTGTCTCGGAGAATAGGATGTATTCTGAACCTTCTTCGCTCTGCTCTCTTGCGTTTTTTCCATCGACGGTACGCAAGCCACAGTACAACCGCTCTTTCCAACTCCATTCTGAATACTGCCCTTGATCACTCGCGCGTCTCTCGCGCAAGCCCTAAGAGCTTGTCCAGATGAAGCGATTTACGCGCGTACCGACACGCGCGTATCTACACGCGCGTTGGCGAGATACTAGGTGCCTATACATGCCGTCCACATGCACACGCGCGACTGTTCAACTCGCGCGTAAATCGCGTGCAGCCGCCGGACTCTCGACTCGAGCAAAACACGCGCGTGTTGCGCGCGAGTCGAGATCCTAGAGCGGCCATGTTTGCGTCCAGTCCAACGCGCGTAGTTGCCGCGATAGGACGTATTAAGAAATAAAAAATGGAGCATGATAACTTCGACACGGAACTATTTATCGACGAAGTAGAAAAGAGGGTGGCGATGTGGAATATGGAATCTCCAGACTATTCAAATCGAAACGTCAAACGTAGAAGTTGGGAAGAGTTGGTAGAATTTTTTTCTGAAGCTGGTGATTCGGATGAAAAGAAAAAACTCTCGGTAACCGAATCATTTTTATTTCTTACACATTCAAATAAATATAATATTACATATTACATACATACCTACCTACAATGTTGTAGTGTAGTGTGAGTGCATCTTGTCCCCCTCTTGCCATTATATAATGTAAGTTAGCTGTAAGTCTTAAGCAGTAATAAACATACATTCAACTAAGCAACACGTCGTTTAATTACATCATTGCATGGCGACCCTGCGAGTGCGGCCACACGGCTGCGCTGCGCACGAGTACATACAATATGTGTTAAATAAAGTGCAAAGTTATTAGTGGAAATACGTGGTGAAAACAAATGATTCGATTTGAAATTAAATTGAAAACATTATCAGAGCAAGACAAAACAACCGCAATAGTTCAAAATATTAAAATAAACCGCGGGAAACATAGCAAGCCTAAAGAGAAAATTACATAATATGTGTAGCACAAAGAATTCCTGGACACTTCCAAATCTTGACATGAAAATAGTAAAGTGATTTGTTGGTAATCACATAAGTTACAGTTGAAGATTGAAGATATTTTCTGCAAGTGACTTGGTGAATATAACAATTAATGGTGAAAAACATAGTGATTTAAGTGTCTATGAAACGATATAGTCAGATTAGTCAGTATGTCATTATGTCGTACGTTTTTTTTTCAGTGAAATAATATTAAAAAATGATTTTACTATATTCATTTTTTATAGGATATGGAATAGTTAGTTTCATTATAATTATTTTAATATTGAGACTATACACATGTTGACGTGTAAAAATAGTAATAGTATGTATTTAAATAATATACAAGTCATGTTTGCGCAAGTTCCCATTTTGTTTAGTTTGCAGTTTCCATGCTACTCGATGTTAGGTTCTCAGTAATGTCAACTCATTACAGAATTCATATTATCATATTACATTATTTTAACTGTATGACAAAAAGAAGTGGATTTAATTAAATATAAATACTGAAATGTAATATTAACTACTCATATATCTATACTTATAATAAATCTGTAGAGAGGTCAATTCTGTACATGAAATATATTTTCAAAATAACTATCAGGTGGTGATTAGGGATCGATACTGATGCCAAAAATGCAATCAGTAAAATTTTTGTCTGTCTGTCTGTCTGTCTGTCTGTCTGTCTGTCTGTCTGTCTGTCTGTCTGTCTGTCTGTCGGTTTGTATGTTCCTTATGGAAACAAAAACTACTCGACGGATTTTGACGAAACTTGGTACAATTATTCTTAATACTCCTGCGCAGGTTTTTGTATACTTTCCAGCAGAGTAGTAAAGGGGAATTTTGGGAAATTTTGGGAAAACGGGAGAAGTTCCTCCATTTTTTAAGCTTCTGTCGCGTGTGCAGCCCTAATGGTTAAACTTACATAGAAATCATGTATCACGGAAATATTCTTCATAAAATTACCTAAAAAAAAATCCACAACAGTTTATGTCTATCTTTTACGGTCGACTCACAATAACACGTGTAATTCCTGATAGCTTAGCAGTTCGGAACATTCTGATTGTATTTGTTTACTCTTACGTTTGTAAACCTCTCACTCATCCCTAATTTAAATAAGTTAACATTATTACCTATTCAATAAAAAAAGAATCATAGAAATCGGTAGAGAAACACCGAAATTATACATAGAATAAGCCATCGCGCCCGTGACCAAAACCGAATCGTTACTAATTTACTTATAAAATACTAAATGGCGCCAGTAGTTGCATCCTACAACCAGAATGATTTATTTTTTAGATTGTTTTAAATACTTCATAGCGTTTTATTCCAAAATTTGCTATTAAACGGAAAAACTGAACCGTTCATTAAAGCGCATTCAAAATCACCAAACTACACTGTTTAGGGAGTGCTATAAATTTAATAAATTGAAAACATTGCGCTGAATTTCACAATGCTTGAGCAGTGACTGAAGAAAGAAACCTCAGATATTTAAAAAACAACGCTACCCGTGCGAAGCTGGGATGATCCACTAGTTGTAAATGAAACTATTAAATTAGCATGGCGGTAATGGAAGGAAGAAAATGTAATAATAAAAGGCGAATTTAATAATTTAAAGATGATTATTAAGAAAAAGGTCAAAAAAAGTTGAAGTTAAGAATATGAAGTAAATGTAGTGTATTCAGATATAGTTGTTTGTTACTAAGCTGATTTTGCGTATTTTATGTTATGGCAATGGAAGATGAGCGCAGAGCGGCTCGTATACATATATGGAGTGAAGAATTGTATGATATCATCGTTGTGTGTGGTATGATTGAGATAGTAACGTGATGTGATTGTTATGATTAAAAAAGGTAATGGAATGTAGTCAAAGTTAGTATGATGGATTTGAAAGTTTATGAAATGTAGTTTGTAGTATGGTAGTTTCAATTGTTAAGTTTTTGATGTTCGTTTGACTTGATCACTCAAATGTTATTTCGATTATTTACCAATTGATAACTAAATATGGAATGTAAGAATAACGGAAGGTTTTTGAAAAGAGTATAAAAAGTCATACAAGGTACACCAAGGTACAAAGCAGATCTCTGAATCCTTTTTATCTGATCATGACGAGGTTGAATACCCTTCGTGAAGAAAATTGGACACCAAAAGAGTGCTAAAAGAGAGAGACTGTAGTATAAGTATATAAATGCGCATGTAATGTAATAAAAAATATTTGTACCTTGAGATGAAGTAAAATAAGTGAATAATAAATGTGTAAAAAGGTGGTCGACCCAATAATTATATTAGTGTACCTTGATAAGAGATGAAGAATAAATAAATATATGACTTGAGAAGGAAGCATGGTTGTCCACAGCTATTTTAAATATGTGATAAAAATATAAGAGAGAATATTATAAAAACATAATACAAAGTTACACTATTAATACAAAGTTAGACTATTACAAAGTTGAAATGTATAAAAAAATCTTTATATGATAACAGTACTATGGCATGTATTTAAAAATTTACTTGATTGTGTGATTACGCAGCAAATCGTTTGGCCTACGATTTGTTCGACTTATCCCGGATTTTACCAATAGATTTATTTAAGTATAGTAGTTAAGTTTTATTAAATAGATAAACAAGTTCTTAAAGATACAAAATTAATTTTTATTTGATATTCCACTCTAATTGATATTATAGTACTTAAGTGAATAGATTAATAAATAATAATTTCTTTAAAAAAATATGTTATTTATAAATATTTTTTTATTTGCAAAGGGGGAAGGTGTAGTGTAGTGTGAGTGCATCTTGTCCCCCTCTTGCCATTATATAATGTAAGTTAGCTGTAAGTCTTAAGCAGTAATAAACATACATTCAACTAAGCAACACGTCGTTTAATTACATCATTGCAATGTATAATAAAATCAGTGTCAAAATCTTAGATAAAAACAATAAGAAAGATGCGGCAACCTCTGCCCGCGCGTGGTCCTACTAAACTGAGTACAATGTACTTGGTTTGCTTCAGTCGAGTTTAGTCCGCTACGATACTTCAAGTCGACGAGCTGACATAATCTTTGACATCGAAATTAAAATTTTCATACAATTCGCGCTTAAAATGCCTGGCTGTGCCTTTATTCAGTGCACAAATAATTCAAGGCGTAAAAACAAATCACAGGGAATAACGTTTCATGCGTAAATACACCAAAAATATATTTACAAGCAAAATATTATTAATTTCGGCCATTTTATCCTTGAAATCTGACATGTTTAAGTGACAGAGACAGACTATACGAGCCCATCGCTCTATCTTTATCTTTGCGTCATGTCGTGCAATGTCGTGTGCGTTCGTATCAGTTCGTATGGATGTAGTGCGGTGTTATGATAAACCGATAAGGCCCATATTTAGTTGACAATTTGTACGCTCACGCCGCATCTTCTTCTTTTATTTTTATCTAAGGTCAAAATACTATAATTCACAATGTAACATCACACAATGTTATATCATTTTGTTTTGCCAAGGAAGTTGACCCTCATTAACAAAATAATCAGCGAATCGGTCTCTTGTATTTTGTGACCGTGCATTGGGTCTGAGTGTATCAGTGTTTAAACTATTTAGAGATGTATTGTATAAAGTATGGTCGTATCTGTAACCGTCTCTTAATCTGACATAGTTATGAAGAATGCAACAAGCTTTGATTATATTTTCGGCAAAATCTATGTCAACATTAAGTGGCCTGTGAAATATTCTCCATTTGTTCACCATAATGCCAAAACAACATTCTATATAGCGTCGTACCCTGGATAAACGATAGTTAAAAATCTTTTTTTTATTTGTCAGCGATTTACCACAATAGGGCCGCATAATGTTTTCCATTAGACCAAACGCCTCATCTCCTACAATGACATGAGGTAAAGGCTTGTTATCTATCTCCGATATTGGTTTTGGGTCAGGAATATTTAAAGACTTGTTCACAAGTTTTTTTATATAAAAGAGAGTTCTTAAAAATAGTGGAGTCGTTACTCTTGCCATATGCTCCAACATCTATTGAGATAAAAGAATAATTTGCATCACATACTGCCAACAAGACGGTAGAATGATAATTCTTATAGTTGTAAAAAAGGGAACCCGATTCGACTGGTTTTATAATTCGAATATGCTTGCCATCAATGGCGCCAATGCAATTCGGAAAATTTGTGTATTTTTCAAATTCTTTAGAAATCTCTTTCCATTCCTCTGTAGTGGGTTCTTTCATTACCATATTTTTCAATTTTATCCAAATGATGTCACATGTTTTCTGTACTATTTCGATTACTGTTGATTTTCCTAATCTATAGGCATAATGCAAGTCAGCAAAGTAGCATCCCGTAGCTAAATACCTGGAACAAGTAAAATACTGTAATTAATTCGTTAATTTTTTTAATTTATTAAGGACTATTATAGTACATATTTGCTATTGGTTTCAGGAGTCACACTTCAAAAAAATGGAAAGGGCTGCGAGATGGCTTCGTTCGAGAGATGAAGAAAAATAAAAATGCACCATCTGGTTCTGGAGCTCCAAGTAAAAATTCTTACATTTATTTTAATAGGTTAATGTTCCTAGAACGGTCGGTAAGCAATAAAATTACTGATAGTAACATTACACCTGATATGTCAGCTGATGCTGAACAAAATAATTCAGTAGACGGGGAAGATGTGATGAGACCACCAGCGAGTAATCAGAGGAATAAAAGAAAAATAAGTGCTGCTGACACGGAATTTCTTGGAATCTTCCAAAAAACTATTACATCTGGTAATCCATTACGACCGTCTACTACTGAGGAGACTGATGATGACAAACTTTTTTGTTTATCGTTACACAAGGAGTTGCTGAAAGTACCTGAGGCCAATCGACTTCAAACGAAAATTGAAATATTAAATATTCTTCAAAAAGGTCAGCAAGTCCCTCATACATATTTATCTAAAACTACGCGTCCTGGCTATGTGACTCAATACAACCTCACACAACATCCTGCACGACATCCACTACCTTACCGCCCCACATCATTTCAATATTCACCAGGTAATTACGAATATGATTCAGCAACACCCTCCATATCTTCTAATCGACCTGGTTATACTGGTGCGAGTTATACCACAAGAACGGTACAACATGAACATGAAGCATACAACCCAACGCCATCGCCAGTATCAACAATAGATTCACAAGACTCTTCTAATCGACCTGGTTATACTGGTGCGAGTTATACCACAAGAACGGTACAACATGAACTTAACCCATCGCCATCGCCAGTATCAACAATAGATTCACAAGGCTCTGATTGTATGGATCTATTCCAAAATAATTTGTAATTATGTGTAATTATTATTTTGTTCTAAAGTATTTACATAACGTGATTTTAACAGTGCCATTCCTAAAATACCAAATAATAAATATTACTTATCTTAGAGTGATCACGAGTTTTTCTTCTGCGGAAACGACATCCCGCACTACATAATTTTGGCAAGGAGTTAAATCTTCTTTTATTATTTCAAGCAGATCATCAAAAGATTTTACAGACATCCGGAAATAGTTAAAAAACTTTTTATCGTGTTCTCGAAGCTTTGGATATAATGTATAAAACATACTGTTATTCATTCTATCATGTAGAATTGGGTGCACTCTATATTGTCGATTTTCTCTTTGCTTCCGTCGTTTCCATCTTCGGTACGCAAGCCACAACACAACCGCTTTGTCGCAATCCTGTTAGTATGAATAGGAACGCAACCACATAAGTTTAAGTTCTTAGGCGCGTGTGGCGCCACTGTTGTTAATGTCATCTGTTCTGTTTCCCCTTTTTTGGTTTTTCGTTCACGTTGCAATAAATCTCTGATTATAATTAAAAGTGCTTTAATTATTTACCACAACTTCGCACTATATTCCTTTTTGGTAGCAGAGCGTGGTTCCGTTGTGGTACAGTGTATCAGAGAATAAATTAACTTCAAACAGTAAAAAGTTGTCGGTGCAATTTCAATTTGAGGTTAAGAAAATTTTCGATAGCGGTGAAATTTTGTATTTTGTTGAAGAAAACCAGCAAGATGGGTTCCAATATGTTTAATTTAGAGAAACTGATCGGAAGAGAAAACTTTGCAACGTGGAAGTTCAGTATGAAAACATATTTGGAACACGAGGATTTGTGGTGCTGTGTCGAATGCCCCGGTGACAAACCTGTGGATTCCGCCAAAGATGTTAAGGCAAAGTCGAAGCTTATATTGTTGTTGGACCCACAGAACTACGTACATGTCCAGGAATGCAAAACTGCAAGACAAGTATGGGAGAATCTACAGAAGGCTTTTGACGACAATGGCTTAACTAGAAGAGTAGGTCTACTCAAAGATCTCATAAATACCACACTGGAGTTTAGCAATAGTGTTGAAGACTATGTGAGTAAGATTATGAACACTGCACACAAACTGCGCAATATTGGTTTTGATGTCAATGATGAGTGGCTTGGTACTTTGATGTTGGCAGGCTTACCAGACGAATACAAGCCAATGATAATGGGGTTAGAGAGTTCTGGTATTCAAATAAGTGCTGACTCGGTGAAATCAAAACTTATTCAAGAGATTAACACATCAAAGTCAACTACTTTCTACACGAACACCAAAATGACTAATAAGTATGCGCAGTCGGTGAAATCAAAGGGACCAAGGTGTTATAACTGTAATAAGATTGGCCATTTCGCCAAAAATTGCAGACAGCCCAAGAAACAATCTGCAAACAAAGGAGAGATCTCCAATTATGTAGCAGCCTTTTCAGTGACCATTGAAGAGAACACCTGTAATAATAAGTGGTTTCTTGACTCAGGTGCGTCCATTCACATGACATGCAGAGAGGACTGGATTTACAATGTAACTGAGCCATCAATAAAGAGTGTTACTGTTGCTAACAGAGAGCCATTAGCTGTAAAGGGAGTTGGTTCTGTTAATATATATACACATCAAGATAAAGTGATACAAATTAACAATGTTTTGTATGTGCCAGGACTAGCTGCCAATTTACTTTCAGTTAGCACTATAGTGAGCAAGGGGCACAAGGTCACTTTCAATAACAAAAGTTGTGAAGTTCTAAATGAAAAGGATGAGGTTGTTTGCACTGCGTCATTGATCAATAAGTTATATGTCATAGATACCAATAAAGAAGTTGCACACTTGGCCTCCAGTTCTCCGAATATTAATAAGACTTACCTGTGGCACCTGCGAATGGGCCATTTGAACATACCAGATGTGAAGAAGCTACCCCATTGTACTGATGGTGTGACTCTGACTCAGGAACAAAGTAATGTCACATGCATTCACTGTATGGAAGGTAGACAAGCAAGGACACCATTCCCAAATGTTGGTACCAGAGCTACAAGACCACTGGAACTAATACATTCCGACTTGTGTGGCCCCATGGAGAATTCTTCATTTGGAGGTATGAAATACTTTATCACTTATATTGATGACTACACACGAATGGTCTTTGTGTATTTTCTGAAAGATAAGTTAAATATTTTAGAGACATTTAAAGATTTCAAGGTGAAAGTAGAGAATGAATTGAATCAAAAGATAACAAAACTTCGTACTGATAATGGCACAGAATATTGCAATGTAAACTTTGAAAAGTACTTATCTAATCATGGAATAATTCATCAGACCTCTACTCCATATACTCCACAACAGAATGGCATGGCGGAAAGAATGAACAGGACTTTAGTTGAACGAGCACGGTGTATGCTGTTCTATGCTAACCTAGAGAAGAAATACTGGGCCGAAGCTCTGGCAACAGCTGCATATATTGTAAATCGTTCCCCGACAAAGTCACTACAAGGTAACACCCCATATGAAATGTGGAAAGGTAAGAAACCTAACTTATCTCATATGAAAATATTTGGCTCTGAAGCTATGGTTCTTAAACCAAAAGAAAAACGTCAAAAATGGGATAAGAAGTCAGTAAAAATGATATTTGTGGGCTATTGTGATAATACAAAAGGATATCGTTTTATGGATCCCAAATCACACAAAGTTGTCAAGAGCAGAGATGTTGCCTTCATTGCAAACTGTGATAAGATTGGCAGTGTATCAATTAATTGTGAAACTTATGTTCCAGTAAAAGACAGTCCAGCAGCTACTGCCAGCTCCGGTTCACAAGAGTGTACAAGCTTGGGCAGTCAGAAAGATAAAGTGAACAATGAGAAATCACATAATTTAATGTTTTTTGAGATGAATTCCTCATGTGGGGATTATTACTCATAAATAAAAGATGTTATTAAAGGAAAGAAAAATTTCGACACTGGCGGGGTTCGAACCCGCGACCTTCGGGTATACGCCCCCGTCGCTCTGCCAACTGAGCTACAGTGTCAGTTGGCATCCAGCGCGAAATTTCTCTATCCTTTGTTTCTTTTTTACACGTTCAAGTAGTGTTTGCGTTTCCTACCTCCGAATTTTAACTAATTCGGACGGCCACCTGTCTACCTTTTCAGATAGAATGCAAATGTTGGAAACGCCTAACTATCACATAATTTAATGTTTTTTGACATGAATTCCTCATGTGGGGATTATTACTCATAAATAAAAGATGTTATTAAAGGAAAGAAAAATTTCGACACTGGCGGGGTTTGAACCCGCGACCTTCGGGTATACGCCCCCGTCGCTCTGCCAACTGAGCTACAGTGTCAGTTGGCATCCAGCGCGAAATTTCTCTATCCTTTGTTTCTTTTTTACACGTTCAAGTAGTGTTTGCGTTTCCTACCTCCGAATTTTAACTAATTCGGACGGCCACCTGTCTACCTTTTCAGATAGAATGCAAATGTTGGAAACGCCTAACTATTACATAATTTAATGTTTTTTGACATGAATTCCTCATGTGGGGATTATTACTCATAAATAAAAGATGTTATTAAAGGAAAGAAAAATTTCGACACTGGCGGGGTTCGAACCCGCGACCTTCGGGTATACGCCCCCGTCGCTCTGCCAACTGAGCTACAGTGTCAGTTGGCATCCAGCGCGAAATTTCTCTATCCTTTGTTTCTTTTTTACACGTTCAAGTAGTGTTTGCGTTTCCTACCTCCGAATTTTAACTAATTCGGACGGCCACCTGTCTACCTTTTCAGATAGAATGCAAATGTTGGAAACGCCTAACTATCACATAATTTAATGTTTTTTGACATGAATTCCTCATGTGGGGATTATTACTCATAAATAAAAGATGTTATTAATCCCCGCCAGTGTCGAAATTTTTCTTTCCTTTAATAACATCTTTTATCAATGAGAAATCACCCATTTTTGCATCTGTGAACCGTAAAGATTTACATAGTCGAATTGAAAATGAGGACTCAAGTGAGTATGAAACTGACGACTTTGATGAAACTTACCAGCCTCCATATCCTATTCAACAAGATTATGACAGTAATGTAACATTGAGGCCAAGACAACCACAAAAAAAGCATAATGAGGACAATACGAGCTTAATGTGTTTGTTTACTGATATAACTGACCCACAGACTGGCGAGGAAGCACTCACATCCCCACATGCTACAGAATGGAAGAAGGCCATGGACGAGGAATACTCTTCCTTGATGAGAAATGAAACATGGACATTGACTGACTTGCCCCCAGGTAAAAAGGCTCTTCCATATAAGTGGGTGTTTAAATTAAAAACAGATCAGACTGGAAACATGAGATATAAGGCCAGGCTTGTCATAAAGGGGTATGCACAAAGATGGGGCACAGACTATGAAGAGACATACTCACCAGTGGTAAGGTATACAACTATACGCTATTTATTTGCCTTAGCAGCTAGATATGGGCTGGCAATAGATTAGATGGATGCTGTATCTGCCTTTTTGCAAGGAGAGATTGATAGAGACATTTACATGAAACAGCCTGAGGAATATAAGCAAGGGTCACAGGTATGCATGCTTAAAAAATCTATCTATGGACTCAAGCAAGCCAGCAGACTGTGGCGCTGTCAACAGCTGAGGCGGAGTACATGTCGATGTCGTCGGCGGCGCAGGAGGCGCTGTGGCTCCAACAACTGCATGCTGAACTCGGCCAAGAAGAGAACAAACCACTTATCATTTTTAGTGATAACCAAAGTGCTATTAAATTGTCTAATAATGATTGTTACTTGCCTAGGTCACGACATATTGACATTCGTTATCATTTTCTTAAAGACCATGTTAATAATTTAAATATAAAGTTTTGCTATGTTAAGGGTGAGGAAATGATTGCTGATAACTTAACCAAAGGCACTACTGCCCAAAAACATTTGTATTGTATCACAAAGATGGGGTTGCGTCCCAAGGGAGGGTGTTAGTATGAATAGGAACGCAACCACATAAGTTTAAGTTCTTAGGCGCGTGTGGCGCCACTGTTGTTAATGTCATCTGTTCTGTTTCCCCTTTTTTGGTTTTTCGTTCACGTTGCAATAAATCTCTGATTATAATTAAAAGTGCTTTAATTATTTACCACAACTTCGCACTACATTCCTTTTAATCCATAATTGTAACTGACTGAATTCGTCCCAAAAACTCACTTATTTACTCGCGCGTAAAACGCGGTATCTGGACGCGATTGAAAATTGAGACGCGCGAATAGACTCGCGCGTAAATCGCTTCATCTGGACAAGCTCTAAGAGCCTGTCCAGAATGCGCAATTTACGCGCGTAGGCACTCGCGCGTTATCGAGATACTAGTGCTACATACGTCCCGTCCAGATGTTCTCGCGCGTTACCTTACACGCGCGTAAAACCATTTTATTACCAACCTTCGACACAATATCATAACCAAACAAGAATGACACAACGTGGACAGAGAGATTATTTTGGAGAAACACGTTCAGACTACCAACCTTCGACACAACATCATAAACAAACAGGAATGACATAACGCGGACAGACAGATTATTTTGAAGAAGCAACAGAACCTTCAACATCATCGTTTCCACTGACTTATAATCGAGGTTATTGCATTGCGTTACAAATAACTACGACGGCTAGCTACAAAACCCATCACCGGTATCTACACAAGATTCCAATGACTCTGAACTAATAGAACTATACGATAAAAATGAAATGTAAAGTACCTACCTACATTTTATAAGAATGATTCCAAATTTTTGTTAAAATTTAAAGTTTTTGTTAATTTGAGTCTAAACTTATAATAAATAAAGAAATTAAAAAAATATTACCCAAAGGTAATCACGAGTTTTTCTTCTGCCGAAACAGTATCCCGTACCATATAATTTTGACTTGGAGTCAAATCTTCTTTGATAATTTCTAGTATATCAAACGATGCTACTGACATCCGAAAGAAGTTGAAAGACTTTTCACTATATTCTCTGAGTTTTGGGTATGTAAATGTTGTGAAATAAGTCTAAGTGACTTAGCAAATTTTCATATATGCATTAAAAGAAAAAAAACAGACAAGATGGATTTGGGTCAAAATCATAAGCGCGTTCAGGCGAAGAATTTTTTAATTTTTAATGTAATTGAGTTACATTTTTTTTTTCGAATTTCTAACATTCTAAACAATAAACTACCAGGGAAAATATAAAAAGGTTGGTTTGATTTAATTAAAAAATAAATAAATAAACGTAACGCATTGTGAACTTCATACCATCTCAATATAATCAAATGTTTTCATATTAATAATTCATTAAAAATCTAATAAACAGTCCGTTATTGCTTTCGACGACCCTTCTGTGGACGCAAAATTCTGACAACTATTTTAATGTTGTGAAACTATCAATTATTTTTATTTATTTTTACTGGCAACATCGTGTAGCTGTCAGAAATGGCTGTGGAACAACGCCCTGTTCGTGCGCTAGAATTTTACCGTTAGTTTTTTAATTGTTTAATTGTGATTTCGTCAAAGATCGTGGGCTCTTCCCTGTTCCTCATTTACAAAAGGTTAGTATCTTTGTTTTTGTAATGGTATATGCTGGCGTTAAAGCTTCGGGGGATCTTTTTTGGCCACGGGTATTGCATATTTTGTGTATTCAAAATTGACTGTTGTATATTTTATTTTCAACTCGTCAGTCCCTCCTGTGGACATTTTCCGGTGGACAAAAAATGTCCACAGAAGATACTAATGTCTACAGAAGGGACTGCTTGTATATAAGCTAACTATTTCCTGTTTTCTTTCTTACTGTGTCGGCCCATTAGAATATTTTGTGTACAGTCAGCTGGAGAGATATTTCACCCCCCATACATACGAGATATTTATGTACGTGGGGTGAGGTTTCTCTTTAGCTGACCGTACCTAACTATGTATGTATGTGTTTGGTGGTTGGTTGCATGTAAGCTTATTGTTACAGCTTCACCATGGCCCGATTAAATAGATCTAGGCTACATCTAACTGCAGAAGAGAAAAAAGAACGGCGTCGTGAGCAGAAGAAAATGAGTATGAGTCAAATGTTGCTAAAAATAATAACATCAAACACATGATTCATAAGTTCCTACTAGATGATGAGAATAGCCGGGTAACTGCGGGTAAGAAGGAGACTATTACGCGGCGCAAAGTCAAAAAGCAAACACGACTCTTAAATGACTCTTTGTTAAATCTCCATAAAGTTTTCGTGATAAAGACAAAGTTAAATATATCATATCATACCTTTCGCCGATGCCACCCTTTCTGGGTACTGTTTCCAAAAGCAGCCTCAAGAAACACAACCTTTGCTCACTTCACAGCAACACGGATTATATTGTCCAAGCACTACATAAAGCAAAAGTCATAACTTTGCCTACTGCTACTGCTGTTGCTAAATCTTTATGCTGCAACGGTGTTTTGGATGTGCAATGTTTAGAAACGAGATGTGCAGGCTGTAGAAATAAAAAGCATATAATAATGAAAATAAACATGATACCATAGTTTATCAAAGGTGGGTGACAAAGACTGTAACTGAGACTATAAAAGGTAAAGAGCAACTTTGTAAAAAGACTATTGTGGATGTATCATATATTATTATAACACATTTGATATATATTTTATATACATTACAGTTTATTTATTAATTACAATTTCAATTTTATATATCATCATAATATTTCAATTTAAATAAATGACGAGCAAAGCCGCGCGAAGCGCGTAGTATGCGCACGAATATTATTTCACTATTTAATCGTCGCTAGCGCAGCATAGAAAGTTGCTCCCTCAAGGTCAACCGGCCTCAGCTGGCCGGCCGCGCCGATCGATCATGTCATCAGTCGAGATCCTACCTCAGACGCGAACCCTATGCTAATCGCTTACGCAAATTACTTACGCGAATAACGGTTTTCTTGTGCTTGCTTTCTATTGTTAAATTCATCCGCTTTTTCTATTCTGTTTACTCTCTATATTTCAACCTTCTATCTTCTGTGTATTGTGACTTGTGAACTGTACTGTGACGAATACATTATATTGTGTATACTGGAGAATATCTTTCTTTTCTCTCTGTCACGAACATTCATCCCATCACATCCATACTATGAAAGAGTCTGTAAAAACAACAAAACTAGCACTGATTAATCTTTTTAAAGAATGCTTTCCTAAGTTCAGGCATTACCTGGCGAATATACACAACCAATATCGGGCTATACAATTTATCAAAGAAAATCTATCACCCTCGGAAGGGATACTGCATATTGATTTTTCCGAAAATTATGGATGTTAATACAATTCAGAAGGTCAAAGTGCGCACTTGTGTGTACTATAGCAGTAATGCCGATACACCAAACGATTTTATTAAGGCAACCTCTATCTGCACTGTATCTGCAAACACAAGGCATGATCCAGTATTGATTTGCGCACACTTGAAACCTGTATTACAAAGAATTAATGCTTTATCACCGGACTTGAAAGAGCTGCACATCTGAAGTGACGGACCCACAAATCAATACCGAAACAAGTTAATGTTTAATATGATAGTTAACTACATACCTAAAATAAGTAACACAGAAAGAATCATATGGCATTTCGGAGAAGCAGGACATGGTAAGGGTGCTGTTGACGGTATTGGTGGCTGTATCAAACGGCTTTGTGACAAAGCAGTCGCGTATGGCAAAGATATAATTAATGTTTCCAGTTTTCTTGATTGTATGAACGATACTTGCAAGGGTATAGAAATCATCCCCATAACAGACGACGATATCCCAATGATTCAGAAAGTAGCTGATGCAAGTAAAGTGCGTCCATTTAAAGGTACTTTTCAGTTGGACTTGCCTATATCCGAAAATTTTACAAGTGAGAAGGCTTAGCTGCATCTCATGTGCAGCTCAAACCGAATGTCCTCATATCGGAATCGGGAAAATTGTGGTTGATCCATACGTCGTTCCTGAGGCATTGTCACCTCCGCCTATTTCACCACCTACAACATCCAGTATATCAACACGATCAACAATAAACAGAGTTTCTTCGCCGGGTACTTCCAATGCATCTACTGTTTCTGGCCCGCGGACACCTCTCACACCATCTCCTGGAGCTTTGTCTAACATAATTCGTCCTGAGACTCCGCGTAAAAGACGCCCCTACGATGACTCTTCCATTTTCACTCCTCAAGCTAAGAAACTACGATGCTTTTTTGATGATAGCTCTGACGAAGAAAATATTTTTTAGACTGTTGTGTTTGGATATCTTCCGTGAGCACTCACATCTTTCCTGTGGACGATTTATTTTAGAGGATTTTATTATAATTTTAAATCTCGTTTTCTATTATTTTGTTGACATTTTATTTGTTATATATAACATTATAATAACAACACCTTCATAAAAAAGGTTAACTTTAGTGTTAAGGATAATTTTTGATACCTTCTGTGGAATTTTAGTATTTCCTGTGGTACCTTTAAAAATAAGATATCGCATAGTTTTTTAGTTAACGTAAACGATCTGTTCTGATCTCATTTTCTGAATGTTTATATGTCTTTCAATCAAAAAAAATTTAAGAAAAAATATTTACTCGACTTTTTTTTTCAAAAAAAAACTTGGCCTTTTGATTTTGACCCATTTATATTAAATCACGTATTCGCCGTTGAAACGAAACGTCGTCGCCCTCGGACAAGTTCCAAAAACTACAAACCTAGAAATATGCAGATGATCCATAGATTATATTTCAATTTATATCCTCAAGATTTAAGAATACCATGTAGTCCGATTCAGGGTCAGGAACAAAAACAGATGGTGATACCATGAATATCGATCAACAACAACTTCACACATTGCAGCCGAATGATATGTTTATGTTAGACCGCAGCTTCCGCGACAGTTTTGAGACACATCAACAGTTCTGGATGTGTCCATCACGTTACTCCGACGAAAAACCGAGAAGAGATCCAGCTAACGATTCAAGATTAGTGACGATGTAACGCTGGGTAGTGGAGGTGGTTAATGGGCGATTTAAAGCATAGCTGGGCATTAACTCGTTAATCTGTTAATCGTTAATTAACGAAGTTAATATTTTGATTAACGGATTAACTTTTAAAAATGTTAACGGACACGTTAACTTCCGTTAACATCAGTCAGAAGTCCGTTAATCGTTAATAAAATGGGTACCTACTATTTACCGCACGGCCGGCATCGCAACGCGGCGCGAAAAACAGGTTCAGACAAGTATGAAATGAAATGACAAGTGCCGGGCGGCGCGTGGCAGCGAGTGAAGTGAGACAAAAACAAAACTAGATATATTTTGCCGGCGCGTGCGAGTGAGAAAACTGTGAAGAGATTTGTTTCGTTTGATCATTTCATTACTTAGCGCCGCGCCGGTACTTAAGAGTGACGAGTGTTTTGTTTGTGTTTGTGGTTATTATTTATTATAATTATTACTGTCAGTCATCATTTCATTTGCGTGTTGATAAAAAAAGAGTGCAGTTAGATAGAAAAAGTGTACTGTGCAGTGCAGTAATTAAAACCATATCAAGGAAGTTGGAAGACATGGAATCGGGTTCCAGTGGTCCTGATGACGAGAATCCATGGCCACATTTGACTGAGTATGTGGAATTTGTATCCAGATCGGGCCAGCAAATACTTTTTGCGTGTAAGCGATGCTTGCCGAAAGACACCAAAATAAAAGTTCATGTATCAAGCCTGAATAATTTGAAACAACATGTAAAAAGGGTACATGAGTCACAATATGTACAGTTTCAAGAGATTGTTAAGGCGGGCTCTAACCGGGGCAAGATAAAAAGAACTTATTCTGACAATATTAATGATGATGATAGCACAAGTAGCAGTAATCCAACTCCCGTTAAAAGAAGAATACAACAGGGTCGACAGCTGAGCATCGGGGAATCATTCGGGATTGCAGCTACTGGCAGCGGTGTACCCCAAGCCAAAGTGGACAAATGTATAGTATTTTTTTTTGTTTCAAACATGATTCCTTTACATGTTGTCGAAAGCAAGTCTTTTGGTGCGTTGATAAAAACTTTAAACCCGAGCAAAAATTCAATTTCAAGAAGAACTTTGGGAAGACGCATTACTGACGAACACACTGAATTGAAGCAACACCTGATTAGGTAAGTAACTAAAATAAGTACCTATTTTCTATTTCTATTTATTTTTAATAGATAAACATCGCCCTACGTATGCGAAGGTATCATTTTATTTGAAAAAAAAATTAAATAATTAGGGGTTCATAAAATAGGTGAGTATGGTATGCGTGCATATATGTAAGTATATATGTCGTAGGATGATTTGATGTTTAGGTTTTTTGCAAAAATCCTAGGGATTTTGCAAAAATCCGGATAATTTGACAACGGTTATAATATTTTCTAATCTTACTAGGTTTTTTTGCAAAAAAACTAGTTGGTTTAGTGTGACTCCGAAACGAAATGTCACTTTTTATGAATACTGTACACTGATTGGTCGATTGTAGTGCCCCGTAATCACGTCATCTCTGATTGGTTGTTAATTAAGACGTACTTACTTCATTGTTCCTACCTACATTTAATTTGATTTTTATTTCTACTTTAGTTACAAAAAGTTCCTAAGTATAAAAATAGTATTGTCTTTTCCCTTTATAACTCTAGCTATAATTCCTCAATACTACAATTTAAAACAAGCGACATGATAGTCCAGTGGGTAAGAACACCCGCCCGAAAAACAGTTTCAATCCTGGGACGGGCCTACACCAATTTGTCTTTTCTAAAGTCATATGTGTGGTTAATTTATCATGGTTGCTAACGGTGAGGGAAAACATCGTGAGGAAACCCACATGGCTGAGTTGTACTTAGTCATGTGACAGTGTATTCGTACAAAACGGCGATAGGCCTGCCCCCTATCACGTGAGTACACTGTCTAAGCAAAACGTGGGTACCTTCTCTGGAAACTAGATGGCGCTTGCCATGTGAGTTCAGGAGTATTGGTACCTCTGCCAACCCCTTCGGGGATAAAACGGCGTGAACGTTTATTACAATTCAAAACGTACTTACCTTGTTGTTCCTACCTATATTGAAGACGTTCGTGGCTGAGTGGATAGGTGACTAGCTTTTCGGTCTGGAGGTTGCGGGTTTGATCCCCGCTGAGAGCAACATTTATGGGATGAGATGAGCATTATGTGTATTATATTATATTAAATATATCGCTGAGTTAGTATCCCATAATACAAAGTTTGGGGTAACTTGATCTTTGTATAAAATGTCCGAGCGTGATTGTAATTTCACTCCAACAAAAGAGTAAATAAATTATTTAATTCCTAGTATCAAATAAGTATTGTCATTTCTTACCCTTTATAACTCAAGCTATAATATCTCAATACCACAATGACGAACCAATCAGAATAAGTGTAGACGAGCAATCAGAAATCAGCCAATCAGCATTAAAGAAGTACAATCTTACTAAACCAACTAGTTTTTTTGCAAAAAACCTAGTAAGATTAGAAAATATTATAACCGTTATCTAATTATCCGGATTTTTGCAAAATCCCTAGGTTTTTTGCAAAAAACCTAAACATCAAATCATCCTACGACATATATAATTTTCATTTATTATTATAGCATTTTTTTAAACGTGATGTATTTATTTTATAATTTTTAATTTCAGTTTACTTGGAAAAATTGATTGGGTGGCAACGACGGCTGACTGTTGGTCAGCTCACAACAAAAGTTATTTGGGCATGACAGTTCACTGGTTAGATCCTATCACAAGAGCCAGAATGCATGCAGTATTAGCGTGCATACGCCTAAAAGGTCATCATACATACGATATCCTGGCCCAAGCAATGATAGATATTCACTATGAATTTCACATAGATAAAAGAATCACAAGGTCAGTTAAGTCTATTTTTCGTTTTTTATTTTATTTTCGTACACATACAAGTGAAACCATGTGCCTACGAGTACGGAGATGTGGATCGGTTATATAATCCTTACTTAACATTACAAATGAAATGTGAATGTGAGTTTGCTCCTTTGTTACGCTTTCACGTACGGTAGCTTAAAAAGCTGGTTAAATATTTTATAAAAATGGTCAATAAAGTAGTCTAAAGCGTGTTTTTATCTCGACGAGACTTGAACTATCAACATTTTTTCGTCATATCAAAATTTTTTTTAGTTTTTCGGGTTAAAACCTTTTTTAAATATTACTGGTTTAATTTTATTTTAGGACTACTACGGATAATGGCAGTAACTTTGTAAAGGCATTTGTGTAATTCGGCTCGGAGATCGACATACTTCCAGAGTTGCCATCATGTGATTTAGAGTCTGAGTCTGGTCCTGATATTGACAACCTTTTAAATCCAAACTCAGAAGAAGATGATGACTTAGAATTTATTTCAGTAGAAAACATACTGAATGCTCCTGATCGTCTCCAGTGCAATGAAATCAATGAACAGATATTAGAAATAGAAAACTTTAATGTGAATACTTTGCCTTTTCACATGAGATGTGCTGCACATACGTTCAATTTGGTCGCTAGCAAAGACGCAGATGCTGCTCTACAAATAACTGTTTTCAAGACTCCCTACAGAAACGCGTTAGCCAAGGCACGCACTCTCTGGAATCAGCAATCACGTAGTACGGTAGCAGCAGATAGCATTCACGCTGAATTAGGCAGACAACTTGTCCTTCTAAATACGACGAGGTGGAACTCTCTGTATGGGTTACATACTGTATATCCGAAACTTTAAAACCCGAATATTATTTTACCGAAAACTAATCGCCTTTTTTTTAATTGCCATAATATGGTTTCACCGAAATTTCAAATACCATATTCTTACATTCCAGATTATAGTTTGGTTTTTGTTTTTGTTTACTATCATTTTGATTAACCACTAGAACGGATTCCCGAAGAATCGAAAACCAGATATACCTTAATTCCGCAATATTGCTTTTCCGAATAATCACTATTCCAAAAAATCATTTTCCATATATTTGAAATACAGATGTATTGAATGATACCTACTGCTATGAATAATTTTGCAGGCATATTTTAAGTAAGTAGTATACCCCGCTTAGTAGTATACCATGCATCAGGCATTTAGGTGCTCGCTCCGCTGCGCTACGCTCGCTCGTTTTATACATAATCTAACCTAACCTAACTGAATGTAACCTAACTTTTCTTTGTCTGCAGGGGGCTTTCGCCCCCCGACCCCCCCAAGCAGGGGGGCTCTGCCCCCCTGCACCCCCCCTACATGCAACCAAGCATGCAAACAAGCAAGCAAGTATACATACAAACAGGCATCCGCGTTCTATTTATACAATTTTTCTAACATAAAAAATATCTGGTTAAAGAGATTTACGATATGTAAGACTATAGATAAAGTTACTTCGGTCTTTTAAACCTTAGGAATAACGAGATTATAGTAAAAGATATAGTTGGTAAAAGTAAAAAAATCATTTTAATAATCTGGTTTTAGTTTTTCTGGGAAGTGATACTTCTAGAAAATGTATTTATGTACCAATGAAGTTGTGGAAAATAAAGCATCTGTGATACGTAAATTATGTGAACAGTTTTCTGAATAGTGAATTTCGGATTTGAGATATTCGAATTTTCGAAATGTTACCATATGCACCTTATGCCCTGCGAGCACATTCATCTTACTCGACGCACACGTGGTTTCAGCAAGATGGAGCGACTCCACATACTGCCAGATCGTCAATGGATTTGCTTCGTGAAGAGTTCCCGAATAAATTAATAAGCCGCTTTGGAGACATCCCCTAGCCGCCAAGGTCGCCAGATTTAACTCCAATGGATTTTTTTCTATGGGGTTATGTCAAGAGCAAAATTTATTCTAATAATCCTTTGTCTACTGCGCAGTTGAAGGAAAATATCCGCAACGAAATCCAACAAATCCAACCAAGCTTGTTGCAGCGCGTAGCACGAAATACGGTGGAACGTTTTGAACAGTGTGTGTGTCTAAATGGAGGGCATTTGGATGAAATAATTTTAAAAAAATAAAATCCGCAATATCTCTTTATTTATTCATTGTAATAATAAAACCATAAGTGATTAAGTTTTTGTTTTATTAACTTTTTAAAACGTAAATACGCCACCGGACACCCTGTTCTTCTGCTATATATTAATTAATTTACAATAATAATACAATTGTTAAACTAAATTCGGTGCACTGTTGGCTCCTGTGCTCATATTATTTCCATAATATGGTATCTAGGATATGCTAGGCATCAAGGATTCCCTGAGCCTGCTATGTTTTGAACAGTGTAATTATTAACGAAGATTATTTTTTTAAGTACTTACTTCTTACTACAAGTGTATTAAAATGAAGAGAAAAATTATAAATTGTTAACTATATTACAAAATATTTCAATATTGATAGTACGGTTTCTCCGATCGGGCAACAAATCAAGACAAGGGCCATAGTTATTCGTGCTCTAGGAGAATGCAATATATCTTTCCAACAATAAACCATTCATACCTATTGGACCCAGGACCAGAGTCCATACATTTGTGCCCTAACCTCTTTAGAATGTTTTGTTTAGAAAACGAAGAGGTTTCTATTATGTCTCCACAAGGGGAACCACTGATAGTTTTGGTAAGTTGAGTAAAAGTTTTTATATAGTACACCTTAATTTTTATTTTCGCACTCTCAGAACGAAAGAGGCTCAAGTCCAAAAATAGTGATATTGAAATACAATCATAGAGAGACATAAAAAAGTATGCTCTTTCCGATGAATAGTAAAACAAAGGCATTTATTGTTAAAAAAACAGGATAGCGAATTTGCCGTCCCTATAACAATAAGTGCCTTTGTTTTAGAGCATACTTTTTTATGCCTCTCTATGATTGTAACTCAATATCACTATTTTTCGACTTTAGCCTCTTTTGTTCTGAGAGTGCGTTTTAATGACACCCTCCACAAGAAAGTTATTTTTGGAGTTTGAAGAATAATAAATTCTAGTTATATTGGAGGAAAAGCTGGCACGTGCGGCCTTGATAACTGCCGAAGCTGCTCGCGTGCAAGCTCTTGTACAAGCAGAGGCATCCAAAACTCAGGCAGGAGCATCTTAAACTCAAGCCGAATACACCCTAGCCCTTAAATGCATCTTGTATCGAAAACGATACAAAGTAAACGTCGTTCGAAAGTCTATGAAATTCGTATAACAGAGTGACAAGGCTGTTTATTTATAATATCTTTACCTCCTTGAGAAACGAAAAAAAAAAACAGGTTCTGTATAAGTAAAAAGCTGTTGATTTTATGGACTGTATTTTATTTAAATAATTAATTACACTTAGTACAAAGCAGCCGCCATGGCAGTTAAAAAAGGCAAGAGAGAAAAAAGTAAAAAAGTGTTGCCATCACATAAATTGCAGTTGCTTCCATGTCATAGACAATAATATTTTTATGCTACATTTAACAATTTATGGTTTAAGTTTTATTAACAATATTGAATATTAAAAAAGGAAACAATTTATGTTTAAGTTTCATAAACATAGTTGGGCACGGCCCGGTAAGTAAATTTAATTTTTACATTTTCACAAAATGATTATTATTAACTAATTAATTTTAGGTAGTACCAAATATAATCCCATCACAGTGGTTCTTAATATAGACTTTTATCAATTACATGGTAGAGGACTCAATTTTCTTAAAGATCTGGTGTATATTTTATTGTTTGGGAGCTTTATTTCAGCCACCCTTACATTACCATCTGGTCCTGGTATTGTTTTTACAATTCTCGCCATAGGCCAAGTCAAAGGAGGAGTATTATCACTGCGAACAATAACAAGGTCACCTACTTTCAAATTTGGTTGAATATTATGCCACTTAGGTCTATTTTGTAATTGAGTAAGGTAGTCCTCAAACCAAACCTTCCAAAAGTCTTGCTTAATTTTAGTTAACATATTCCAAAATTTCAATCTATCTACACATTTATCACTTAAGTTCAACTCAGGATGACTTGTCATTGCTGTACCTATTATAAAATGGCCAGGCGTTAAATATTGAAAATCAGAAATTTCAGAGCTCATAGGAAGCAGTGGGCGAGAATTTAAGACAGATTCAATTTCAACTATTACTGTATACAAACCTTCAAATGTTAAACTGATGTTTCCAACTATTCTTTTAAAATGATATTTAAAAGATTTCACCCCAGCTTCCCATAAGCCCCCAAATTCTGGGGAGTAACTTGGTATAAACTTAAAATTTATGCTATTATTTAAACTATAAGATTCAATTATATCTTTATGAGTTTTAGAAATAAACAATTCATAGAGTGCATTTAACTCATTAGCTGCCCCTTTAAATGTTTTTGCATTATCACAATAGATTGTGTTGGGTAAGCCTCTACGTGCTACAAACCGCTTGAGGCATGCCAGGAAGGCTTGGGTGGTTAGGTCGCTGACCAGTTCCATGTGGATGGCCTTGGAAGTAAAGCAAACAAAGAGAGCCACATAACCCTTTGTAATTATTGGTTTTCTTAACCTTGACACCTTAACATTGAATGGCCCGCAAAAATCTACTCCTACCACATTGAATGGCCTACCTGTTGCTATTCTCTCTGATGGTAGAGAGCCCATAAGCTGTTTTGATGCTGCAGCTTTCATTCTGAAGCACCTCACACATTTATTGACTATCTTTTTTACCTCCCGTATGCCACTTACAAGCCAAAATGTTTGAGATAGAGAACTTAATACTAATTTTGCCCCGGCATGTAATAACCGCAAATGTTCATTTTGAATTAAAATATTTGTAAGATGGCAGGACTTGGGTAAGATAATAGGATGCTTTTTGTCATATAAGAGGTTAGGTGCATTATGTAATCTTCCTCCTACTCTCAATATGCCATCCTTATCCAGAAAGGGATGTAACGAAGTTAAGCCTGATTTTATTTTTGGTTTATCATTTTTGAGACAATTAATTTCTTGAGTGAAACTCTTTGCCTGTACACAACGAATAACAACTAGAAGAGCATTGTTAAGCTCTTGTGGCGTCAATGGACCTTTAACCTTATAAGATGAGTTTGAACAATTTTTGCAAAAACGCAGAATGTATGCTACAATTCTTTTAAGTTTCCCAACATCTGAAAACTTGTCATAAAATTCTAAAGTGTCAGTATTACCCTTGGAAGAGTTAGCAGCAGGTTCACCAATATGACAAACACTTGTAATGACATCTTTGAATAAAGGAATAGGTAGTTTGACGTCAGTCTTAGGGTGCTTATAATTATTATCAAGCAACTCCTTTGGTCCATACCACCAGAGATTAATAGACTGCAATTTATGAGGATCACAACCTCTTGAAATAAGATCAGCAGGATTATTGACCGTGCTTATATAAGACCATGATACTATGGGAACAATGGCCTTTAATAATTGTTTTATTTGAGTGATTCTTTTTTCAACATAGGGATTTGATTTTAAGTTTGAAGAGTTTATCCAAGCAAGTGTGATTTGTGAGTCACTATACAGATGAATAGTGAGATTAGGAAATTTAGAATATAATATTTTCTGAACTTTACTTACAACTTGGGCGAGAAGCAAAGAACTATTAAGTTCTAGTTTTGGAATAGTTATATTTCTCTTTAATGGGGCTACACGAGACTTTGAACAAAGTAAATTAACTGAAACGCTACCATTAGGTCCAATCATTCGCAAGTAGAGGCAACAACCAAATGCCTTCATTGAAGCGTCAGAGTACCCAATGAGCTCCACAGTGACTGCATTGCCAGAGTTTACACATCTAGGGACACTAATTGTGCCCATTAATTTTAAACTAGTAAGATATTTAAGCCAAATATCCACTGTTTCCTTGGGCAGTATGGAGTCCCAATCTGTATTCATAGACCATAAGGTTTGCATAAAAAGTTTGGCTACCACTATAATTGGACCTATCAGGCCAAGTGGGTCAAACATCTTGCCAATGAAACTCAGAACTTTTCTTTTGGTTAGTTTCTCATCATTGTTAATCACTGGGCAAGTAAACGTTAATTTATCATTAATAATATCGCATTTTAAGCCTAATGTTTTAGCTATATTATTTTTATTTATATCCAATGTATCAAAATATTGCTTGTCACTGGGAAGGTCCTTGAGTACCTGAGGGTTGTTAGAACACCATTTATGGAGTGTAAAGCTACCTTTATATAATAAGGATATAAGCTCTGTTTTAAGTTGAAGAAGTTTGGCTTCTGTATCGGTCCCACAGATAATATCATCCACATAGGTACTCAAAAGCATAGCTTGAGCAGCCAGTGGATATTCATTTTTATGTATTCGGGCTAATTCTATTAGACAACGTGTAGCCAAAAATGTGGAAGATTTCAAACCATATGTAACTGTTTGCAGTTGCAAACAGCTAATAGGCTTGTTGGGGTCGTCACGCCAGAGAATATTTTGCAGCGAAGTCTGTTCTGGATTTATTAAGACATTACGGAACATTTTTTGGATGTCACATGTAAGTGTGAAAAGAAAGGTTCTCCATAGTATCAATATGTCAAAAAGTTCACTCTGCAGCACGGGACCATTCAACATGACATCATTTATTGACAAGCCTGACCTAGATTTCATACTTCCATCAAAGACTACACGAATCTTTGTTGTTAAACTCTCATCATTAAAGACGGCATGATGTGCCAAAAAATAAACAAAGCCACAATGAATATCATACATTCCAATGTCAACCTCCCTGGCATGTCCCAAAGCTATATATTCATTAATGAAATTTTTATATTTCTCTAAAAACATTTCATCCTTTTTAAATTTTCTCTCCAGTGTTAAAAAACGTTGAAGGGCCACTGAAAAAGAATCACCAAGCTGAAGCTGATTTAATTTCGAAACAAGTGGTATGTCCACACAAAACTTATTATTTTCTAACTTTACTAAGCATTGTTCTGCTTTTTGAATTTCATTATAAGATTTAATTTGAGGTACAGCTTGGGAAACACTTTCAGAAAACCAAAATTGCTCCATTACATCTTCTAACTTCTCACTATCACAGATAGCTAAGTTACTTACCACTTGCAGATGATTACCTTTATTAATTTGATTAGAGACATTTCCACCAATTGTATACCCAAACATAGTTTCTTGTAACATTGGACCATTTGGGATTTTAATTTGTCTTTTAAGTAAAATATTAAAATAAATGTCAGCACCTAAAAGAATGGAAATATCTGTCGGAACATTAAAATCATTATCTGACAGTTGTATACCCTTTGGAATATTTAAATTAGAAATATTAAGCATAGTCTGGGGCAAGTGGGATGTAATGGTATCAACTACATGACATTTTGTTTCAAAAACAGCATTATTCACTGGAGAGTGCATTACAAGATGTACTTGCTTATCAATATGTTTGGATTTATTTCCAATTCCGATAATATTAGTATTTGTATATATTGGTTTTAAACACAATTTTTCCACAAGACATGTGGTTATAAAGGAAGCTTGACTGCCCGAGTCCAGCAATGCTCTCACATAATACTCAGTTCCCCTGTAATCAAATAGCTTAACCCGTATAGTAGGCAACACAACATTAACAGAGGAATCAACTGAATGCAATGTGACTGCAGGGTGAGACACAGAGCTAACATCTTTATGCAGGAGGGTATTATGACCTGACTTACAAATTTTACATGTAAAGGTAAATCGACACTTACCAGTGTGCGATTTTAAACAAATGTTGCACAAATTGTGTGATTGTACAAAGTTTTCACGATCTACTATAGGAGACATTTTGAATTTAGGGCATACATGTATAGCATGATTTGGCCCTTTGCAATATGAGCAATTATTATTTGCATTTTTGGTAACAACATTGGTTACCTTGGAGGTACACTTAGTGTTAACTGAGGTACCTTCACTATCTTCAAGGGCTATAGAGCGCCTTTCTAAAAATGACATAAACTCTTGCATAGATGGAAGAGTGTCAGGGTTCCTATCTAATTGATAAGCTCTATTTGTATATTGATCTAACTTCTTAGTCAGTATAGTTATTAAAAGCATATCCCAGTGTTCAATGGGCTGCTGTAAATTTTTTAACGCATGCAACTGTTGTTGTATTTGCGAAATAAATGACCGTATGGAGGTCGCTGTACCCTTCTGCATAGATGGCAGCTGTAAAATTAAATTAATATGACTACAAATTAACCTTGCTTTGTTGTCAAAGCGTTTGTTTAAAAGCTCAAGCGCTTCCTTATCGGACTCATTAACAAGAGGTAAATTAACAATAACTGACAATGCTTCATCATCTAGAAACTTTCTTAAATAAAACAACCTTTGAACATCTGATAGTGAAGAGTTTTTGTGTATGACAGCAAGAAATAAATCCATGAATGGATGATATTTAGAAAAGTCCTTTCCAGTAAAAATGGGTATATCTATGTGTGGTAATTTGGATGTTGAAATATTACTAACTTGCTTCACTTCAGTCACACTCAGATTTTTCAAAGTAGCATTAAGTTTCGAAATAACAGAAAAATATTTGTCTTCAAGAATTTCTACTTTTTCGGGATCACTATCGTCAATAGATAAAATATCTAACTGAACCTTTTCGTAGTCCTTGAATGCCATGCTTAGTTTTTCTATCCTAGCCTGTAGCATTTCAACACTTGTAGAAGCACTATCGGGATCGTTTATAAAGTTTTCAATACGAGTTACGGTACCTTTTAGCTGCGCTCGTGTCAGACGCAGCTTCTTCAGGACATCGTCAGAAGTTTCAATCATACCTTTCGGCATCGTTTCGTTTGTTTACACTCGAACCTCGTCAAGTCAATTTGACAGAACGGCAGTGCAGCCAATCTCGTGGACTCGATCTGTCAGCACAGACAGGGCTGACAACTCACGGGATAGATCTGTCAATCTGACAGAAGCGTAGTGCAGCCAATCTCGTTCACTCGATCCGTGATCTGTCAGCACAGACAAGGCTGACAACACACTAAAACGAACCGAATTGAAGTTGCTTACACGTATGACGTAGCGCACTTCACTGCAATGAGTTCGAATTTCAAACGGTCTAGGCAGGTATCTATCTACCAACAATGCACTGTATATATTTGCTACAATGTCACTTTGTTATCGAAAATATCGAAACCGCACTTAACACTTTCTGGAAATCACAAAGCGCACTAATTGCTCTGATGAAGGCAACCGCACTAATTGCTCTGATGAAATAATATCACAGTTATCGACTCGATGGTGTAGTATATAGTCACTATTTCCTGTAAAAAGACGTATGATGAGGTCTTTGCGCACGTAATTAAAGAAATTATTGCACTTCTTCACTACTTATTTCGATGAACAGACGAACAAGCTCGAGCAATGGATGGCCCGCGCCCACGCCGCGTGTCGAAATTTTTTACAAAAACACTCAATTGCACAACTTTTTAAACTTCACAGGGTCTGATGGACCACAAACAGCATGTATAAGTAAAAAGCTGTTGATTTTATGGACTGTATTTTATTTAAATAATTAATTACACTTAGTACAAAGCAGCCGCCATGGCAGTTAAAAAAGGCAAGAGAGAAAAAAGTAAAAAAGTGTTGCCATCACATAAATTGCAGTTGCTTCCATGTCATAGACAATAATATTTTTATGCTACATTTAACAATTTATGGTTTAAGTTTTATTAACAATATTGAATATTAAAAAAGGAAACAATTTATGTTTAAGTTTCATAAACAGGTTCTGTGGAACAAGCCGCCATTTTCGAAATTTATGTCAAAAGTTTTGTTGTGAAGGAGATTTGCTGATTGACTTTCGAAGATTTTGAATCTTAGATAATCAGAGATTATTATACTTTTCTAATAATAAAAAAGTACGGAATCTACTCGTAAGTTGATCAACTTTGTCTATAATATTGTATTTCTTCATAATATTCTTTACTGGTTCTTTGGTTAATTTATCATGGTTGTTAACGGTGAGGGAAAACATCGTGAGGAAACCCACATGGCTGAGTTGTACTTAGTCATGTGACAGTGTATTCGTACAAAACGGCGATAGGCCTGCCCCCTATCACGTGAGTACACTGTCTAAGCAAAACGTGGGTACCTTCTCTGGACACTAGATGGCGCTGCCATGCGAGCGATAAAACGGCGTGAACGTTTATGTTATGTTATGTTATTCTTTACTAACCTCATAAATTACATCTTTTTTGCTTGTATCGAAAACGATACAATATGCAATAAGAGTATTTATTATGCCTCTTTTTTCTGAATAACTCGGTATTATGTGTTCCTATGCTCTTTAGTGTTTTATTTCTTTTCTTTTGCTTACGGGGTGTGTATAGCTTGGTTTATTTTATTTTAGACAAGCATGGCTAACAAAAAGGACCGCGAAATTGAGGAAATGCTTCGCATGCTGGAAAACGGAGAGCTATCTGAGGACGAGGCGGAGTCTGATGGTGAAGATTTGGATTTTAATCCAAGTCCTAGGGATTTGCAGTCTGTTCTTGACGAAAATTCTTACAGTGATGGGGAGGGCGGTGTTGGTGATGTAATTTTTGATGACCCAGTTGGAGATGATTGCCAAAACCATGCAGATACAGCGGCTTTTCCGGATCCACCTTTGATCGACGATAATGCTGAATGTAGTGCGCCTAGTTCCACAAATATAGGTAGAAATTTAATTTGGAAAAGGCAGGCTCTTGCTTTTCGTGAAGAACAAATAAATTTCAAAGGAAATGAAGAATTATCACAAGATATAATGGCGATGCAGAGTCCATTCCAATTTTTTAGTTACGTTTTCAGTGACAATCTCATTGCAAAAATAGTAGAAGAAACTAACAAATACGCAGTCCAAAAGAATCCAGAACGACCTTACATAGTAAATGCAAAGGACATCCGCCAATACCTTGGTATTTTGTCTTTTATGTCCGTTTACCACTATCCCAGCATCCGTTCTTATTGGGGTAGATATGGGTTTAGCCCTATAAAAGACACGATGCCGGTGAACAAATTTGAAAAAATTAGACGAGTGATCCACTTCAATGACAATGATAAGCACTTACCTGTTGCGCACCAGGAACACGATAAACTTCACAAACTGCGACCGGTGATAGATCATCTGAATGCAAAGTTTTCAAATGTGGCCATTGACCAACGTTTGTCAATTGATGAACAAATGTGTTCCACGAAGATCGGACATTTTCTCAAGCAATATATGCCCAACAAACCTCACAAATGGGGATTCAAACTTTTCATGCTTTGCAGTTTGTTGGGGTACGCGTACAGATTTATAATTTACGCTGGAAAAGAACGAGATGACCGCCTACCCAACGAACCAGATATCGGTGTGACAGGACAAACAGTCATGAAGCTACTACGAGTAGTACCTCGCCATCAAAATCACATAGTGTATTTTGACAACTATTACACATCTCTGCCGTTATTGCATTATCTGGCAAAAGAAGGGATCCATTCTCTCGGAACCATACAAAGGAACCGGCTTGGTAAATCATGTAAGTTACCAACGAAGCAAGAAGTCATAAAGAATTCAGTACCACGGGGAGCATTTCATGAGAACGTGACAAGCGTAGACGACGTTGAGATAACTGCTGTGAGCTGGAAGGATAATAAACAGGTAATCTTAGCATCGACATATGTTGGCGCGGAACCACTCAGTGAAATCGAAAGATTTGATAAAAAAGAAAAAAAGAAAATTTCGATCGCATGTCCCAAATTAGTCAAAGAATATAACGCTCATATGGGTGGAGTGGATCTCATGGACTCCTATTTAGGTAGATACCGGATCAGAATGAAGAGCAGGAAATGGTACCTGCGTATTTTTTACCATCTTGTGGACTTGACCATCATAAATTCGTGGATCCTCTACAAAAAGGTTTTATCAAAGAAGGGCAAACATACAAAATAAATAATGAATTTAGCCGACTTCAGGTCCGAACTCGCTGATACCTTATGCAAGTATGAAACGCCAAGGAACAACAGGGGACGTCCCAGCAACATCAGCTTGGACGAAGAGCCACCAAAGAAAATGCGCAAAGGCAAACCAGTGCAAGTCCTGCCTCCCAGAGACATAAGGCTTGATGGAGTAGGTCATGAACTAGTTAGGAATGAGACCAGGATGCGCTGCATGAGACCACAGTGCTCACTACTTAGTATTAATAAGTGTAATAAATGTAATGTAAGTTTATGCTCCAAAAAATCGATTAACTGCTTTGCTATTTTTCATTCATAATTTTGTGTACTAAATGCATACTGTATCGAAAACGATACAACAAATTTTTGTATAAAATAAAGTGTAAAAACAAATAATATTTTTTTTTGTTTATTTTTCCTGGAATAAACATCTAATTTACTATAACATATATTTTTTCCAATAAAAAGTACGCCATCATGCATTTAAGGGCTAGAGCTCATGAATACAATAAAAGAATATTTTAAAAAATAAAAACATTTGTTAAGTAAAATATAACATAACATAAACGTTCACGCCGAATATCCCCGAAGGGGTTGGCAGAGGTACTCATACTTCTGAACATCACGTGACTTTGTCACCTGGTGTTCAGAGTACCCACGTTTTGCATGGGCAGTGTACTCACGTGATAGGGGGCAGGCCTATCGCCGTTTTGTACGAATACACTGTCACAAGACGAATACACTGTCACATGACTAAGTACAACTCAGCCATGTGGGTTTCCTCACGATGTTTTCCCTCACCGTTAACAACCATGATAAATTAACCACACATATGTCTTTAGAAAAGACAAATTGGTGTAGGCCCGACCCAGGATTTGAACACTAGTAGTTTGCACGATAACCGAGTGTTCTACCCACTGGGCTATCACGGTAGTAAAATATCTGCTCTTAATTTGTCAAAAATAACAAAACATTATATTAAGTGTTCATCTTTTTCTGACATCATGAATTACACATTCAATCTATAGTTACAAGCAGAACACATATTCATATTATATTGTTGTGGATGATATTCATACTGTTGCGGAATTGTATCGATTTCTTATTGTAATAATTTTTTTTCATTGTTGTTTTTACTTTTGTTATATTTTCTTTTTTCTTATCAATTATGTGTCTGATGAGCAGTAAAATAGCAGTGTAATGAGTGTTATGATTAATACATTTATGGAGTTAAACAGGGCTTTGACTGAAAATAAGCGTATGATGAAAAAAAGGATTTACAAACTATGTGCAAGAAACAAATTTTATCCCTGAAGAATATCACGGTTGGATACTGTTATACCTTGTCTCTGTATACAATAATGCTTACATCATCCCTTTTAGCTTACAGTTAGTTCCTACCCCTCCTACATCCATTCAGTCTACCATATTCCATCGTGCCGTTCAGACCATTATTCTATTGTAATATTTAAATAATATAATTAGTTTTAATCTCAATTAAATCTTTTTTTTAAAAAGACATTTACGATGTCCAGTATAACATTGGTGGCAGCGAAAGAGGATTTAAAATCCTGGAACTCAAAAATCAGTGACAAACTCAGTGAATTGTGCTACTTATTTTGTGAAATATCTTAAGGACCCAAAATTTCAATTTCATCGCGCTGTGTCCTATACTATATCCGGGAACCCTGAAGAGTTTCACGACCACTGCATCCTGAAAAACACTGAGCTACTGAAACCATTGGATCTACAAATCACTGTTTCCTAAAAACTACAACAAGGTTGTACAAAATCATCCTACAAAATTACCGTATTGAAATGCCTCAATACGCTGTGTTCCTGCTTACCCTGTAAGTCTTTTATTTTTATTCACAAACATCTTTACACCGAGAGAGTTGCGTCGCGCATTGGAATTCGGCATCGCCCACGCACTGTCTCGCCTGAATTCTACGAACTGATAACGCCGTCTTCAACAGAGTTACTGTACCATTTCTTAGCGACTTTAATTTATTGAAATTATTTGTTACGTGTGTTCTTAGATATTATTGCTTGTGTTATGTTATAACTTTTAATTATTTTATAAATAGGTTTTACATTTGATACAGGTTTAAATGCCAAAAACACAAGAAGAAACAAAAGTCATAATGTCGGATATCGATCTTAACGTTTTAATTAAATTTATTGGCACTTTTGACGGAACCCGGGAAAAATTAACCCCATTTTTAAATAATTGTAGAAATGCAATTAACCTTGCATCGACAAGTCAATCAGACATTCTTTTAAAATATATATTAAGCCGACTCGAGGGTAAAGCTGAGGTGGCCTGTGCTATCAAAGAATTCAATAGTTGGACTCAATTAGAAGATTTCTTAAAAACCCAATTCGGGGACACCAAACACTATGCATATCTTCTTTCAGACTTACAAGAATGCAAGCAAGGTCGCAATGAATCTATAAGTCAATATTCTCTCCGTATTGAAAACTGTTTGTCAAAACTTTTATCCGAAATCAATATTTCTATTCCAACTAAAAAGAAGGATGAATTAGCAGGTCGAGTGGCTGCTATGCAAGATTTGGCATTGAATGTGTTTACCGTCGGGCTTCACCCCAATGTATCCGCTATAGTTAGGTGCCGAAACCCTAACCTCCCTTAACGAAGCTATAAACTTTGCCAAATCCGAAGAAAAGTTCATAAGCATTACATATAAAAAACATATGTCTCCTAGTACTTCTCAGTTTAATGAATCTAAAGCGACAAATAATAGTAACTCTAATTATTCAAAATCACGACCACAAAATCATCAACATAACTCATCTCATGCTCCCATGTGTAGATACTGCAAGAATGTGGGTCACACAATTGAAAATTGTCGCAAACGAGAATTTAATAACCAAAGATTCCGATCTCAACAAAATTCTAATAATGGTCAAAAACGTAATTACTTTCAATCGGCTAATCAACCCATTCACACTTTTGATGTTCAATCTCTTGGTCGTGATGAAGTAGACTCAACTAATTTAAACGACCACTCTCGTCCAGTATCGTGCGGGAGGAATAAATAGTAAAACCGATACTCCCATACTCACTCAAAATTCCCAATACAATGCTAAATCTACTATGAATACTACTAAATCCACTGTTTCACGCCCATCAGCGGCTACTACAAAATCCACTGTTTCACGCCCATCAGCGGCTACTACTAAATCCACTGTTTCACGCCCATCAGCGGCTACTACTAAATCCACCGTTTCACGCCCATCAGAAGCTACTACTAAATCTTGAATATTTTCAAGAGCTTTGTCTCGGGAAAGTTTGAGGCGGTGGTGTAACATCTTAAGGTAATCTGGGTATGTTAAATCAGAACGGAGTTCGTAGACAGAATCGGGTATATGCGGTTTATGTCCGAAGAGAAGTTCATATGGAGAGAATTTTGTAGTAGTATGAATATTAGTATTATACGCTAACATAGCTGTGTAAACAAATTTATGCCAGTTTGATTGGTTTTCGTCAACAAATGACTTAAGGTATTCCTTTAATGTGGAATGGCTGCGTTCAAGAGCGCCTTGAGTTTGGGGGTGATATGGAGAAGCCCAAATTTGCTTTATTTTAAGAAATTCACAGGTTCTTTTAAAGAGTTCGGCAGTAAAATTGCTGCCTTGATCAGTTACGATTGTTTTTGGAATACCAAATATAGATATAAAATGAATGAGACATTCGCAGGACTCTTCTGCTGTTGCATTTGAAATGGGATAGGATACAGAGTATTTTGTCAGATCATCTTGGATAGTAAGAATGAATCTGAGCTTAACAGTACCGGCTTCTGGTAAAGGTCCAACTATGTCTATACTAATGCGATCAAAAGGTTTAGTAGATGATGTCGTTATTTGCATAGGAGCTTTATTGATTTGACGTAATGCTTTATTAGACTGGCAGGAGGAACAGTTTTTGACATAATTTTCGATTTCAGATTTCATGCTTTTCCAATAATATCTTTCTTTTATTCTGTTATACATTCTAGAACTTCCTAAGTGTCCGGCTATTGGGATGTCATGATTTTCTCTTAATATTTTAGGGATTTCGGATGGAGTTGGATATATTATTTTATTATGATAAATATTAATGATTATGTTGGTATTATTAAATAAATACATGAATATTGCATAGATTTTAGAAAAAGAATGTTGGTCAAATGGATTTTTAAAATCGGATACAGCAATTTCATTGATGTCACCTGCAAGTACTATGGCATCTCTAACTGATTTAATGGTTTTGAAAATCTCGGGGTATGAGCTCGTGTCGAAGTAGTAAAGCTTAGTAAATAGAAGGTAATATACTATATTATTGAAATTAAAATTGCAAAGCAAAATATCCTCAAACATACATAGGATTACTGATAAGTAAAGAATTAAAAAAGGTAAGAAAAATTTCGACACAGGCGGGAATCGAACCCGCGACCTCGGGTATACGCCCCCGTCGCTCTGCCAATTGAGCTACCGTGTCAATGGCTGCAAATGCGAAATTCTTCTATCCTTTGTTTCTTTTACACTTTTAAATAGTGTTTGCGTTCCCTACCTCCTTCCCTTCCTTCTGCATTAGAGAACAGCAGAATGATAACTACATGGAACCTTGACGCTATCGAGGAAATCTGTAGCATCTATCAGTACTACAGAGTAAATCTACATTTGCTGGAATTCCAGCTTTCTCAGGCTTACGTTCACCTCTTCTCTTCCCTACCTCCGAATTTGTAAAATAATTATAATAAATATAAATTAGAATATAAACAATATTTTTCTTAATTATTAACCCTTTCGCGGACGGTAACGTGATTAGACGATCCGGAACGATAATAATGTATCGTGACAGAACGTATAATGACGTTCAAGTTAATTGTACTGTTTTAAACAGAACGTTGCTCCACGTTGACTAGCAATGTAATATTCTATTAGCTACGTCATTCTGCCACAACACATCAAAATATCCAATTTGCAGTGTCACATTTGATATGTTATGCGTAGTTCAAAAAAATTGCTTCACACACCGTGATGAGGCGCCCCCCGCCCCTTCAACTCCTTTGGCTCAGTAGCACAGTGTCAACCTAGGGGAATGCGCGCGTGCGCTTTTGCGAGCCGGTTTTGTTGATAAAGTGTACGAGTGTTTATTTATTGAAAAAGGTTAGTATTTAAATATTTTGTTACTATTTCATGTGTAAAATAGATAAACTTTGCTTAGTAAATGATATTTTGATTAGTATTGAATTCGTCAATGGACTTATGATGAAATTAGACTGTAACATAACCTACGTTTTATTTTGTACCTACAAGGCAAGCCCACTATTTTCCAATTATGATTTACTATATTTATGATCTTTTGATTTGAGATATAGTAACTCAGTTGCTGATAAGTGTGAATCTTGTTTGTTAGGATGGATAAACGCCGACGAAAATCTATGAAATTATTTGAACGCCGCTCGTCGGATGAAACAGCGGCGGATCCATTTGATGATGCTGATGGAGAGTTTGGCTTGGACAAAGACTATGAACCCACTGAAGGACATTCATCTAGTGAAAACAGCAGCGTCAGCCTGGGTTTTGTATTACCAACAAAAAAATCCCCGAAAGGTCAGCTTGGTGCGCGAAGTGACAGTGATGTCAACTCGCGTTCTAAGCAGGTACTGTCCAAATGTTCCAATTATGGCTCAAGTGCCTATTCCAGAACACCATTACGAACTACCGATAGCGAATGTGAGAGTTTTGAGTCGGAATCCTCAGACGACGCTGATGATGATCAAACTGATGACGATGAATCACATTCAGAACCTCAGGACTCTAACAATGGTAGTGGCGTTCAATCTGAAATGGAAAATAACACAGTTATAAATGCGCAACAGGATGAGTCTGATTATGCGATTGAAAATTCATCTGATGAAGAAATATTTCCATTAGCTAAGAGACTAAAAAGGCTATCCGATGACTTTGTATCTATCTAAACGATGCACTACACACCAATTATGTCAAATTGACTCCCGAAACGAACTTGCATCACATCCTGAGCACACTACACCTCAAAAATGATATTCAAGCAGATAAACCATCGGAGCTCCAGTCCTTTCAAATCAATCCTTTATTGGCTCTTTCACATCGATCACCTCGAGATGTCTCCGTGTTAACTTCTGCACGCTCTTCACCTCATGCTAATGATGAGCGATATACGAGCGATACGATATAGTATACGCACCTGATACGCCTTCGATATGATACGATTCGCCAATACATCTTCTACTAATCCTCTGCCACACGTACTCGTGCCAGAGACGCCGCCATCTTTGTGTCATTCATCACAAAGTGATTTTGAGCAAGCGTCTACTTTTCATTCGTATACAGCTGGCCAAAATGAAGACGTAATGCCTTCGGTGCGTAGCCTAGCAGAAGAGAATTGTAAATTACCAGCTACGAGTAGCCTACCTGCTGATAGCTGCAGAGCTGAACTAGAGCTCTCCTCGCCCTCTTTAATGCGTTCGGCACAAGATGTACCCTGTTTACCTCAAGATAATCCAAGGCAGGAACATCTTCAAAATGAACTTGAATTACCAGCCGTGATCCACCCGTCACAGGATAATGCAAGACCGGAACCTCATCAGGATGAATTTGATTCACCGACATCACCTTCAATGCTCCACCCACCTCAAGATAACCCTACACAGTCTCCCTAACCTCCACAAGATGTCGAAGCACCTTGTAATGTTAACGCAAGACGCAATTCTGTTGTTGATAAAGAATGGACTGCTACAACGTCGCCTCTAAATGATTTTCATTTCGACACTGCTGCCGCAGGGGTTCGATTTCCTGTTGATGAATGTACAACTGAAGTTGATATTTTTAACCGAGGTTTCCCGCCTGAAATTGTTGATTATACAGCGTGTTAGTTTGACGGCGATTGTTACTTCAATATTAATTCGTATATTAAAGTTTAATGCTTAATATCCACCATATGAAATAAACAAAAAGATTAAAACTGCTTTAGCAGAAAAACTTACTTTCTCCATCAGATGGAAAATTGTGGTTATCTACACTAGCCTAGCGCACACACTCCTACCCGTATAATGTCTCACCCACACACAGAGAACAGCGGGCGCGTCATGTGACCATCTAGTCTTGCGCACACTTGCTCGTGACCGTATAAACCGCACTATGACAGCAATGCAAAAATTTTTTGAATTTCGCGGCTATGTTATGTTTGATTTTTCTTTGAACTTATCAACGCGCCTAGTGTGGCTGTGGTCTTAGTCGCCTCGTATTTCAATCCAGTATTAAATATGGGGTAGTGTAATTCAAACATTTTCAAGTAAAAAGATTGATGGATGTAAACAAAGCTAGAGAGGTTTGCCAGGATCGTACGAAGTGGCGATCGATAGTCTCTGCCTACCCCAATGGGAACTAATGGCGTGAGAATATGTATGTAAAAAATCTATCTCTATTAATTAACACCGACGATTATAACAAAACTGTCGTCCTAAATAATCAGCTACCGCTATTTTTTTTGTTTTACTTTACGTCTCTGCCTCCCCAATGGGAAGTAACGGCGTGAGTATGTATGTAATGTATGTACTTCATGAGCGTAAGATAATAAAGTTAAAAACAAATAGAGACCCTCGAAACGATGCATTTACGTGGCATAAAATAAAGTGCGCAAGAGATACCTATTCATTCATTAACCGACATCGAAATTGGAGGAGTTCTTGGTGTTTACTAAACTCTCTCGGGGCTAAAGGGCTCTAAACGGGTGTATCTGTACTCTATCACAGTTAACTAAAGAATATGAATAAAAATAACTCACCCCGTTTTGATTGGCAGTGGCAGATCCGGGCTATCACCTTTATTTGCGCAAAACGCAGAACATTTTGAGAATTAACATTATAAAACACCAACACTGAACTTTGCTGATTCGTGTACGCCATATTTTTACTCAACACAATCACAACACAAGATACTAAAACTGAACTCACACTCCAAAAATTAATGCGAAAAATCAAAGTGACATCCAATCATAAGCGACACAAACACAATGAGCTACAAACAACTACTTAGTACTAATACTGTTCCTTTGATGTAATGCCGACAAGCCCGCCCGACTTGTTGATACATGCAGATTTTGAATTTCGCGGCGATCGATGTTTACGAATTATGAATTTTTCTCTGAAAATACTGCCGCATTCCAACGCAGTATTAACTATGGGGTAGTGTTATTCAAATTTATCATGTCAAATAATAACATGTAAAAAATAAGAAGATATTAGAAGCTAAGTTCGATTGATTACTTTACTGGCCTTGATTTGATTTGGCCGCCGGTTAAAGGTCACGGGGCGGGTCGCAGCTGTCAGCTGAGTTGCCCGCCTTGTCATCGCGTTTCACGCATACATTGAGCGTGTTGGTGTCAATAGTACTACTTTCTTAGTGCAAATTTTAACAAAATTTGAAAAAAAATAAGTGGGTTTTTTTTCAACGAATTCTGCCTCTATACGTGATAATTAATCATACTTTTCAAGGAAAACAGTCATTACAATTACACCCTGTATATTGGAATGTCCTAATGCTTACGGAGTTGAATTATGTAAAAAATACAGATCAAAAAGAAGAAACAGCCGATCTTACACATATAAGGAAGTCAATCGAGAAGAACTACTCAAGTTTATAGGACTATGTTTGCTAAGTGGTCATGTGGCTACTCCACATAAACGTGAACTCTTTACGATGTCTGATCCTTTGAACTATCATCCAATATTTGGATTAATTTTATTTGGGCGTAGATTTGAACAAATACTAAGATGTATAAATGTAGCTTCTCTAACTGCGAAAGGACAAGAAAAAATTAATACCTTCATGGATTGTCTTACTAAAAACTTTCGCTTATGCTATAAACCAGAAAAAGAACTTAGTTTGGATGAGTCATTGCTATTGTTCAAAGGTCGTCTGAATTGCAAACAATACATAAAATCAAAGCGAGCTAGATAAGGAATATTTTTTTTGAACTAGCAACAGCAAGTGGTTACGTACTTAATATGTCGATGTATTCTAGCCAAATGTCTGACACTACAGAAAAAGGCAAAAAACTAGAAAAAGTCGTCTTGAGACTAATGAGGCCGTATCTTTTAAAAGGCCACTTATTATACATGGATAATTACTACAATTCTGTAGACGTCCCAAAAGCTTCTAGATCTGAAGACACACTCCAGAGGGACACTGCGAGTGAATCGTAAAGGCAACCCAAAACGAATGTTGGCTAAAAAGCTAAAAAAGGCGAACATGTTTGGCCTAGACCAAACCGAATTTACGTTTCAAAATGGGTAGATAAGCGCCCCGTGTACATGATCACCAATGAACATCATCCACGCATGATTGATATATTCAACCGTGTGGGTCGCGGACAACCTAAAGTGAAACCGCTAGAAGTCGTTTAATACAACAAGTACATGTCTAGAGTAGATCGCGTCGAATAAATGGTCTCGTACTATTCTTCCGCACGCAAGACGATAAGGTGGTACAAAAAAGTGTTTTTTCACCTTTTGGATATCGCAGTCTGGAAAAGCTTTTTTATTTTTAAAAAGTACTGTAAATATAATGACTAATCGTACGAATTTATGACTTATCGCGAAGTTCTTATCAGGAACCTTATTAATGTTGAACCTAACATTGCGCCTTATTAGGCACTCTAAATACAGTACTCGAACAGGATCAAACGAGCAGAATCCAGCAGTTGCTCCAATGGTATCTGCAAATGAAGGACATTGGTCTGAAAAGATTCCTTGTCCAGCAGGCTCAAAAAATCATCCAAGTATCTGAAATGTAAACTTTGCAAAAAGTTCAAGATACGAAGAGAGACTGGACTAAGGTGCAAGGGTTGTGATGACAAACCAGCAGCGCTTTGCGCCTTGTGTTTTGAACAGTGGCATAACGACCAATAAGCACATGACGGTAAGGTAAAGGTGCACCAAAAACTTTCAATGGTAAATTAAAACATGAAGCTAAACAGTTTACTTACTATAGAACCATAATTGAGAAATTAAAAAAGTTTATTTCAGTTCCATACTCTAATTTATCCACGAAAGTTTTCGATCCAAGTTCAATGTGCATTGCTATGTTGTTTTATATTGTAATTGAAACTGTTGTTAAAATTTAAATTCGTTTACAGTTATTTTTGGCTGAAATAGAGGGTATAGTTATGTTATTTTAAAGAAATTGTGATTCGTTTCAGTTAATCGCAGAAGTAACGATTAAGAGCTACACTACAGTTTAAATAGGTATTTACGCACTTGGTCGCTGGTTGCCCGGGCGACTCGACGACTCTCCGCGTAGTGGCGACGCACAAGCAACTGCCGGTCGCCGGCGACCAATAGGAGCACGGTTTCAAATGGAAGCATTCACACTGCGAGCAACTGTCGTAACGACCGGACGTCGGTAACAAAAATGTCTTTCGACACAGAAATATTTATATCGGAAATACAATCACGAAAAGCTATTTGGGATTTATCGAGCGATGAATATTCCAATCGGGATTTGAAGAAGAAACAGTGGGAAGAAATAGTTGAGTTATTTGGAGGTGAAGGCTTACCAGATGAAGAAAAAAAACTTTAGGTAAGTTAAATGTTATTTATTTAAATATCATATGATTTGCTACAACGTCATTTATTTTTTAATGAATTCTGCTCATCTGCCAAGATAACACTAGTTTACAAAATCCAACTTTTTGCCTGTTGCGGTGAATTTAATGGCTGGTAACATTTACTTATGTTTAGTTTTTATTAATTCTACCCTCAGTTTTTTTTTTCTAGCTCGAGTTTACTTGTTATTAACTTTCTCATTTCTAAACATTTTTTAGTCGCTTAAGTACGTGTTTTATTGTGTTTATACAAATACTTAAAGTTTTTACGGCATGAGTAGTTCAAGGAGACGTTGTATAAACAATCCAAACCATTTTTGTTACATATGCGGAGAATATGTGTTTGAGAAGTGTAGAAAAGTCATATCAGAGACACTTAAAAATGCTTATTTTTTATATTTTGGAATGTCGTTGGATAAAAATGACAAATCTTGGGCTCCTGATTGTGCTTGTAAGTCGTGTATTGAATACTTAAGATTATGGAAAAGTGGTAAAAGAAGTTCTTTTAAACTTAAAACACCAACTATTTGGAAAGAACCGAAAAATCATCTCGACGACTGTTACTTTTGTAGCGTGAACATAAACGGCTTAAACACCAAAAATCGAGCTAAATGGCAATACCCAAGTACTACATGTGTTCAGCGTCCAGTGCAGCAATCACCTGAACTTTCAGAGCCTAAAAATTTAACTGAACTCTTAGAACAAGACAATGAAGAACCAAGCACATCACAAATTGATTCTGATTTCGAGAGTACGCCAGGTGAGCCAAAATGTTTTACACAAAATGAGTTGGATGATCTTGTAAGAGACTTAAATCTTTCTAAACAAGCTTCAGAATTGCTGGCTTCGAGACTGAAAGAAAAAAATTTGCTATCTCCAAGAAATAAAAAATCTGAAAATTATGTTGAACTTGTTGAAGACCTGCTTTTACAATTAAGAGATATGGGATGCAATATGAGCATAAAACTTCACTTTCTCTTCAGTCATCTGGACAGGTTTCCGGAAAATTTAGGAGATATGAGCGAAGAGCAGGGAGAGCGTATGCATCAAGATTTACGTGTCATGGAAGAACGTTATCAGGGTTTCTGGGATATAAATATGATGTCTGACTATTGCTGGTCTCTGATACGCCATTTCCCTAAGCCTACACATAAGAGAAGGGCTGTAAAGCGAAGTTTTCTGGAACTTAACAATTAATGTATTTTTTAAATAAATATTCTTTTAGGTACATACACGTTTTTTTCTGTTTAAACCGCATTTAGCTGAAACTCAAAAACTAGAGCTGATAAAAAAAACTACTAATAGTTTTAAATATAGTTCAATATGAGTAGTCAACAACAGCAACAGCCCAGCAACATATGTACTGTAAACTAGTGTAATTGACCCTCGGTCGGAAAATAATCAGCAAACATATCTCTGTAGGATATACCATGTCGCGTAGCTCTTTGTACACCATTTGGAAATTCTTCTAAGTCAGGAATACACAGAGTATCTTCGAATTTATATCCGTCTCTTTCTCGAACATAGTTGTGAAGTACGCAACATGTTTTGATGATGCTTGTTACTAGATCTAAATTCACATTAATAGGTCTGTGCAAAATCTGCCACTTATTTGCCAATATGCCGAATGAACATTCGATATAGCGTCGAGCACGAGAAAGCCTATAATTAATTTTTTTTTGTTGTCAAATTTGAGCCACCAAACGGTCGCATTATTTTATCTGATTGCCCAAATGCTTCGTCACCAACAATAACAAACGGTACTGGTATAGGATTTGAGACTGAAATGGGCTTTGGTTCCGGAATCTGCAAGTCATTATTCATTAGCTTTTGATAAAATGTTGAATGTGTAAATATAGTAGAATCGCTATCTTTTCCGAAGGAACCAACATCAATGTATAAGAACTTATAGTCAGCGTCACAAATGGCAAGTAAAATTGTAGAAAAGAAGTGTTTATAGTTATAACATAATGATCCACTGTTATATGGTTTTATAGTTCTTATATGTTTACCATCAATAGCACCAATGCAATTTGGAAAATTGGCTCGTGAATGAAATTCTTTTGCGATTTTTAACCAATTTTCATTTGTCGGTTGCGGCAAGCACATATCTTTTAGTAAAATCCATATAAAATGACAAATATATAAAATGCTGTGTAGTGTCGGCTTAGAATAGCACTACCCCATTTCTTCCGGTGGGTGTACGTAAGAGGCGACTAACGGTACTGGGGCTTTTAAGGGATATTTGGGCGATGCGGTTGGAGACCCATCACCAACAACCTTTATTTCACCATCTTTTCTCCACGCAACTTCCAAAAGTGGCTGAGGAGTTTCCAATTCCTTGGCTCTGGCTACCCCTTCTAGGGATTTATAGCCGTGAGTATATGTATGTATGTATGTAAAATGACAAACTTCTCTTATTATCTCAGCAATAGTTGAAATCCCAAGTCTGTATGAGTAATGTAGATCTAAAAATTTGCAGCCACTTCCAAGATATCTGAAATAAAAAAATACATAGAATAGAATAACTCTTTATTGTACATCAAACACAAATTTACAAAATAAATTATCATACAGTTTACAGTGAGGTACAATCGGCGGTCTTATCGCTAAAAGCGATCTCTTCCAGACAACCTTTGGAAGGTGAGATCGGTAAACTAGTTATCTGGGTAGATGCACAAAACAAGCTTACTTTAAAACTAACTTATTTAATTGAAATAATAAATAATAACATAAATATTAATTACACAAAATAATATACATATTACACACATATGAACACACATACATACACAACTACATACTTTTATATATACAAGTAATACAAATACCTAAACAAAATACACAAATATGTTTTAGAAATATAATTAATACATATAATTTAAAAAGCAACAGTATTACAGCGCTTCAGTGAGATAGTGTTGTTTCACCAGATCCTTGAACACATTAAGTGATTTAGCCAATCGCACCTCCACAGGAAGTGCGTTCCACAATTGCACAGCGTGTACAGAAAAAGAGGAGCCATAGAAATTGGTTGAATGAGAATACATTATAAATATCATTTATTTACAGTTCAATCACATCAAAAAAAAAATAGAAGAACATAAGAAGTTGCTTTGCTCGAGAAATACGAAAACTTAAAAATACTAAAAGTGGCTCTGCTGCTTCTCATAAAACCCCCTATGTCTATTACAAACACCTATTGTTTTTGAAGAATACTGTTGGTCAATTGAACACAGAGAGCAGCATTGAGGAAGAAGAACAGTCGACAAATACTCAAGAACCTTTAGGACCTTACTCGAGAGAAAATGTAATCGGAAGAAAAAAGAAAAACCTTGAGATGATGGCACAAGAGAATTATTGGACACTTTAAACAAATGTATTGACACTCGTAAAAATAACGAGGATAATTTTGAACGAGATGAGGACAAAATGTTTCTGCTGTCCCTTTTATCTTCTTTCAGGAAAATTCCGATCGATTAATTCCGAGCCTCTTCTCCAAATAATACATATCCAAACACACTGTGGAACACAAACACAATATATCCAACACATCATAACGAGAACGGGTATGAACGTGTTTACTTCACATCGGAGGCTAGGTCTTCTACTTATTAGGGCCTGTCCACATCACCACGGCACGACGTCGTCACCGTAGAATGGTGCCCGTCGCGTTGCCGTGTCGTGCACTCGCACGGTGTGGCAACGCTGCCGTGGAACGGTGCATCGGACGACGTCGTAATCCGGTGACGCGGGTATGATATGATGCGCTCGATCAGTTGGTGTGTTATTGTCTTAGCGATTAGTTGCACGTGAATAAAATATGTCGGAAAACATAGATAATGATTTATTGATTTCACTTATTGAAGAACGTCCAGTACTTTGGGACAAAACAATAGATGATTTCAAGGACAAAAACTTAAAAACGGAAGGCTGGAAGGATGTTTGTCGAAACATTTTCCCTGACTTTGACGGCAAAAACGATAGAGAAAAAACAAGACTAGGTAAGTACATATTTATTAATTATTAGTTATGTTATAGGTAGATTTTATGAAGTAGTTATTTATAGGTTACTTATGTGGGATATTCTACAATACTTATGAGATATTTTTTCGGCCATTTATTATGTTTTACATTCTTTTGTGGATAGGCTTAGTAGGTAAATTTTAATATAACTAAACTATGAGTGGGTATAAAAATATTACAAGTCAATTATCATATTTTAGTTAATTCCCAACTAAGTGCTCCAATATCGCTATTAAAATATTTACTGAATTCATTCCTAATATTGACTGAGTTTGTGTTTATTGGAAGTTCGTCATCAATTGAGTGTTGCAAGTTTACAAAATTTTCTTCTATCATTAATTCCTCGGTTGTGGTAATTCCGTCTCTATTAATAATAAAGTTATGCAAGACACAACATGCTTTGATAATATCTGTAGCAAAATTATATTGAACATTCAATGGTCGGTGAAATACACGCCATTTATTTGCCAGAATACCAAAAGTACACTCAACGTATCTTCTCGCGCGACTCAAGCGATAGTTGAATACTCTTTGTTGTACAGTCAAATATTTCCCGGGGTATGGGCGCAATACATTATTTGTGAGTGGTAAGCCTTCATCTGCTACAAAAATAGAAGGAACTGGTGTCTGTAGACCTGGTAAAGATTTTGGCTCTGGTAAAGGCAGATTGCCTTGTAGTAATAGTTCATACAGTTTTGTATTGTGAAAAACAGTGGAGTCGCATTCCTTACCAAATGCTCCTATGTCAACATACACAAATCTATATTTGGAATCAACAATAGCGAGCAAAATTATAGAATTATAACTTTTATAGTTAAAAAAAGAGACCCACTATGGGCAGGACTCCAGATTCGAATGTGTTTCCCGCCCAACGCCCCCATACAATTAGGAAAATTGGCTTTCTTGTCAAAATCTTCAGTTGTTTGTTTTATTAACTCCTCTGTTATTTCCGGAATACATTCACTTAACATGATTTTCCATAAAGCTTGACATACTTCTCTTACTATTTTTGCGATAGTACTCTTTCCACGATAATCCGTGAATTCTAAATCTCTAAAACTATTTCCCGTTGCCAAAAATCTGAAAAAGAAATATATACGTTTTAAATATTTAATAATAATACGTTTTAAATATTTTACAGGCAATGCCGTGCTAAAGAAATGGACTCCTATAAAAGATAATTTTACCAGATACCTGAAAAAACTTGAAACCCTTAATAAATCGGGACAACAGCTTCTCAGGGTATGTACCAAAGACCACAATCATCGTATCTATCTACTAACTATCAACCAACACAAACTTCGACCTATCAATCAACAATGTCATCAAATTTTTCTAAGACCCCAGCCCAAAATACACGTAGTATGTATGAACCATCGACTTCATCAAATCCCAAACCAACAAACTCAACTTTCGAAGAACTATCGAATGATTGCGAAGATGAATCAAAGGCAACATTGGAATCAACATATGATTTTTCTTGAAAATTAAGTATTATATTAATTTTCAAAATTTTATTAAGTACCTAAAGTAATGTTGTTTAATTTTCATCAAAAAATTCTAAAAAAATTCCTTAAGTATATTATAATGTAATAAAAACATGGTTCAACCTAATTATTTTTCTATAATTGTTATGTTGTTGGTAGATCAGCCACTCAAATCTGTGATTTTTATCTAGGTGTTAGGTTATTAAAGAGTTTTATTGTTTTTCTTAATTATAACTGTAATGTTACGGACAAATCAGTAAAACCTTAAAATCTGTGATTTTTAGCTAGTTTTAAACTTTGATTTTAAACGGGTATTAGAACCTTGTTTTGGTGAGAAATAAATGCTACGACATGTTGCAGTTTATGACTAATTTTATTGAAATAATTGTGCTGCTTATAAACCTAGTCCCTACGTGAATTTCTTAATAATAATTACATTGCTTATCTGTGTCCGAGTCATCGATAAAAGATCTAAACAGATATGGCACGGCACAGATATTCCCCCCTTAAAAAAAACTAATAAATGTTAACTAATGCACATATTTTTTACCAAAGTTTATATTGTAAATGGAACTGTGAGTTTGTATTGTCTTCCATAACGTGAACGTGACCTATGGTACGCATCTGCGTTTTCTTGTTTTTTTTATAAAATTCTCGTTATCAACTTTATGTGACATTTCATCATGTAAAATAAATGCTGGTTTTAATCTGTTGATAGATATCACTACATTCTTTCCATTCATATTTATTTTAAAAATCTTGTTGTTGCGCTGAGTAACTAGGTAGGGGCCCTCATATGGTGGCATTAATCCTTTTGTTACCCCTTCTCGTTTAACAAACACATGGGTGCATGTCAACATTTCTGGGTGCACAAAACATTTTTCTTGGTGTAACTCTTTTTTGGGTACTGAACATATCTTTTTTATATTTTGCCGCAACTGGTCTACATATTCTGGATAAGTTTATTTGACATTTGATTTTTCGAAAAACTTTCCCGGAAGTCTTATAGGGGTGCCGTATACTAGTTCTGCTGCACTGAAACCAGTGTCACTGCGGAGACAGCTGCGTAGGCCTAATAAAACTATAGGTAATTCTTTTGCCAAATTCTGGTGGCTATTTCTTGCCATTAAAGATGCTTTAAGAGACCTATGCCATCTTTCTATCATTCCGTTTGCTTGAGGATGATATGCCGTTGTTCTTATCTTTTCAATACCCATTAATTTTGCTAAGGACTTGAATAAATCGGATTCAAATTGTCGTCCCTGATCTGTAGTAATCCTTAATGGCGTTCCAAATCTACAAATCCATTTATTAAAAAATATTTCTCCGACTTTCTCCGCTGTTATTTCTCTTAACGGAAATGCTTCAGGCCATGACGTACATCTGTCGATCATTGTAAGTAAAAATCGGTAACCTTGGCTTGAAGGTAATGGTCCAACGATATCAATGTGCACGTGCTCTCTTGGCTGAGCGTGCATGAATGCACCGAACGGTGAGTTTTGATTTTTGACATGATATGTATGTTTTACACCAAAGGCTTATATCTCTATTCATGCCTTTCCATACGAATTTTTGAGTCAACATTTTTTTTGTACTTCGAGTTCCCGGGTGGCTTGATTCGTGAATCATATCAAAAATTTCTTTTCTCATTTCCTTAGGTACGTATGGTCTAGAATTACCAGTTGAAATATCACAATAGATTTGAGTGTTCGTATTAGGTAAAGAATTTCTTGATAATTTAAATTGGATTTTTGGAACACTTTTTCTTTTTCAAAGCTTCGTAATTGCAACTTTGCCATCTTAACGTAATCGACTTTGCAAGGGACATCAATTTCTTCAATAAAGCGCGACAAGGCGTCAGCAACTACATTTTCTGAACCACAAACATATCTAATATCAGTACAGAACTGTGATATATAATCTAAATGTCTTATCCTTCGGGGTAAATCGTCAATATTTGGTTTCTTTGAGAATGCGAAAGTAAGTGGTTTATGATCTGTATAAATTGTGAATTCTCTTCCTTCAATTAATCGTTTGAAATGTTTAATAGTTAAGTATATACCTAACAATTCTCGGTCATATGTTGCGTACTTTTGTTGTGCTTCTGTGAGGTTTTTAGAAAAGAAACCCAATGGTTTCCATTCGTCACGTATCTTCTGCTGTAGGACACCATCAACTGATTTTAAACTCGCATCTGTCATTAGGGCAAGTTGGGTGTTTTTAACTGGATGTGAAATTTCTACCAAATGTCGGATACAATCTTTGCATTTTTCAAAAGATTCTTCAGCTAATTTATTCCAAGGTATAATAGATCTGTCATTCTTTTTGGAATTATGTAAATATTTATTCAGTATGCTGTATGATACTGTGCTGCTCTAGGGATACTATTTCTATAAAAATTCATCATACCTAAAAATCTTCTTAATTCATTAATTCTCTCAGGCTTAGGATAATTAGTAATAGCGTGTAATTTTTCTTCAGTAGGCGTGATACCTTCACTGGTAATGTGATATGCCAAAAAATCGATTTTTTTCTTTATAAATTCGCACTTTTCTAAATTAATAGTTAATCCATATTCCTTTAGTTTATCAAAAATAATTTCAAGGTGTTTTAGGTGCTGTTTTTCGTTTTCTGTAGCACACAGAATATCGTTGACGTAGCAGAATGTGAAAACATTAGGTATACATGAATTATATATTTTTTTATGTTTTAGATGCCGTTATTCGAAACTTTGGAACTGTTTCACCACTTCAACCTGGCGCTGAAGGCATCTACACAGAATTCAAAGACGTTTAGGATGAAATTCTTCCTGGGGAAGAATCTATCCTGATTGCTAGTCCTCAAAAATTTTTTTCAACCATCTTTGATGACAATATTTCAGCGGGCGTAACGTCGCATGCGGCCATGACTGAAGTAAATACCACATTAACCGAAGGTGACAATATTTCAATCATTTATTATAAGACGCTCTGAGTTTACATTAGATTAGCTACATGTACCTAATAAAAGATTATTATTTTAATGTTTCAGGCGCTGGGATTCGACACTTAGGGACTATCTCACCAATACCCCCCGGAGCTGAAAATATCTACAGTGAGCTTAAAAATGTTTCGGACCTTCAGGAAGAATGTACGCTTCTCGCCAGCTCTGGAAAGGAAACAACCTTGAAGCAAGGTGAAACTATTTTAGATGATGTAATAATGCTTGACACCAGTCCTAGAGTGACATCAAACCAAAGTGATATTTCAATGAACAGGAACCTACTTACACCATTTGATTTAAATGTACCCTCGAGCTTTGAATTCTCACCTCTCGTAGATATGGAGGAATTAGAAAACATGAGATCGCTGCGTTCACCTCAGAGTTCAGGTTCACCTTTAACAGTTTTAACACCCATGCCATCGCCTCTCAATCACCACCAAACTTGTCACAATGAATTTTGTGCTCAACATGAGAACCACATAGCTGCAATAGTTTCTTCAGCTGCCACTAGTCTGCCAACAACACCGGAATCTAATAGCTCAGTTAAGTCTTTAAGGAAACGGCCCAGGCGTACTCAGGAATGGTATGAAGTCAAGCGTAAGTGTTTGAAAAACTTAGGACAAAGTTATGTAACTAAACTTGGGGAAATGAAGAACGAGAAAACTCTAGGCAATCCCTGCAAATGTCGCTTCAAATGTTCCGAAAGGATTTCTCATCAACAAAGAGTAGACTGCTTTTCTAACTTCTGGAAAATAGGAAACAGAGAAAAGCAATGGGACTTCATTATTAAATTTACCGAAAAGTTAAAAAAAAAGAGATGTCTCAACCAAGATGTTCCCAACAATCGTAAGTACACGTATAAGTACTTTTTGCCTATCATTTCCGATACAGATGGTCTGAGGAACCAGAAATTGGACGTTTGTCAGACAATGTTCATTAATACGCTCTCAGTCAGTACTCGAATCCTACGAACTGCATGGAAGAAGTACGATGGATGTGCTTCAATAGGAAAGGATCAAAGAGGTCGACATAATAAGCACAACCGCGTTATTACTGAAGATATGATTAAAAATGTATGCGAACATGTTCGATCGTTCGTGCCGGTGGAATCACATTACATTCGCAAAGACAGCAACAAACTGTATTTAGACGGTAGTTTGAGTATAGCCAAGATGCATAAACTATATCTTGAATGGTATGATCCAACAAAATATACCTGTAAAGCATTAAAAGAACGCCAATATAGGGACATAGTTAACGAAAACTTCAATTTAGGATTTCATATACCAAAAAAGGACCAATGTGACGAATGTCACATTTTTAAGAACACAAAGAACCCCACAGAAGAAGAGAAAGATAAGTACGCTAAACACAAAGAGAGGAAAACGGTAGCCAGAAATCTAAAAAAGAACGATAAAAAAGAAGCTAGGAACTCAAACGGAAAGATAGTTACAGCTGTATTTGATTTTGAAAAAGTTTTGACGTGTCCTCATGGAGATGTAAGTATTTTTTATTATAAACGAAAATTATCATGCCTGAATTTTACTGTTTTTGATATGGGTAATAAAAAGGGGACTTGTTACATGTGGGATGAAACTGTAGCAAAGAGGGGTGCGAATGAAGTGAGCAGCTGTTTATTAGACTTCATTGAATCGAACGTCAGAGATGGTGTACAAGATTTTAGGTTCTGGTCCGACAATTGTACTGGTCAGAACAGAAATAGAATAGTACTTTCGCTATATGTTTATGCAGCAAGGAAATTCAATGTGTCAATAACACATAGATTCTTAGAAAAAGGACACACCCAGAACGAGGGTGATAGTGTTCACTCTGTGATTGAAGGCGCATCGAAAGCTAAAGTTATTTACACTCCGGAAGAGTGGCGCTTATTAACGAATGGGCAAAGGTAGACGGCGAGCCATACATTGTTAAAAACATGACAAAAGACAATTTTTACAACTTTAAGGATCACATTGTAAACAAAGTTTGGCAAAAAAATAATAAAGGTCAGAAAATTGTTTGGAGCAATATTAAAGAAGTGCATGCAACATGCAGTGATCCAAATAAGCTATATTACAAATATGAACTTACGCAAACAGAATCTGATGTTTTGGTTCTTCGTGGTAACACAAGAATGTCTGTGGAAACTGATCTGAAGTTGACATATGCGGAACCTTTAAAAATGTCAATTGAAAAATACAAAGATTTGATGGCAATGTGTCAAACCAAAACTATACCAACTGAATACCACCTCTATTTCCGGAACTTACCCCATCATACTGTTGTGGAAGAAACATAAGAATCAGGCACCGATGATCATGAGTAGGTAGTAGATAGAACAGACTGTACGGCTGTCCATTTCCTTAGCTCATAGTACCTATATTTACAATATTGTCAATTATTACAGAAATTTAATATTTAAGTATTTTGTAGTCCTAACGCAGCTGCGAGGCAGTTTCTGTGTCATCAAAACCAAAGAGGCTGATTTAAATATCTCTATACTTTGTTGTTTAATATTAATTTTAAGTACCTACCTGAGTAACGTAAATTATTCAGTGTCAATTTTTATTATTATGTGATGTGATTACTTTTATTCTGAAAGACTGATTGATACTTAGTATTACCCCAGTAAATATGATCTCGATGACGGAGTTTGTATTATGTAACGAAATATTACTATTATAATTGTTATACCAATTTGAGAGTTAACGTTTTTGTAAGTTAGAATTAAGTTTGCAAGTAAAAATATTTAGAAGTGAATATTGTCATCTAATAATTAAGGAAAACTTATAAGACTTATTATTACTTGCTCCAGCATTTCGATGACAGAGTTTGTACTATGCAGGTAAGAAGATATAACTAGGTGCCTACTTACTGTAGTGTTATATTGTTTTGAAAAGTTTACGTACGTTTATGTTACCTATTTAATTTAATTTCCGAGTGAAAATATTTGGAAGATAATGTTATTTCTTTAAATATAAAGATGACTGTTCTAGTATATTTTTTCTCGCCTTCAACTACTGATTGAATAGACCGTCTAGAGTTCAATGACAAGGTTTTTATTATGTAAGACGATTATTAGGTACTACGTACATAGTTATAACTTATAACGTTTTGAGAAGTTTACGTTTATGTTAATTCATCATTGGATGTCAGACAATTTGCTAAGTCTTAATTGTAGCAAAACCAATTATCTCACTTTTAGTATAAGAAAAAACGGTCAGCCTGCAACTGATATCGATATAATAGCTCATAAAAATAATTGTAGATCCAATGATAGGGAAACCTGTGAGTGTGAAAAATTGGAAAGAAGTTCTACTGTAAAATATTTAGGTGTAATCATCGATCAGCATCTTACTTTTAGGCCACACATACAACTCCTTACTTCTAGAGTTCGTAAACTAATCGCTGTTTTCAACAATCTAAAACATGTTATCGATAAAACTACTTTTAAGATGGTTTACTTTGCACTTTGTGAATCAATATTGTCGTATTGCATTGATAGTTGGGGAGGAAGCGCTAAAGCTGTACTTTTGCCTTTAGAAAGGGCACAGAGAGCCGTTCTGAAAGTTGGTCTTAATTTACCCTATCTTTACCCTACTAGTGAGCTATATAAATCTGCAGATGTACTATCTGTCAGACAAATATACATTTTGCGAATTATCAGTCTAATGCACAGAAGTAGTTGTAGTACCAGAATATCGGTGAACGAAATGAGCCGCAGAAATGTAAACAACATCTTTAAAATACCAAAACTCAAGACTGAATTTTCAGGTAGATTTTATATATTTTTAGCTAAATATGTTTATAACAAAATAATTAAATTATTAAATATTATAGACTTAAATTTGTTCAAATTAAAAAGACACATTGTAAACTGGCTAAAACAGTTATCGTATGATGATACTGAACAGTTTTTAAATGTCCAAAAATAAAATAAATTCAATCTATATTTCTGTCTCTCACTCATTCACACACACATACACACACACACATAAACACCCACACATATACACTCACACAATACACGTTTGTTGGTATAGTATTGTTTCTTAAATTTTATTTAATTTTAACAATTTTAATAATTCTAACAATTTTAATAATTTTAACAATTTGTTCTTTATAATTTGTAAATACGTATAATTTTTTTATTATTTTTTTTAACATGCTGTGCCCACTATTAAGGTACATTTACTGAACTGATTTGTTTAAATGATGTAAAATATTATGTTAAGTAATTGTACTGTATGTGTGCCAAATAAATAAATAAATAAATAAGTAGTAATTTAAACTTGATTTATAATTTTTATTTTTAATTTTGTTTGCTAGTTATAATAGTAGTAATTTAATTTTAATTTTCTGTATGTTATAATAGTTTTGATTTAAAATCTGTATGCCAATCATGTAAGGTCACCTGCAATACAGGATTTTACCTAGTGTGGGGACCGTTGATACTCGTTGATGTAAATTATGATAAAAATAAATGATTTGATTGATTTTTTGAATTCAATTTCATTTGATTATAACATTTAGTTTAACTGTCAATTTTAGATTTCATATCTTTTGGCATTTTTTTAAATATAATTATAAAACTAAATCGAATTTCGTTCTTTATTGGCAGGGGCAATTCCTATAAGGTCAGGTAAGGTAAAGTATGGTCAATAAATCTTCACATAAGACGAAATTATTACCCAAAATTCCATAGTAGAAAGCGCGATGTAAACATAATTCAGAAATTTTTGTCGGTTTTTCCAAGAAAAAGGTTATATGTTTACATGTGTCTATCTAACCTTTACATAAGAACGTCTTACGTGATTATCTGACCCACTATCTCCTGGATTGCAAAGATTTTGGGATGTTGGAGATAATATATATATAACTAACATTCAACCAAAACTATTACTTAAAAAACCGCGTTTCTATTAGGTTCCATAAAAAAGTAACATCCACTTGTAACTTCGAGAGCCCCTATCGTATAGTATACGTCTTGCACAAGTGACTTTGTTCTACGGACCCGTCGAGACTGTGTATCGCTTCGCTCATTGGTGTTTAATGCGGAATTGACGTCATTTGTGCTACAGCCGCCATATTACTTAAAGTCGCGTTTTCGCGGCACATTTGAATATTGGATTTTCTTTTTCGATTTTTTAATAAAATAGCTAAAATGAAGACAGACAAATATATTTTTTAGGGCTCCTTATAAACGAATTAACACCGTAAGATAGTACTCATAAATAAAAGATGTTATTAAAGGAAAGAAAACACTACTTGAATGTGTAAAAAAGAAACAAAGGATAGAGAAATTTCGAGCTGGATGCCAACTGACACTGTAGCTCAGTTGGCAGAGCGACGGGGGCGTATACCCGAAGGTCGCGGGTTCGAACCCTACCAGTGTCGAAATTTTTCTTTCCTTTAATAACATCTTTTATTTATGAGTAATAATCCCCACATGAGGAATTCATGTCAAAAAACATTAAATTATGTGATAGTTAGGCGTTTCCAACATTTGCATTCTATCTGAAAAGGTAGACAAGTGGCCGTCCGAATTAGTTAAAATTCGGAGGTAGGAAACGCAAACACTACTTGAATGTGTAAAAAAGAAACAAAGGATAGAGAAATTTCGAGCTGGATGCCAACTGACACTGTAGCTCAGTTGGCAGAGCGACGGGGGCGTATACCCGAAGGTCGCGGGTTCGAACCCCGCCAGTGTCGAAATTTTTCTTTCCTTTAATAACATCTTTTATTTATGAGTAATAATCCCCACATGAGGAATTCATGTCAAAAAACATTAAATTACCGTAAGATAGTTTTCAAAACTTAGTCAAATAGCCTATTCTGGCTCAAGAAAGCGAGAAAATTCTTCTAAATTTAATGTTCATTTTCAAAATTCAAAAAAAATAATTCATGATCCCTCTTTGGCCTCACCTTCCATACAAAATGTTTATATCCATCCTGATTTTGAATCCAAAAAAGTATATTCCGAAACGGATCTACCACCTTTCATTGTCCACATTCTCAGAAGCGAACCCGACCCTGCCGCAGGCACTACAATAAGATCAATTCAGCTCGGCAAATTATTAGTCCAACACAAAATTAAAAACATTGTCGAGGATGGCGTCAAAAATATTGGCAGGAATGGAATAGAATCTCAATAGAATTTAAAAACGCAATATCGGCTAATTCTTTTTTAACTTTCCAGACATTAAAAGAAAAAAAGTTCTCTGCAACAATTCCCAATTACAACGTAACGCACATGGGTTTAGTAAGAAATGTTCCAGTTGACTGGTCTATGCAGGAGCTGGTGGAAGCAGCGATCATAGATTCAGGATCTGGTAATATTATAAAAGCAAGGAGAATAAATAGAAAAATTATTAAAGGCGGAGAACCTCCGGTATGGATACCCACTCAAACCGTAGTTCTAACTTTTTCTGGTCAAATTCTTCCTAAACGCATCATATGTTTTCACAATAGTTTACCAATAGAAACATACATTCTTCCTACCATCCAATGTAATAACTGTTGCCGTTTTGGTCATGTTAAGGCTCAGTGTAGATCATCCTCTCGTTGCTTTAAGTGCTCTCAACCACATTACGGAGAATCTTGTAACCACTTGCATGTTTTGTTTGGGTTCGCATACGGCTATTGATAAAACATGTCCAGAATTTAGCCGACAAAAATCTATTAAGCTCGTGATGTCACAAGAAAACATTTCTTATAACGAAGCTTCTGTTCGCTTTTCTCCAGTTAAGAAATTATATTCGGATGCTTTTAAAATGAATTCTCCTCCGTCAGCTCAATTTTCATTGTCCAAAAATTCAAATCCATCCATTACTGACAAGTCTCCGTCACAGTCATATAAAAAAACCATTAACGTCACCCGTAGACATAGGTCTCCCTCATCTTCTCATGGATATGATAGAATTTCTCATTCAGATTTAACAACAACCCACATCTATCATTACAAACTTATAATTTGCGTCAGTGACAGCTAACAACCCAACTGAAAAATATGATTTGTAATTATAATACATGGAACCACTGTTTTTTGGTTTTTTTATGCGAATGTGCTTTCCGTCAATACATCCGATGCAATTAGTAAACTGCCATCTTTCCCAAAAACATTGCGCTATGTTTTTAAAGCTATCTTCTGAAGGTTCGGGCATGTGTTTCCTAATTAATTGAGTCCATATAGCTTTGCAAACTTGTGGTACGATTGTAGAAATAGCAGATTTTGAAATTCTGAACGAGAAAGCGAGTTGCCGAAATTGTATACCAGTGGCCAAATACCTGAAATAATGCAAAATATTAAGTAATAATTCCTTTTCTTTTTTCAGGTGAAATGGCTAAGAAAAAATGGAAAAATTTGAGAGACACGTTTAATAAAGAATAAAAAAAAAACCTAAGCCACGTTCTGGGACTGGCGCCGATAATGAGCCAAAATATACAGGCACATGGCCACATTTTGAGGCCATGTCTTTTTAAAAGTAGTTCTGAAAGCCCGACAAACAGAAGGGAATATTATATCAAAAGACTCTGAAAGCAATTCTGTAGATCTGTCAGTGTATTCAGACACGGCTAGTCCGGAAGAGATTTTCAAAATGATCGCATCTGACAATGACAATGACAACACCCTGCTCCCTGAATCTGCGTCTATTTTAGAAGAAATACCACAGAACATGTCCATACATGACAACCTTCGACAAGATCGTCCACTTTCATCCTCGTTGCTGGTGCCTACCCCTTCGCCCTCGTTGCCAGGTCCTTCGCCTTCATCCTCGTTTCTGGTGCCTACCCCTTCGTCCTCGTTGCCAGCTATCACAAGGCAAGCACGCAAAAGAAAAGATACAAGTCTCGAAGCATTTCTCGATATTGAGAGAATATCAACCAGATAATACTGACGACGACCTTCTTTGGTTCAAATCAATATTACCTTACATGAAACAGTTGCCATCACTCAACAAATTAAATTTTAGAACGCAGATGCAGGAGCTTCTTCTAATTGAGCTTTCGTTCGCGCGCAGACAGGACAGAGTAGCCGCGTCGCTCCGTACCGCATTAAATTCGCATCGGATCGTTTCGCAATCGCGTTCGCGTTGAGTCGCTCACGCAAGACGTAGCCTTAGGGCTCTTGCGCACTAGCGGCCAACCGCGGGGGCGGCTAACCGCGCGGTCTGCCGCTTCCCCAGTTTAATATGCAACCGCCTGTGATTGTGCGCACTTGACCGCCGCAAATTTTCAACCACGGCGATTGAATAGAGAGCTGCGGCCCGCTCTGCGGCCCGCTCTGCGGCCCGCTCCGCGGCTGGCCGCCATATTGCTTATAAGCACTGGCGATTTTAGTTTGCGGCGAGCCGCCGATGAGTTTGTACGTGAGTCGCAGCCATGAACTTCGACACAGAGAACTTCATTGTTGAAATTCATCAACGAGAAGCTATTTGGAATTGTCAAGGAGCAGTATACAGGAATAGAGATTTAAAACGGAAACAATGGGAAGAATTAGTAGATATTTTTGGAAAAGAAGAGATGACAACAGAGGAAAAAAAAGTCTTGATAAGTATTTAATATAATTATTATTATCAATACATATTATAAAATAAAGTAGATTTTTCTAAAACTACATTCATGAGGAAGGTTTTTATGTATAATAGATCCATCACAATGTTGTAAATTAGAATATCACGAATTTAATTAAGTATTTCGGGATTATTTTCGATTTTTTTTTGTGAAGAGATGTATTCACAAACTTTAGGTATAATGTTTACATTTTTTAAGGCTTTGTCTAGATCTTAGTTCTAGGTCTTAGGTCTAGGTCTTAGCTCTAGATCTTAATAATAATAATACCGGGGAAACCGAAGGTTTTGTCTGTGCAATACAGGACCGGGTTATCAAGACGCGGAACTATCGGAAATACATCCTAAAGGACGGTACCACAGACGTTTGTCGAGCATGTGGCCGTCCCGGAGAGTCACTTAGGCATGTTGCTCTGAAATACGGACTCTTGCAACAGAGGCTGCCGTATTACAAGTATCTGCCGGAGCCAATCCTAAAAAACGACCGTGCTAAAATCTATTGGGACCGATCCGTTATCACGGACAGGACTATTCTAGCGAATAAGCCTGATATCGTGGTATGGGATCGGTCGCAGTCGAGGGTATTTCTAGTGGATGTCACTATACCTCATGGCGAGGGTCTCGTAAAAGCCGAAACCGAGAAGCGTCGGAAATATCTCGATCTAGCTCACGAGGTCACCGACATGTGGGGTGTGACTTCGACAGAAATAATCCCAATTGTTTTGTCCGCGGACGGGTTAATTCCAACCAGCCTCGCGACCAACTTGAGGCGGTTGGATTTCTGTGGCGTGTCGGTTCCAAAACAAACGCAGAAAGCGGTGCTGCTCGATACGGCTCGGATCGTCCGTCGGTTCTTGAACCTGACTCCCTGACCCCGACCGACTGTGCTCTTGTCGGGGAATACCGCCTCTCCCATTTAAAATTCTAATTTTCTGTTTCGGCCATGGGAGAGGCGAGAAACTAAAAGTATTCCCAAAATAATAATTGAAAATTATTAATAATAATAAAGTGAAATTGATCTTTAACACTTTACTAGCTGTTTCGTTAAGAAAGCGAGAAAGTAACAGTTTAAGCATGACTTCCAAGACTGAGGATATCGCAACCGACGTAAAAGAGATACAGTCGGAAGAGAAGACCAAGCAAGCAGACGGAGAAAAGATTTCTGAATCTCATTTTCTAGATCTTTTATCGATAAATCACAGAGCTACACCAGTCACGACGGGACATCGTGATTGAAAACGGAGGATATGATTCGCAGTCATATCATCACAGACCATGGGTACCGACAACAATTAATGCGATACCTTCGAGATACCGGGTGCTTCACGTTGGAGATACTCAGCGTCAGTACCTTGTTAAGAAGCCTGTCATTCCAATCGACGCGTTCGATTCCATTGATACATTTTTGTCTAGCGCTAGTAAGCTTACCAGCTGAGTTATCGCCAAATCTCTAGAGTTTCTTAGGGAACCTAGGGACACTTACCTTAACAATCAGAGGATCGCCGAACCGGAAACGGCCGGGGTTCCGCTCTCCGAACTGAGTACTGGAGAGGTTTCTACTGATATTATACATAGTGCTATATCGTCCCACTTGATCATCAAGCCGGGACCGAATATTCACTTATCGCGTCTTAGCGTCTTTTCCTTTTCTCACGCCCACGTGCAGGAGAAAATTATAGAATACATGATGAGAGACATGCCCAACCTACGCGACACATTTTCTGATTGGTCTAGCTGGGTAGATCAGGGTGCTGTTCCCGCAAAGAATTTGAAGGTGCTATTACCGAATTACTTCTTGGAGGCAACCTCCAACCCCTTTGAACTCAATTTAATGTTCCGACACATACCGTGGTGTGAACATTTTTCAAACACGATGGTGATGGAGCATATGACTCCAGAGATAACACTAAATACATGCTCGTCAGGAGAGTTAATGGCGTTGAGAGGACAAACCGCTCTAAAAGTATCAACCATTAATACGATAATCAACGTGTATATTCCGATCACATGAGCTCTGAAATTGGGGCTTATGTTTATAGCCTCATTTGTCCCGGAGCTATCGAGTTCCACGTTAATTTCGATGATTTGCCAGCGGATGACAAGTTCGCGCGCGCCTTCGCTGCAGTTGTCGCTAAGCTAATGTTCTCATATTCGCAGTCGTCACGATGGACCTCTATATCCCGCGGTTCGGCGATGAACTGCGAGAGACAAATGGTTGAAGCGGGACTGGAGTCCGGAATATTCCGAATTGCGGATCCCAAGGCGCAGTTACCTTTATCCAAAGTCGAAGCGGAGTCCGGAGTAGGTATACACGGGCTCTCCGGCATGCGTACGACGCCATCCGGTGGCGGCTGGCGAGACGATGGGATGGAGAGGTATGGTCCCATGCCTCCTTTCGTCCCATACGTTCACTGCTCCCGTCGCCAGTTATGGGCGACGGACTATGATAACAAAATCGAAGCGGATAGAGTTGGTCTGTCGACCATCGCTCAAGCCTGGCAAATACGGGAGTCCGCATCATCTGTCCTTAGCGCTATAGGAAGAGGCATGAGGCAGAAGACTCCTCTTGTAGGAATCAGAATGCTCTTTAGAACTTTATCTCAGCGCTTTTTGGGATTTCTAATTGCTTTAAATGACTACAATCGGGTAAACTGGTATTCGAGTCTTAGATTGTCAGAGTCAGATGCAGTGAATATGTTCTCATCTAATGATTCTGAGCCGATCGCTAAAACGATTAACGCCAGAACATTAATATATATGTTCAAATCTCTTTCGGTAGAATCAGTTGGACGTCGAAAAGGGACGTACCAGCAACAGGTATCGGCGGAGATGGGACTCGTTCGCGACTGTCTCGAGTCACTTGCCGCTGATAATCTCGTAACTAGACCGATGGGGGCTTTCAACATTGAGCGCCATCTGTTCAGAAATAGCGAGTTTAACCGACTCGTGTTTCCAGACACCGGTCCAATTCGAAGACATCTAGATGCTCTTAAGAGTGTAGGACTTATATCTAAGGCGGGACGATTCTACGCCTTTACGCGAAAATTTTCACTTTCGGAGATTTATATTTCCGTTAACGACCATATATTGGAAAACATGACTGAATACGGGATTTTACCATCCTATGTCATGCATACGTCCGTTGCGTTTCTCAGAGAACATGCAATACGCGGGGTCCCTTTTACGAATCGGGCGCCCTCTTCGTACGCGGATTCATCCGTGTCGAAAATCGAAGTAGGATTTCCTCAATTATCAAACTTGATTAGAGACTACAACACGATTAATTATTTAAGAGAAATGAGCTTAGACCATCACTTAATTATGCGACTGCCGGTGCCGTATGCTATAAATATTGGTAAGGATTCAGCCGATGTTTCCGACCCAATAAAGATTTCGTACGACAAGATAGACAACGATAGGAATATCCTAAACATCATATCCATGGCGCCAATGCAAGTAACTGTGCTGCCGCTTACATCTAATCAATTATTACGTCCTGATGAATTCATTAGAAGTTTATCTCCATATGAGAACAGGTACATTCCACCTGCGACGATGGATTCAATAGTCATGCCGATCCAACATTGGCTCGAGAGACTGGGAACAAAATCAAACGATACAATAGTAATTCGCATCGAAATGATATCCTTTATAGGATTCTTTGATAGAGAGTGAATTAGTAGCAAAATAGAGTGCCATCCAAAGGATCATGGGCATTTTTGTATGGGAGCTGGGCGTTATACCAACAGTAATAAAATGCGTTGTAATTTACTTTATTGCACGTCTTGATAACCCCTACATACTTGTTATCCCCAATATGGACCGGGTATTATTGCAAAAAAAACACAAAGGTTGGTTAAATAATACTTTGCCGTCAGGCGAAAAAAAATCTTCGGCCATCGTCTTAAGGACTATATTCGTTTGATCGCATATCTCATACTGACACCTTATTAGTTCACCTCACTTATGCATTGCTGTTCTCTCGTAGGGGAAAATAACTCTCCACACATGGTGTTAAGACCTATATTTCTTTGCTGTTAAATCACTATTCGTTTACACAATACAAAAACATAAATATGAGGTTCGAGACCCGTCAATGAGTTATTTTTAATGTTTATTTTCTAATAGTGAAAATATTAGTAATGTTTTGGTTGTCAGTCCTAAGCCTGGAAAGTATGAAAGACAATCGAGATATTTATTCTTACTGATACTTCATGATAAATAACTATATTTCTTCAAAATTAAGTACAAGTAATACAACGTATGGGACTCATTCATTAAACATTATCAAAAGCATAATTTTTTTCATTCGCGAACTAGCGAATGTTATAAGAAAGATACGAGAACGCGAGAACCGCAAGTTATTCATCTTTCCAACTCAATCTCTTCATTTAGTCCAATTCGTTCTGCAGTTCATTTAGTCCAACGGCTCTGAAGGAGTATATAATGAGCCGTTGAACGAAGTGGACTACTGGACTACATTCGCGAAGTAGTTCTTTTAAGTGAAGGAACTAAATGAACTAAGTTCTTTTCACTGAATCGTTATGCGCACGCGCAGTGACGCGTACGCACGCTTTCTTTGTTCGGTACCTGAGTGAGAGACGTTAGAAAGGGATGGAATGCAGTAATTCGTTAGGTTACCAACCAATAGATTGATATCTTTTGCCTAGTACTGCACGATATTGTCTGTGTTGTCTCTGCGGTGAGCGATTGTTTTGGATTCTATGCGTTTGAACATCACTGAATATCTCTGTTCTCCGGTTGTTTGGGTAATCGCCGTCATAGTATAAAATTAAGTTATGATCATTAGCTTTCACATAACATATATTTTAACGCTGTTGGTGTTACGCCCATTTTGACCATGACCCTTTGTGGTTGGCATAATCAATTCTGTATGGACGCCTTCCTGTTATCCATTGCTACAGATTCAACGAGCATAATGCTGTACTGATGCGTGTCAATTGTATCAAGGCGTAGGGATGTAACGACCCCACCGCCCATTGCTGGAATCACACTGAGCTAGATGAGCCGTTGAGCTAGATGAGTGGTATAGTTCAGTACATGATAAAGATATATATCGCTCTTTTCTTTTCAGTGAGCTAGATCTCTCATGCCTAACAATCACTATCGTTCATCTTGATCGCGTTTACGATACATCTGCAGTACGTTATGTTACTTCCTAAACGTAAACGTACGTTTCGTACTAAAATAATAACCTTTGCTTCGTTTATTGGACCTGATTGCTTGTGATTTTGATTTCGATTGTTTAGTTTCTCTTTTTTACGACCTTGGACCTCCTCTTGACTATTGTGATTCTGTTGTGACACTATGTCTGTATACACCGCACAGGAGTATGCCAGCATGCACCTCATTTATGGAGAATGCAGATGTAATGGTAGTGCTGCCGCTAGACTTTATCGTGAAAGGTACCCAAATGCTACTCGTCATCCCGATCATCGAGTTTTTACGAATGTGCTCCGTCTGCTCTCAGAGGGACTGTTACCAGGCCAAGTCCATGGTGAAGGAAGAAGATATCATAACGATGACGTCGTAATCCAAGCAATGGAAGAAGATCCAAGTGTTTCGGTACGTGGAATAGAAGCTAGTACAGGAGTGCCCAAAAGTGTAGCACACCGAATTTTAAAACAAAATGAGCTCCACCCCTACCACGTACAGCGAGTACAATCTTTACTCGAACGAGATTATTCACCTAGAGTTGCATTTTGCCAAACCATGTTAGGTAGATAGACACCGAGAGGATCCGCAATTCCTAAGCAAAATCTTGTGGTCTGATGAATCAACATTTTAAAAAGAGGGTCACATGAACTCACACAACCTACACGAGTGGCATGTGAAAAATCCACATTTGATGCGACAAGACCGATCACAATATCGATTCAAAGTGAACATGTGAAGTGTGATTTTAAATGGGAGGATCATTGGGCCTTATGAGTTGCCAGAGATTTTGAATAGTAAAATTTATTTGGATTTTCTACAAAATCAATTGCCAAATCTGCTGGAAGACGTACCACTCAACATTTAACGCGATATTTGGTACCAGCAAGATGGTTGCCCAGCGCATTATGCCCGCTCAGTTAGAGAATACCTTGATGTGGAATACCCGGGACGGTTCCCCTGATTTAAACCCACTCGATTTCTTTTACTGGGGAGCAGTGAAAGAAAAAGTGTACCACAAACCGGTATAAGACTTGGCGGAGCTACGAACAAGGATAGCAGAACCAATAAGCCAATCTTTTTTAAAAAGATGTAGGGCTTGTATTGCTGCTGAAGGAAGACAGTTTGAACATTTGCTGTAATTGAAATAAAATCTAATAATTTTACTATTTTTTTTATTCTTTATTAACCTATCCAAAGCTCAAGGCAAAAAAAAATATGCCATTAATTTAAATAAGCGGCATTACTATCTGCCCCGCTCACACTTCATAAAATAGCTCTCTCCGTCTACACTAAAATAATGTAAAGATACATTTCTGAAGGAAGGATAAAGGTACCTACGTTATTACAAAAAAAAAGAAAAAACAATGGTAAAAAACCGGCTACGTTAACAAAAATTTTTTTTGACAATAATGTAACAAATAAAGTAGCAACTGTCATACCATTTTGAAAAGTGGAAGTGAATAAAAAAGTGGAAATTTGTAGAAATTGGAAGGAAAAAACGTGTAACTTTTTCCGTTTTTTTTTTGGATGGTCATAATTTTCATACATACATACATACATACATATACTCACGCCATTAGTTCCCATTGGGGTAGGCAGAGACTATCGATCGCCACTTCGCACGATCCTGACAAACCTCTCTAGCTTCGTTTACATCCATCAATCTTTTCATACATGCTCTTTTATTCTTCATACTTCGGACGCCAGCCTTTTTGAGCACACTCTCAATTTGGTCCAAGTGTGTTCTCCGTGGTCGTCCTCTACTAACATTACCATCCACACTAGCTCTATAGATCCCTTTTACCAATTTTCTATCATCCATCCTCTCTATGTGCCCAAACCATCTCAACATTCCTTTTTCTATCTTTCTTACAATATCATCTTTCACACCACACTTTTCACGAATAACACTATTTCTCACTCGGTCACACAATCTAACATTACAAATTTTTCTGAGGGACCTCATCTCTACTGCATTCACTCTGCTCTCATGCTTCTTCTGCCACACCCAATAAATTCATAATTTTCGAAATATAAGACACAGATTTTTCAGATCAGATTCAGTTCAGGCAGTAATACAAAGTCCTAACGGTGAAACCTCTCCACTTTATTATAAGTCAAAACTAAATAGTGTAAATTTTACCATAGCTGAACTACAAAAGTTAAGAAGCACTGATGAAGCTACCACAGATGATTACAAGAGCTATGAAGATGGTCATTGCTATTTTTGGGACGAGTCTCAAGCTAAAAGAGGTGCTATAGAAATTGGAAGCTGCATTTATAAATATCTGAAGAGCGTGTCACTGACAGCGGGAGATCGTGATATAAATATTACGTTTATATCTGATAATTATGCGGTCAAAATAAAAATAAGTACCTGGTATCACTATACATGTACGCTGTTACAACTATACTAAATTTAAAAGCTATCACAGACAAATACATAATAAAAGGGCACATTCAGAATGAGGCAGATAACGTGCACAGCATTATACAGAGACAAATAGCAAGAGACTTAAAAACTGGGACAATATACTCCCCTCCGCAGTATATAGATGCTAGGAAAAGTGGTAAACCTTTTTTAATACATAGTATGACGTATGATTCATTCTATGATATTAAACAGTTGCAAGAAGAGTGGGGATATAATTTTAATGTTGATGTACAGAAAAACAGTGTGATCTGGAACAATATAAAGGTTTTGAAGTTCAACAAGGAGACACATAATAAACATAACATAAACGTTCACGCCGTTTATCCCCGAAGGGGTTGGCAGAGGTACCAATACTCCTGAACTCACATGGCAAGCGCCATCTAGTTTCCAGAGAAGGTACCCACGTTTTGCTTAGACAGTGTACTCACGTGATAGGGGGCAGGCCTATCGCCGTTTTGTACGAATACACTGTCACATGACTAAGTACAACTCAGCCATGTGGGTTTCCTCACGATGTTTTCCCTCACCGTTAGCAACCATGATAAACTAACCACACATATGACTTTAGAAAAGACAAATTGGTGTAGGCCCGTCCCAGGATTGGAACTCACGCCCTTCTGTTTTTCGGGCGGGTGTTCTATCCACTGGACTATCATGTCGCTTAACAAGGAGACACCTATTTCCTTTATATAAGAGTTTAAGCAAGTTCAAGTTCAAAACAAAAGGAAGAAAATGATAGAATTGTGTGAAATTACACTTTCAAAACCAATGATACGACTCCAGGTTACTTTGGGTATCAAACAGCAAGCCGTCATGATGAATAATAATAATTGATCTGATAATATGAAAAATTAGTTGTTTCTATGAATATTAAACATTATTTTAATAAATCGCTTTTTTTCTTACCTTAAAGTCACCATCAGTCGTTCAATCGGTGGTAGGCACACGTCGTTAGCTGCAATGGACCAGTTTATTCTGTGTTTTTGCCAGTAGTTCGTTGAAAGTTCTAGTCGACATTCGAAAGTAATTAAATTTTTTTTTTCGTCAGCCCTCAAACTGTCGTATAACATGTCAAATTCTCCTGCGACGGCTCTCTGCTCAATCAATGGATGAACATGAAGTCTTCGTCGTCGTTTTTTTTTAAGTAATATAAAGCAGAATTAATTATTAATGCACTTCTCATGTCTGTGCGTCTGTACTCCGCAGCGATCAGCACGACACTAAGGCTGGTTTTAGTCTTACGCCGACGGCGCTGATGGCCAAGATATATTAACTTTATAGAAGCGTTTTTTGGTGACGCGTAGCCATCAGCGCGCACGGTGGTCAGCGCTGATAGCTACGCGACCTACACGCGTCGCGCGTCGGCCCCGCGTAGCTGTCGGCGCTGACGATCGCACGAGCGCCTCTGCGTTCAGTGAGCGTTCGTAGTGTCGAGCGGAGCGGACGTCGTCAGCGCGTACAGTCATGGCGAATCGCGAAATGGATACAGGAGGGCAATTCTCACACGGTAGATTTTATATCACTTTCGATATTTATCACTTTTGTGATATTTTGCTATCGATATTTGACTTGAGCTATTCTCACTCCATCCGATAGATATTTTTCTATTGAAAACCAGCCGATATGATGATATATATCAAAGGATGATATCGTGTGGTCACGATCAGACGATATGATGATATTTGAAGATGTCGCGCGAACGGTAGCCATTTTGTTTACAAATTTTGTTTGAATACTTATAGCTAGAAAACTAAAATGTAGGTAAATATATTAAATGGATCATAGATCAAATAGTCTTAGAAGTTGTAAATAATATCTACTTGGATCAACGTTAATTATATTATTAAAATATAAAAATATATTATTTTTCCATAATAAAATTTCAAAAACTAAATTCGGTTGTCGGATGGTCCATTTGGGAATTCAGACTTTCAGACTTTGCCAGTTACCAGCAAAGTACACTTAAAGGAAAAATTTAAACAAACCAAAACATATGTAAATATTAAGAAATTCAATATTCAATTTTTTAAGGTGGCTTCAATCGTGTTTGCTACAATTATTTCGCCAATGTCGAGTAAAAATATTGACAGATATGAAGACTTTTCATATCTAAGATGACAGTTAAACTGACCTTTCGTTCAATTCATTCGCTTGGATCATTGATTTCGGTCTTCGTTCTTTACTGTCTAAGGAAAAATTACTACCGTGCGCGAGAATACAGTTTCAATCTATCAATAGAAATATATTTCACTTTGTGATTTTTTTCACATGACATTGAACACCTGATATAATTTCTATGATAGTAATGATATCGAACTTGCGAGAATTGCCCTCCTGGTCGTGTTATCGATGAGGTACGCCGGAGGAAGAAATTGTGTGATGCGTCGGATCCACTCTACAAAAATAAAGATGCAAGAAACAAAGCATGGGAGGATATTGTGGACACAATGTTCGAAAATGTTTCAGGAGAAGAAAAACAACAGCTTGGTTTGTTTACTTTCTTATTTTAAGTTCAAATATACACGTTTCAAGTTAAAATATACACAAATCTTGCCAGGGTACGCTTCCAATAGGGCTCACAAAGTACTCAGCAAAATGTTCTCGCAGAGCGTGTCCAGACCTGTTTGTAGGTACAGTTGGCAAGTCTACCATACCCTCAATTGTAAGTGTGTCTTCAATACGATAACCATCGCGAATTCTTATAAAATTATGCAATACGCAGCATGCTTTAACTATATTCTTTGTAACATCAAAACTCACATAAATAGGCGTATGAAACACTCTGAACTTGTTTGACATTATACCAAATGTTGATTCTATGTATCGTCTACTCCGGCTCAGTCATTATTAATTTATTTTTTTGTGGGTCATATTGGATCGTGCATATGGCTTCAGAATTTTATTTGATATTCCAAAAGCACCATCACCCACAATTACATGTTCAACTGGAGTATTTGTTCCTGGCAGTGGCTTCGGTCCTGGAATGTTTAAAGTGTTTTGTTCAAGCCTCCTGTATAGTGTACTGTTTTGGAAAATAGTCGAGTCCGAGTTTTTCCCATATGCTCCAATGTTTACATATGTAAAACAATAATAATCTGCAACGCACATAGCTAGCAGAAGTATGGAGTAAAAATTTTTATAGTTGTAGAATATTGATCCACCACCAGTTGGATTTACGATTCGGATGTGCTTGCCATCAATAGCTCCGATGCAATTTGGAAAGTTGGTCTTTTGTAGAAAACCGTTAGCAATATTATGCCACGTATCAGGTGTATTTGATGGTATGCATTCATCGTGTAGCGATTCCCATATTACTTTACACACTTCGTTCACGATCTTACTGATTGTTGCAATTCCCATCCTAAATGAATACTGCAAATCTGTATATGTTCGACCCGTAGCAAGAAATCTGAAAATAAAAAGTTTTTATTATTTCAGGGAAACTGGTTCAACAACGGTGGAAAACAGCCCGGGATGCATTTTTTAGATCAAAGAATGCAATGAATAAAACGCCTTCAGGAAGTGCTGCAAAAAATACAAAAAGTACATATATTATGACGAATTAAGCTTCCTAGCTCCGACAGTTGAGAATGAAGTTGATGAATCAATGAATGAAAGCATACTCTCCCCATCCCTTCCCTCACCCACAGTAAATATAGATAATAGATTAGATAGTATAATATCTTCAGAAAATACTCAAGAATCGCAGCAAGATTTTTCAAACACTCAGGGTGAGCAGAATGACCGTGGTGTTGATTCAGCATCATCACAAAAACCTTGGGCGCAAAAGAGAAACAGAAACCCCCCAAAAACTCAAACAAATCCAGAAAGTTCTCTATTTGAAAAAGAATTATTAACATTATTAAGTAATCAAACACCAGATCTTGCTGCTGACGCCCTGACTTTTTTCGCTTCTTTAGGTCCAATGTTAAAATCTTTTAATGAACGACAAAAGCTAGAGTTTAGATCGAGAGTCCTGCGTGATGCCATGGATATTCAAAATAGCTACATATCAAATAGCTCTTATTCCAATGACGCAAGGCCTACACTCGACACATATGCGTCATACCATTATCAGACTCCAGGTTACCAAGGTTACGAAACGAATGATGCAAATCCAGGTCACTCAGGTTATCAAACAGCTAGAGGTGAATGATTATATCATATACTAATGATGAATAATTATATTAAGTTTATTACTAATAATATGAAACATTACAATAATAAATACCTATGTTGTTTTCTTACCTTTACTTAACCATGATTACATATAATTATAAAACGAGTAAATATGTTTTTTCTTACCTTAAAGTCACCATTGGTATAGGCACGATTCGTAAGCTGCAATGGATAAGTTTATCCTGTATCTTTGCCAGAAATACGTCAAAAGTTCTAGTTGACATTCGAAAGTAAGTAAAGAATTTACTTTTGTCAGCTCTCAAAGTGCCATATAACAAGACAAACTCTCCTGCAAGGGCTCTCTGCTTAATCAATGGATGAACATGGAGTCTTCGTCGTCGCCGGTTTCTATTTTTTTATTTATTTTATTTATTTATTTATTAATTTATGGAAAACAACAGCTTTTACAAAAAAATAATAATATTTAATAAAATGTATACATTTCGAAGCCTTTAGTTTTCACCAATTTACTAACAAACCTTTTTTGTTTTGTAGAGTTAACTAATGCTTATATACTTAAATAAATGTAAATAGATATATGTACACATAATAATGAAAGTATATAATATATATATATAAATATATGTAGAATAAAAAAATATGAGATTAATAATAAAATTTATTTTTTATAGATAATTTAAATAATATTTCCTATATATATATGAAATATATACATATATATAATATATAATGTTATCAGATCCTAACTACATTGAAAATAATGATTAGCTATGGTTTTTTTCAAATTGGAAGAGCTTATATTAAATAAATCGATTGCCAAATCTTTTTCCTTTACTATTTCATTGAAACTCCTAGCTGTCCTAAGTAAAAAACTGTTTCGTCGGTAATTGGTCCGCGCGGGTCCCACCGCCAGCGGAGTCTGGTGCCGGGGATGCGCCCCGCGGGGGACGCGCACGTTGATACCGGCGAGAAGCTCAATAGTTGGGATACATAGTACAAAGCAGCAATAATTAATACACTCCGGTACATTTTGGTCGTCGTCTGTACCTAAAGGCGGTCAGTACGATACTAAAACGAGCCACGCTGAGCCTCAGCGCTGAGCTATGAGCGCTGACTGTGAGCGTGAGACTAAAACCTCTCTAATACTTCTCGCGCTGAGCCTCAGCGCTGACACGCTACGCGCTGAGCTGTCAGCGCCGATGGTCAGTGTGACACTGAAACCAATGCCTGCTTAGAAAGCTGGTTTCAAACCAGCCTGCACTTCTAGGAAGCGTTTTAGCGCACAGTGGTCAGCCTGATAACTACGCGGCCGAACGCGCCGCGCGTCGTCGCTGAAGACCGCGCGAGCGGCTTTGCTTTTAGTGAGCGTTTTAGTGTCCAGCGGAGTGGACGTTGTCAGCGCTTACAGTCATGGCGAATCGCAAAGTAGATACAGGTCGAGTTATCGACGAGGTACGCCAGAGGAAGACATTGTGGGATGCATCCGACCCACTCTACAAAAATAAAGATGCTAGAAACAAAGCTTGGGAGGATATTGTCGACACATTGTTCGAAAATATTTCAGGAGAAGAAAAACAACAACTTGGTTTGTTTACTTTATTGTTTCATTATCTGAATACCTACACAACAGTACAAAGCCTTTTCAAGTTAAAATATACACGAATCTTGCCACGGCACGCTTCCAATAGGGCTCACAAAATACTCAGAAAAATGTTCTCGCAAAGCGTGTCCAGACCTGTTTGTAGGTACAATTGGCAAGTGCACCATACCCTCAACTGTAAGTGTTTCTTCAATACGATAACCATCGCGAATTCTTTTAAAGTTATGCAATATGCTCTAACTATATTCTTTGTAATATCAAAACTCACATTAATAGGTGTATGAAACACTCTGAATTTATTTGCCATTATACCAAATGTAGATTGTATGTACCGTCTACTGCGGCTCAGTGAGCTCACCGTCCCGGCGCCGATTCCGCCCCTCATCGTAGAGGCCCTACCCAACTGGCCTCTACACTTTAAGGCACTGCGGGAAAAGATCGTCCGCCCGCCGAACGCGCGCCCTTGCGGCAGGGGCGTGCGGTTCTAACCGACCTCCGGCGAGGAGTACAGTACAGCGGTACCTCACGCAGCTTGAGAAGGCGGACCACATATCGTGGTTTTGCTACTCACTGCCGGCGGAGCGAAATCTGAAGATCGCTTACTGGGGCCTGACAGTCGACACCCTCGTCGACGAGATACTGGCGGAGCTGCGACAGCGCGGATTCGAAACGGAGTACGCCCGCCCAATCCGCCCTAAGTCCGGGAGGCCAAGCTGCCTCTACTACGCCGAGCTACGGCGCACTGCGATTCTCGTACCCCGCATATACGAGATATATTATATATATATACACATATCGCCGTTTTCTTATTCACTGTCGGCGGAGCGAAACCTGAAAATCGCCATCCGGGGTCTACCAGTCGCGCCATGCGAGACGCCGACTTAAACGATTGCATACATTGTGTACCGCGTGGCGTCAATATGAGAGTAACTTGGTCAAACAATTTTTTCTTATTTTTTAAGTGTAAATTGATAATAGTAATTTTTTTTTTGTTCCAATTAAACGTTTTTACTTCTTCTTTTTTTTAAACAAACTTGAGTTGAAATTTTAAGAAGACTACAAAAATATACTAAAAAACCATGATGCGTGGTGTCGTGTACCCATTGACGACTTAAAAAAACAAAAAAAACGTCAGAGGGTATAAAAATAAAGTTAACGGATCAGAATTCTCTTGCAACCGGATAGAAGATGAACATAAAAAATGTAACTGCGAATACCTCGTCAAAGTCAGCAACATATGATAGGTAGTAGTAATTGACGAAAGGCTAATCTGGAGACCACACATAACTGAACTAGCCAAGAAAATAAGAGAACTTATATATATATTCAAAGAACTGAGAAAAGCAGCGGACCATAATATAATAATAACAACTTACAAGGCTATAGGTGAATGTCTTCGTCGTATATCGGGTCGTCGGGTTGGAACAGCCAAAACACACATGATTGAGATAGAACGGGCACAGAGAGCTCTAAAAAATTATACATGGATGTATTTATAACGATGCATCAAAAAATCTCTATGACTAAAATATTTTTATTTATCTATGTTACCATTTCTTGGTGGCAAAATATAGAACGAATTGAATGAATGACCAAAATTAATCATTCTCAACTCTCATTCAATCAATCAGATCAGTCATTCAAACAAACATGCCTGATCCATCCATCTGTTTTCAATAATTCATTAATTATTATACAAATTTTGAAAATATTAAAACAAATTACGTGAATTTCTAGTATTATTCTGTTCGTGACGCTTTCGAGAACAATAACATTAATGGAAATCCTGAAATACGACGGTTCATTATATTCATTGTGTATGTAAACAAAGTGGTAGGTAAGTAGTAAAAAGAACTTATTTTGTGACTTATTTGAAGTATGCATTAATTGTCATAGTATTAGTTTGTGTAATAGTGTAACTAAAGACCAATGTATACTCAATCTGCCAGAACGCCCTAGGACGTGCGACGCCTGAAGACGTTCTGTCATTTGGTATGGTATTGGTAAGCGGACCTACACAAGTACGCCTATTGACTTAGTATGGAAAAATCGTGTGTCGAAATGTCATGCATTACAGCGCGCGAACGTGTTAAAAAAGAAATTTACCGAAATTATTGAATGTTCTGCGAGAAGAAATTGATTTTAACGGGAGCAGAGAGACCCTACGGAAAATATTACAAAAACTAGGATTTCGATACAAGAAGACCAAATCTAATAGAAAAGTCTTTATTAATGTTAATGATATATCCGAATGGAGCGCGATCTATTTACAAAAGAATCAGAAAAACGAACTTAATGACAAAAATGAACCCGTAGTTTTTTTGGACAAAACATATGTAAGCCTTTGTTGTAATTGCTTATTATTATATAAAAATATAATTTGTAATATTATTATTATATTATTTATAAATCCATCCTTAATCATCTCTCGAAAATAATAAATGTCAATAGTAGGCTTATTGAATCTTCCTTTAGTTAGTTATCCAATTGGTGAAGTGGCGGCAGCGGCGCCACGATCGAGAGATGGTCAAGAATGGAGAGGATGATTGTATACTCCATGGTCGATTGGCATGGTAACCGACTAACAAAATAGGACGTCAACAGAAAAAATAGTGGAGCTAAGCAATTTATTGATTCTTAATTTTATAATATAATTTTGAATAGATTACCATCTTTGATTTAGCTACCAACTCCCTTAGATCTGAATAAAAGCCAATACATATATTCACACTTCGCACACAGCTGGACAATGTTGGCAAAGTAATGAGAATGATGGTGCTCTGAACCAAGTTTCTAAAGAAGATAGATATATAATCGTCAATGCAGGAGTAGAAGCAGAATTTATCAAGAATTCTTCACTAATCTTCAAATCAAATACAAAAAGTGGTGATTATCAGGATGAGAAGGACAACACAAATGTTTAAAAATGGGTGTTATTAATCTGCTTCCAAAGATGGAGGAGTCATCATCATAATGGATAATGAGCCATGTCGCAGCATCCGCACGAATAAGTGTTTAAATTCAAATTGTCAAAAAGCGGACATGCAACAAAGGCTAAATGAATAGAACGTGTAATTCCACGAAAGCTATACAAAACCTCAGCTTTACGAAGTAATCAAAAGACGCAAACCGGCACTAGAATGCGAAATTGATAAATTAATGAAAGAAAGTGGATACACGGTGTTGAGATTGCCACCAAATCATTGTGATCTTATTGCAATAGAAATGATCTGGAGTTCAATGAAATGCAATATAGAAGAGAACATTGGGAAATCAAGTACTGAAATGCCCCAGTTGATTTCTTAATAGAATATTTGTTGCAGAACGGAAAAAAACATTGGAATAATGTAAAAGAAATATGAAAATTTATAAAAAAAATACTGTTTTAGTAGAACCGTTCATTATTAGTTTGGCCAGTGATAGTGAAACCGGAAGCAGCGGTTCTGAAGATGAACATTTTGATGGATGTGCCCAAATGATGATGATGTTCCAAGTAATGCGACACCAGACAAGTATAAAATAAAAGTTGAAGATTAGTTAAAATATGCATTTAGAATTATACGAGGGGCATGGATGTAGTGCCCTATGGCCTACTTACATAAGTTGTTATTTAATTTTAGAAACTTACATACATTTTCTATTAAAATGTTAAAATCATAGCGAGTAATATAAATTAATTTAAAACTATTCTAAATTATTAACGTAAATTAAATAAGTAAATAAATGTACTAAAGTCACTATTTAACGTAAAATTAATTATAATATTGTTAATTAATGTTAACATCAAATTATGTGAAAAACAGACGGACAACGCAAAACTTATTTTATATAGTTATTTTCGTTGAATCAAGTGTCCGTCAGCGGCAGCGCATGCGATTACGTAAAGAGCTTATTCCATTACACTTTTATCGTTGCCGAAATCGGAGGTCCTTCACAGTCACTGCCGCAGAAGGCCACAGACGCTTGTTATTCCACTACACCGATTTCAGTTTCTGAATCATTCGCGCGCGCGATTTTTGCGGGCGGTCGTACGAAATTGCTCCCGTCTTTTTTTTAAAACGCTCTCTATCAAACTCTCTTATGGACTATCCCACTCTCATTCAATAAACGACGACACATTGCGTCTATATATCTCTTTCGCTACTATACTTACATATATCCTTACATATATACGGCGATAGGCCTGCCCCCTATCACGTGAGTACACTGTCCATGCAAAACGTGGGTACTACACCAGGTGACAAAGTCACGTGATGTTCAGAAGTATTAGTACCTCTGCCAACCCCTTCGGGGATATTCGGCGTGAACGTTTATGTTATGTTATGTTATATCCTATTCATGTACACAACCTTTTCCAAATATTTTTACGTCATATATCACACAAAATATTAAATAGGCGGGAACTCCTATATGACTTAAAAATAAAAGCATATTTATTAAAAAGTTTGCCGGGGTCGTACGAAGTGGCGATCGATAGTTTCAGCCTACCCCAATGAGAGGTAATGGCGTTAGTATAAGTATGCATATATGTGATTGAACGTATTTGCTTACCCCAATAGAAAATAATGGCGTGAGTATATGTATGCATGTATGTAATTATACGCCTGTGCCTACCCCCACGGGAAGTGATGGCGTGAGTGTAAGTATGCATATTTGAAAGAATACGTATCTGCCTACCCCTTACGGAAAAATGGCGGGAGTTTAAGTATGTATGTATGCAATTAAAATTATCTGCTTACCACAAGCGGAAGTAAAAGCGTGAGTATATGCGCGTATGTATGTAATTAAACGTATCTGCCTTCTCCGATGGGAAGTAATGGCGTGAGTATATATAATATAATATAATTTGCATATATGTGATAAAACGTATTAACCTACCCCAATCGGAAATAATAGCGTGAGTATATGTATGTATGTAAGAATATAATTATACATATCCGCCTACCCCTATGAAATGGAACCCCTACCTACCTAACTACCCCTGGAATTAATGGCGTGAGCATATGTATATCTGCTATAAAACTTTTATTATCTTTTTTTTGTTTACGTAATTTGCAATCATAGGCATGAAAAATTTTGGCACGTCCTCTCGCTGTGGCGGGCGCGAGGCGACTAAATCGTCTGAACGTTATTCCACCTTCCTGAGACGGAGCTACTAAAAATTTAGTGAGCTAGGAGCCGAAATTTGTCTCTTTATCGGAAGCCTAGCGTTCTGAACGTTTTTCCACTAGTCTGAATTCAGATTCTGTGGCTGTCGGACGTCTGAATTCAGGCAAATGGAATAAGCTCTTAAGTGCTCCTTATCTCAGATCAAGTGCACAAGCGAGAGCTGAAGGGCCCGAGGTCAACAGTGTTCCACTCCACTGTTGCTGGATAAATTTAGGATAAAATCATTTTATTTGCGTAAAAAATATTACTCCGCCTAAAACTAATTCTAATCTATGTTCTATGTGCTATCTTTTATGTGTTATTCTTTCTATTGACTTTCTACTCCTTCTTATATAAAATCTTGTGTCGTATACTGTGTGCAATAAAATTTATTTCATATATTGCGCTATTGGATCTTTCAATTTCCCTACCCCACGACACTATATGCCAATAGAAGTTAGATACTCTTTTCTCATTTAATTGACACTGGCAAGCTATACACCATCTTATAGGGTGGTTTTTTATTGACATATTGTAATATAGAACACACTTCTTTTATTTATTTTTTATTTGAATAAGCATCATTTTTCCGAAAATCTGGCGGGAATTCACTTGCAACAATGGAGCTCAGTCGCCGTGATTTTCGCGCTATGATTTATTATGACTTTTGAAAAGGTTTAACCCTTTTTGAGGCAGAGGCGATATATTTACTAGCCGTGTGTAGGTCCAGCTCGGTGCAAATGATTCGAATCTCTGCGTGAGCCTGATTGGGCTAACCGGCCCCACTCTTTCTTATCAGGTGCGAGTTCGCTTAACCGGGCCGCTTCGCACCGGCTCGGTTCTATTGTTTTCGAACAACAGGTTCAGGCATCAAGTTCAGGATCGGTTCGATTATTACCGTTACATTTGCTTGCTGAATGTGAGAACGAGACAAGAATGTAATAAAATTTGAACTCGGGAGACAGAGACGAAAAGAGAGTTGTCCTTTGGTGTTCTTTGTTTGCCAATTTCGTTTAATAGATTTATCAATCTTTTCTTAAATAATGGTGTTTATTGTGATATTATAAATACGATATTGTTTTATGTTGTGTAACTTTCTGATTTTAGTAGTGCATATATTTATGTGTAGATATTGTTACAAGATGTTGTTAAGATGTTTCTTAATATAATTTAATGTTTTTTGACATGAATTCCTCATGTGGGGATTATTACTCATAAATAAAAAATGTTATTAAAGGAAAGAAAAATTTCGACACTGGCGGGGTTCGAACCCGCGACCTTCGGGTATACGCCCCCGTCGCTCTGCCAACTGTGCTACAGTGTCAGACAAAAAGAATACTTGAGAGCGAAGAGTGGGGGGACATAATGGTTCTTAAAGAGGTCGCGGAGTGTCTTGATGTCGAGTTTTGTATTCACACTCCTGACGTGGTCTATAAAGTCGGAAATGGTGTGACTAAGCATTTACGTTACAACAGTGAACATTACGACGCCATGTTAATTAAAGACGACTCACAAGTGAACGGGGAAGTCGAGTCGCCAGAGGACGACCCCGGGCTCGAACATACGCCACAGCGCGACTTTAGGAGTCATGTCCTTTTTCCACTGGCGCTTGGAGAAGATAGGAGATCGGCTGTTACTAGTATCACAAGCATCGCTTACATGAATGAATTTAGAAAGACGGTCGCTTCAATGGTCAAGACCTTGAGTGACAAAAAGGTAAAGAAGAAGGTTGTCCCCAGCTCGCGGCCGCTTTCTAGACCAAAAGATTGGCGTGCGGTTGGTTCGCTGAGTAGTGTTCGTGAAAAGGATGCTGCGACTCCGTCGATCGTTCCTGCAGGGCGTTGGGATGATGCATCCGATACGTGTAGTTCTGTAGGTTCTTCGCTCGCTTCTTCACTTAATAATGACGCCGTGCAGGCCGTAAGAGATGCTTTTGAATTGCGTAGGAATGGGTTCGAAGAGATTCCCAATAGTGCTAGAGCCGCGAGGACTTTGGCGAGAGTCAGGGAGCTAGTCGGGCACATTGGGCTAGGGAAACGTGCTGTTATTTTAAACGCCTCCCCCGGACCGGCTCTTGACGCTTGCCGTGATTATCCTCGTGTTGACTATTTGAGTTTGACTCCCATTTCTAGTGTAGGGCACAAAATCTCCTTGGAACTGAAGTAGGTGATCTGTTAAATGCTGAGATCGTTGGAAAAATTTCGGCATTGTCTATTACTGCTGATGTGGTTATCGCTAATGGCATGATAAATGATAACGAGATGGACATGGCCGCTTTAGTCATGAACGAGGCTGATCTAATCATGCAAATGACTGCCCTCGGTGGTTCTGCAGCCATAAGGCTGTCATCTTTGTCGAGCTCCTATATTAAAAGTACAGTTAACAGGCTCATCTCCTGGTTCGAGGAATATGAGTTTGTTCGATTGGAGAATTCTTTGGTGCTCGACTGTGAGACGCATTTGATTTTGCGTAGAAGATCTCCTCAAAAGTTGAAGAAAGGAATGGACAGATTCAAGGCCGAGAGAGACTTGGTATTGAGCCAGTACATTGAGGGTGTTGCGCGTTTAAAAGAGGTGTCCGGGCGCCAGAAAGGAGGTCGCGGGATTCCCGAAATAACTCGACCCCTTGTGTCTTCCCGAAAAGAGTCAGCAACTGTAACCAACCCTTATGAACAGCTTGTGGCTGATTCGGTGCCAAGGACTGTGAATCCTGGTGTCAGCTTTGAAGAGCCTCCTGTGTCATTTTGCGGGCTCGTGATGACTCCATCTAATCGCTATGGAATGACCAGTGTTGGCGGAGCGACTCTTATTGAGTACGAAGTAAATGAATTAACTCACATGGAAAGTTTCAGGAGGGCCGTTGAGTATTTGAGAGACGCTGTTGGGTATTACCCTAGACTGCAAGTGGATTATTCGCGTTATCCTCATGATTTCGACATTGAGACCATAGGAGATTTGCCAGTCGAATGCGTTGTGTTCGTTGGTGACGTTAGAAAAACGTCGGTTGAGGAGCAGCGAGCCATGAATGATTAATCTTATATGGTCGCGCCCTCATATCAATTGTCACCAACGGTTGACGCTTATGCTAGAAACGCCTTTAAGGAATATTTGTTTTTGCAAGCAACGGAAAAAGAGTGCGTAAGAAGAATATATCAACAGAAGTATCCGCAGGTCTCTTTGGGCAAGGCGCTACAGTGTCAGACACTGTAGCTCAGTTGGCAGAGCGACGGGGGCGTATACCCGAAGATCGCGGGTTCGAACCCCGCCAGTGTCGAAATTTTTCTTTCCTTTAATAACATCTTTTATTTATGTTTCTTAATATATTTTTTTTACATATGAATATTTGTATGTAGCGAACCTAGCCTGTACACAAACAGAATCATTATACATATGAGTTAATTGATTTTTAAATGAATTTCAATAGCAATCGTTACGTTCCGCGAAGTAAGCGTGGTATTTTTTGGTTTCATTGATTCAGCTCTGAATTTTTTAACCGAGCCGGATTCGATAAGTAGTCCGGCCCGGTTAAGAGGATTCAGTACCGGAACTGAGCCTGAACCTGGTGATTCGAATCACCTCGCGGAGCTGGATCTACCCAAGCCTAATATTTACCACCAACAAAAACTTTGTTTGTCCTTTTATGTAAGTTATCAAATAAGCCCTAATTTGTTGCACTGGCAACTAAGTATGTCTGGTTTAATATTATAAAAAAAATACGTTCGTGTGACATATTTTTTTTTGGCGCCACTACCTGTCAAAAAGTGCGGTAATTAATCTTGATATTTTTTATTTGGAAAGAGGTAAGAAACTTTTTTTTATTATGTATTTACGTTTATTCTACAAGTTTTTTGCTATACCCCACAAGTTACTATCGTATTTGGATGTGAGAAGACTTTTTACTCGGTGGGAAAAATATTCCCGCTGCCCGTGTTATGTACATTTGTTGAACTAGTTCCTTCTTTTCTCAGATTTTCATGAAAAATGCCGCGCTATTTGAATAAAAATGATATTGAGCAGATGTTGGATACGCCCGATGATGGCTCAGAAGACGGATTTGAGTCTGATGAGGCAGAAGAGTTCAACGTGAATACAATGCAACGGTTACTTGAAGCACCTGATGATTCAAGTGACCTTTCACAAAATTCTCCCACTTATTTGAGCAGTTGTTCCAAGTCAGGATCATCTATCTAATAGCTCACAATTAGATAACTCGCAGCCAGAAGAGCCTATGATAGTACGATCATCAACCTTAGATAAAGAATTGACTGATGAATGTGAAGATGAGTCATGGGGGAAGGTTTTTTGGACATCCAGGCCAGATTCCGATGAATTTGATAAGGTGACAATAAAACCTCGGTATTTATTGAATAGAAGAGCACGACTAATAGCACATTTCAAAAAGTTTTTTAGTGATGAAGTCTTCGATTTGATTGTTACTAAAACTTGTATGCGGAGCAGAAATATATAAAAAATAGGCAGCCTGATTAGATTAGTTAGTGCTTTTTTAGGCATTCTCATTATAATGGGTTATCATATTCTTCCACATATTGATTTATATTGGTCATCGGATTTCGTGTGAATGAAATAGCTGAAGTTATGCCAGTAAAACGCTTCAAGAAAATTTTAGAGACTTTGCATTTGAACGATAATAATCAACAACCAAGTAGAGAAGATGTAAATTTTGATTAATTGTATAAAATTCGTCCTCTTCTCCTTTTTATTTTAAACAAAAATTCGCTGTCATCACTTGATTCGTCGCTAGACATTCCGCACCGACCGACGACCACAAGAACTAAACCGAAACTAAACTCTTTTTCGGTGGAACCTAATCAACTTCATTTCTCGCTTAGCTAGCACCGCTCATTTCTCTTTTGGAAAGTGCCCTTTTTCAGTGGAAACACAATTTTAAAAACGCTGTTGGTGGAAACACAAACCTATTTTATTAAAACTTAGTCCGTTCCGCTCGGCTATTTTAAAATCTTGTGTCGTATACTGTGTGCAATAAAATTTGTTTCATATATTGCGCTATTGGATCTTTCAATTTCCCTACCCAACGACACTATATGCCAATAGAAGTTAGATACTCTTTTCTCATTTAATTGACACTGGCAAGCTATACACCATCTTATAGGGTGGTTTTTTATTGACATATTGTAATATAGAACACACTTCTTTTATTTATTTTTTATTTGAATAAGCATCATTTTTCCGAAAATCTGGCGGGAATTCACTTGCAACAATGGAGCTCAGTCGCCGTGATTTTCGCGCTATGATTTATTATGACTTTTGAAAAGGTTTAACCCTTTTTGAGGCAGAGGCGATATATTTACTAGCCGTGTGTAGGTCCAGCTCGGTGCAAATGATTCGAATCTCTGCGTGAGCCTGATTGGCCTAACCGGCCCCACTCTTTCTTATCAGGTGCGAGTTCGCTTAACCGGGCCGCTCCGCACCGGCTCGGTTCTATTGTTTTCGAACAACAGGTTCAGGCATCAAGTTCAGGATCGGTTCGATTATTACCGTTACATTTGCTTGCTGAATGTGAGAGCGAGACAAGAATGTAATAAAATTTGAACTCGGGAGACAGAGACGAAAAGAGAGTTGTCCTTTGGTGTTCTTTGTTTGCCAATTTCGTTTAATAGATTTATCAATCTTTTCTTAAATAATGGTGTTTATTGTGAAAAAAAAAATAAAATAAAAAAAAACATGTTTATTTACCAAAAGCAATTACAAAAGCATAACAAACCTACTCCCTAAAAAAGGGGCAGAGCCCTGTGAACATAGGATAAGTAGTAACAATAACTTATAACTTATAATAACTTTAATTGCTTGTAGCAAATTTAGTACGAGCAAATCTAAACAATCAGAAACAGTCAATATAACGGCAACCAAAGTATACATAAAATGTGTGTGTATATGTACATGTATGTGTGTCGGTGTATTGAGTGTAAGTAAATCTATACATATATATATATATATAAATAATACATACAATGATATACTATCTATGTGCAAAATTCTAAGAGCATACATTTAACAATACTTCAGTTTCCTCATAAGTCAATTTGAGAAGGTACTCACGTACTCTTAAAACAAATTCATGGTTATTAAGACCATAGAAATTTAATATCCTATTTAGCCGGTTGTATAAATGAGGTTGTATAAATGAGGACCGAGGAACTGAGCGAACCTGTGACTAAAGGATGTATTGAACCTATTTACAGAACAAACTAAGTTGTATCTTCACCTCATTACATTTACTTCTGAAAATGGAGTATTAATATGCTGATATTTAGTCATTTCAAGTATAAAAAGTTTCCTGACTGTGAGTACTTTAAAATCTGTATAAAGTAAGTGCGTTGGATATAAAAAGGGCTTAAAAGACGCCACCTTAAGTAGTGCTCTCTGTGCTCTTTCCAACCGCAAGAATTTCGTTTTATGACACCCACCCCAAGATGTAACGCAATATGTCAGTAAACATTGGCAAAGTGAGACATAGATTGTCTTAAGCAGCTCAAATTGGATGACGTGACGCAAATTTTTGAAAATAAAAATTAACTTACGAACACGAGTGCAGAGTTGCTCGATGTGACTGTTAAAATTGAGGTTCTGGTCAATAATGACACCCAAGTATTTAACCTCCGAATTTCTTTCTAAAGTATCACAAGGACAAGAAACTGAATTCGGACAGACTAAAGAATGTACTTTGATTTTTAATGTTTTTGTGATATTATAAATACGATATTGTTTTATGTTGCGTAACTTTCTGATTTTAGTAGTGCATATATTTATGTGTAGATATTGTTACAAGATGTTGTTAAGATGTTTCTTAATATAATTTAATGTTTTTTGACATGAATTCCTCATGTGGGGATTATTACTCATAAATAAAAGATGTTATTAAAGGAAAGAAAAATTTCGACACTGGCGGGGTTCGAACCCGCGACCTTCGGGTATACGCCCCCGTCGCTCTGCCAACTGAGCTACAGTGTCAGACAAAAAGAATACTTGAGAGCGAAGAGTGGGGGACATAATGGTTCTTAAAGAGGTCGCGGAGTGTCTTGATGTCGAGTTTTGTATTCACACTCCTGACGTGGTCTATAAAGTCGGAAATGGTGTGACTAAGCATTTACGTTACAACAGTGAACATTACGACGCCATGTTAATTAAAGACGACTCACAAGTGAACGGGGAAGTCGAGTCGCCAGAGGACGACCCCGGGCTCGAACATACGCCACAGCGCGACTTTAGGAGTCATGTCCTTTTTCCACTGGCGCTTGGAGAAGATAGGGGATCGGCTGTTACTAGTATCACAAGCATCGCTTACATGAATGAATTTAGAAAGACGGTCGCTTCAATGGTCAAGACCTTGAGTGACAAAAAGGTAAAGAAGAAGGTTGTCCCCAGCTCGCGGCCGCTTTCTAGACCAAAAGATTGGCGTGCGGTTGGTTCGCTGCGTAGTGTTCGTGAAAAGGATGCTGCGACTCCGTCGATCGTTTCTGCAGGGCGTTGGGATGATGCATCCGATACGTGTAGTTCTGTAGGTTCTTCGCTCGCTTCTTCACTTAATAATGACGCCGTGCAGGCCGTAAGAGATGCTTTTGAATTGCGTAGGAATGGGTTCGAAGAGATTCCCAATAGTGCTAGAGCCGCGAGGACTTTGGCGAGAGTCAGGGAGCTAGTCGGGCACATTGGGCTAGGGAAACGTGCTGTTATTTTAAACGCCTCCCCCGGACCGGCTCTTGACGCTTGCCGTGATTATCCTCGTGTTGACTATTTGAGTTTGACTCCCATTTCTAGTGCTAGGGCACAAAATCTCCTTGGAACTGAAGTAGGTGATCTGTTAAATGCTGAGATCGTTGGAAAAATTTCGGCATTGTCTATTACTGCTGATGTGGTTATCGCTAATGGCATGATAAATGATAGCGAGATGGACATGGCCGCTTTAGTCATGAACGAGGCTGATCTAATCATGCAAATGACTGCCCTCGGTGGTTCTGCAGCCATAAGGCTGTCATCTTTGTCGAGCTCCTATATTAAAAGTACAGTTAACAGGCTCATCTCCTGGTTCGAGGAATATGAGTTTGTTCGATTGGAGAATTCTTTGGTGCTCGACTGTGAGACGCATTTGATTTTGCGTAGAAGATCTCCTCAAAAGTTGAAGAAAGGAATGGACAGATTCAAGGCCGAGAGAGACTTGGTATTGAGCCAGTACATTGAGGGTGTTGCGCGTTTAAAACAGGTGTCCGGGCGCCAGAAAGGAGGTCGCGGGATTCCCTAAATAACTCGACCCCTTGTGTCGTCCCGAAAAGAGTCAGCAACTGTAACCAACCCTTATGAACAGCTTGTGGCTGATTCGGTGCCAAGGACTGTGAATCCTGGTGTCAGCTTTGAAGAGCCTCCTGTGTCATTTTGCGGGCTCGTGATGACTCCATCTAATCGCTATGGAATGACCAGTGTTGGCGGAGCGACTCTTATTGAGTACGAAGTAAATGAATTAACTCACATGGAAAGTTTCAGGAGGGCCGTTGAGTATTTGAGAGACGCTGTTGGGTATTACCCTAGACTGCAAGTGGATTATTCGCGTTATCCTCATGATTTCGACATTGAGACCATAGGAGATTTGCCAGTCGAATGCGTTGTGTTCGTTGGTGACGTTAGAAAAACGTCGGTTGAGGAGCAGCGAGCCATGAATGATGAATCTTATATGGTCGCGCCCTCATATCAATTGTCACCAACGGTTGACGCTTATGCTAGAAACGCCTTTAAGGAATATTTGTTTTTGCAAGCAACGGAAAAAGAGTGCATAAGAAGAATATATCAACAGAAGTATCCGCAGGTCTCTTTGGGCAAGGCGCTACAGTGTCAGACACTGTAGCTCAGTTGGCAGAGCGACGGGGGCGTATACCCGAAGATCGCGGGTTCGAACCCCGCCAGTGTCGAAATTTTTCTTTCCTTTAATAACATCTTTTATTTATGTTTCTTAATATATTTTTTTTAAATATGAATATTTGTATGTAGCGAACCTAGCCTGTACACAAACAGAATCATTATACATATGAGTTAATTGATTTTTAAATGAATTTCAATAGCAATCGTTACGTCCCGCGAAGTAAGCGTGGTATTTTTTGGTTTCATTGATTCAGCTCTGAATTTTTTAACCGAGCCGGATTCGATAAGTAGTCCGGCCCGGTTAAGAGGATTCAGTACCGGAACTGAGCCTGAACCTGGTGATTCGAATCACCTCGCGGAGCTGGATCTACCCAAGCCTAATATTTACCACCAACAAAAACTTTGTTTGTCCTTTTATGTAAGTTATCAAATAAGCCCTAATTTGTTGCACTGGCAACTAAGTATGTCTGGTTTAAAATTATAAAAAAAATACGTTCGTGTGACATATTTTTTTTTGGCGCCACTACCTGTCAAAAAGTGCGGTAATTAATCTTGATATTTTTTATTTGGAAAGAGGTAAGAAACTTTTTTTTATTATGTATTTACGTTTATTCTACAAGTTTTTTGCTATACCCCACAAGTTACTATCGTATTTGGATGTGAGAAGACTTTTTACTCGGTGGGAAAAATATTCCCGCTGCCCGTGTTATGTACATTTGTTGAACTAGTTCCTTCTTTTCTCAGATTTTCATGAAAAATGCCGCGCTATTTGAATAAAAATGATATTGAGCAGATGTTGGATACGCCCGATCATGGCTCAGAAGACGGATTTGAGTCTGATGAGGCAGAAGAGTTCAACGTGAATACAATGCAACGGTTACTTGAAGCACCTGATGATTCAAGTGACCTTTCACAAAATTCTCCCACTTATTTGAGCAGTTGTTCCAAGTCAGGATCATCTATAATAGCTCACAATTAGATAACTCGCAGCCAGAAGAGCCTATGATAGTACGTCAGTCATCATCAACCTTAGATAAAGAATTGACTGATGAATGTGAAGATGAGTCATGGGGGAAGGTTTTTTGGACATCCAGGCCAGATTCCGATGAATTTGATAAGGTGACAATAAAACCTCGGTATTTATTGAATTGAAGAGCACGACTAATAGCACATTTCAAAAAGTTTTTTAGTGATGAAGTCTTCGATTTGATTGTTACTAAAACTTGTATGCGGAGCAGAAATATATAAAAAATAGGCAGCCTGATTAGATTAGTTAGTGCTTTTTTAGGCATTCTCATTATAATGGGTTATCATATTCTTCCACATATTGATTTATATTGGTCATCGGATTTCGTGTGAATGAAATAGCTGAAGTTATGCCAGTAAAACGCTTCAAGAAAATTTTAGAGACTTTGCATTTGAACGATAATAATCAACAACCAAGTAGAGAAGATGTAAATTTTGATTAATTGTATAAAATTCGTCCTCTTCTCCTTTTTATTTTAAACAAAAATTCGCTGTCATCACTTGATTCGTCGCTAGACATTCCGCACCGACCGACGACCACAAGAACTAAACCGAAACTAAACTCTTTTTCGGTGGAACCTAATCAACTTCATTTCTCGCTTAGCTAGCACCGCTCATTTCTCTTTTGGAAAGTGCCCTTTTTCAGTGGAAACACAATTTTAAAAACGCTGTTGGTGGAAACACAAACCTATTTTATTAAAACTTAGTCCGTTCCGCTCGGCTATTTTCTGCTCATTTCTCTTTCGCAGTGGAATAGACGAGTGGCTAGGGGCTAATGTCGTAAAGAAATTGTCAAGTAAATTAGCACAAAATATTTCAAGTTTCATAAGTGGAGAACTAAACAAGATGTAGCATTTACTGCGTGGCAAGATACTAAAGAGGTTTTATTGTTGACAACTGCATTTTTACTTGTTTCCAAAAATCTAAGAAAAACTAAGGAGGAAGAGGTTTGAAAGCAAAGAAGATGCGCTGGTTGCCTATAACTTCGAGATTTCTGAGGTCTCTAAATAAGAGTGGTCACAGGTATTTTCCAATTGGTTCAGACGTATGGAAAAGTATATAGGTGCTCAGGGTGAATACTTTGAAAAGATCGATACTTGTAATAAAGAATAAATTTTATATTTTTTCAATATCTAGTCTATTCTTTTGGCATGCCCCTCGTAGTATATAGTCTAAAGTTTATGTATTGAATAATTTATTTTCGTAAAAAGTTCATTTTTATTGTTTTGGTCAACTGCATCACCGGATGCTAGTCAAGCTCAACGTGTAGATTAACAACTTCCCTGTCCCCATACAACTCATTGTACTAAAGCCCCACGTCCAGTGTTTTTTTTTTTAATATAAGCTTTATAACCTTTCCTTTATAAATCCTTTTTTTTGTTTAAACGTCAATCAACTTTCAATATCTTATTGGGTTAGAAAGTAATTTGATACTTTGAGGTTATAATTGATATTTTATTGAAAAAAAAGTTCGTTTCATGCAATAATTGTTGCTTTCCGAGAAAATCGCCAAAAGGTATACGAGTGAAGACATATTGCGTTATTTGGAAGATTCAGATGAAGAAGCATTTAGTAGTGGAAGTGACGATGAGTGGCAGCCCGATAATGAAAATGAAGAAATCGAGGATACAGAGGTAATTGCAAACTATATATCAAGTACTGCAGAAAGAACTGAGACTCCGTCGCCTACACCAGCAAGTCCATCGTCACCCAATCCAGGAAGTCAAACAACGTCATCCAATGCGTCTGAAACCCAGTGGAAAGGACATGTTTTGCCTTTAGGTAAGGAAACATTTACAGGCATTCACGGTGTACAAAATATGGCCGCAGTTATTAGTGAAGATGGCCAAATTAGTTTGAACAAAATATATGCCTATTTTGTATCTGATGATTTGATTGATGAAATGGTCATCCATACGAATAATTACGCAGGGTTATTGAAAGAATTGCGTACCGCAGAATTTAGTCGAATGACGAGTTGGAAAGACGTCACTAGAGAGGAATTGAAAAATTTTTTTGGAGTTCTAATTTACATGGGTCTCAATCCTAAGCCCTCGATTGAGGATTACTGGAAATTGGATGTGCTGTACTATAATCCTCTTATGCACAGAATAAATATATTGTACAACAGGTTTAGCTCCATTCTACGATGCTGGCACTTATAGAAGGCCAAATAGGTGTCATTGGAGAGCAAAGAACTCATAAAATAGATCCACTGATACAAAAAATGGTTGACAATTTTCGTAGTCTTTATATGCCAGGCGATATTATTGTCGTTGATGAGTCAATGGTAAAATTTCATGGGAAATTGCTCATAAAGACATATACCCCGGCCAAAACAAATCGTTACGGTATGAAAATATATAAACCCTGTACAGTAAATAGTTACACATGGGCCTACCAGATTTATTCTGGGATCTCACATCAGTTAGAGGGCCTTGATAAACCTGGTTCAACAGTCGTACAGCTTACAGAACCTCTTTTAGATGCCGGTCGTATCATCATTGCTGACAATTATTATACCAGTTGACCATTGGCTGAGTATCTGAAAGGTCGCAATACTGACTTGTGCGGCACTTTACGTAAAAAGGAAGGGGAGAACAAATAGCTCGACAAAAGGACAATCTCTATACTGTACTAAAATGGCGTGATAAGCGAGATGTATTCATGATCTCAACCTGCCATGGAGATGGTATGTCGAACGTGACCACCAGACGAGGCGACGTCGTAAAACCCGATGCAGTAATCGATTATAATGATGCCAAAAAAGGCATTGATATTTCTGACCAACTTGCTTCATTTCATTCTCCCTTACGTAAAAGTTTGACATGGTACAAAAAGATAGCAGTAGATTTACTAATTCAAGTCGCTATTATCAATGCCAGATGCATCTACAACGAGTTGACAGATGGCCCCAAGTTGACAGTTTTACAAGTCCAAGAACATCTGGTTCGACATTTTCTTGGACCTGCAGCATCAACCACAGAAACGAATCTCCCTCAAAGGTCTTCGATCTCCTCTAGCTCTTCAATTCTGAAGCAATTCGGTATGCAAAGTTTTACTAAAGTGATGCTGATTACAAAACCATTTCGAGATATTATGGTTATAAACAATATTTTCTTGAAATTATATCTGTTCTATGTATATTCTATATAAGCTAAGATGACTGCTATTTTATCAAAAAACTGTAACAGTGTTTGACCTTCAATGTTGTTTCAAAGACATACGGTTTTTCAGTTTATTAATAAAATATCGAAAATCATAGGTTTGTTTAGTATAATATCGTAATAATTTCATTTGACATCACAAATTCGTATTATGTTTTGCAATCAGCAACATTTTTATAAAACATTTCGCTTCATTTGCATGTCGCTACGTGATTTTATCAATCGATGACGTCATAAAGTACAAAAGTTTAACAATCTTTAAAAAATCATAACTTTACAATTACTCATTTTAAATGGGAAATATTCAAATTAGTCTTTTATTTTCGTGTTTACTATCGAATAAAATTATTTAATAAATACCAAAAAAAAACTTTGCATACCGAATTCTGGACATTCTCTGCAAGCAATTCCTCGAAATGCCTTCGGTAAACTCGTAAGAAAAAGATGCAATGGATGTTATATAAAATTGAAAAATGAGGGATTAGTAGTTCGTTAAGCGAAGCAAGTACACACTGAGTGTAAAAAGTCTTTCTGTTTAGAATGTTATAATGAGAAACATGCTTGATTTTGTTATCTTTTCTTATGTATAAATATTCTAAAGTACGATTAGAGCGAATATTTTACATTACACAGTTTATTTTCTTTGAATAAAACCTTGCCTTTAATACTTACTTGAGTTTTATTTATTGCAAGTTTCTAGTAGTAATTATATAAAAAATAAAAAAAAATGCGATTTTTATATTTTTTTATTAAAAAATTCATGTTTATTGCCATACGCCCAGGTGTGATTCAAAAGAATATCCCTTCACGTTCATTACAAAAAAATTGCCTTAAGCTGTATAGAGAAATGAGTCACCTGTGACTCATGAACTTATTCCAAAACGTTCCTGTGAGACATATATGACTCATCGGACAGGAAGTTGTTAATTATTTTCTATGTTTTAAAAACAAAAACTCGGCCATTTTGAATTTAAATCAGCGTGTTGTGAACGTGAGCAAATTAAAATATTATTAAATATTTACTGCACAAATTATAAAGTAAAACGGTAAGTTAATTTCTATTATTATAGGCAATAATTGATGAACAGAATTACGTCCCGACCGTCACTTTATTTCATTTTTGTTGATTCTAACCTAAACATAGCGTGTTTATGATAAAATGAGAGTTGTGTAATAGGGCGAAACGTTTTTTTTTCGATTTTTGATTTGGAATAGTTGTATTAAGTGGCCAATGGACATCATTTACCTATATAAAAAATATCACACGACAGTAAGAGCCCCCGCCAAGAAGTGGAAAATTCACAAAAATAACAATTTAGGGTAATAATAACTAAAAAGTACTTAATTGGTTCAATTAGATTTAAAATATCCAAAATAGATACTTATGAATATGTAACGGTCCCATATTCGGTCGGTTCCAACCGTTACAATCCTAACCGTCACAATCTCACGGAGCAAAAATTAGTTTTTTCACAAATATAGCTTGCATGTGGCTTAAATATGACTATTCATAATATGATTTGATTTATTTCGCTGGATTTTTATTGTTTTTTGGTTATATTTGAAGACGTTATGGTGATTTAGTAGATATCTATGGGATGCGGCAGAGCGAAAACGCCTGTCTAGGGCTAGACAAAGAGAAGACCCGGATAAGAAAAAACTTTTATTAGAGAAGGAGAAAGTAAGAAGTAGAAAAAGAAGACTGGAACCTAAGAACAACAAAGACCAAGAAACAAAATTTCTGTGTAGGGAAAAAGAGCGCCTTCAAAAACAAATATATAGGAACAAACTGAAAGCAGCCAAAACTGTCGTCGAGGTAGATGAAAGTGCCAGTTCCCAATGGGTTCTTACAAAGCAAAACCAACACTGAAAAAAGCTTAAAATAAAGTTATGGGGGCTATGCCAGAGAGCTCAACGAAAAAACAGGCTGTTATGAGGCAACTTGGTAAGAACAATTTTCCTTCACTGTCTTTGGAATTCCAATGAGGCAAAGAACCAAAATCACACGCCAATAAGATTAGCAAAGAAGATGAAGAAGTGGTGCGCAAATTTTACAAACTAGACGAAATCAGTCGGGCTGCTCCTGGAAGAAAGGACGCCATTTCGGTTAGAGACAAAAGTACCAAAAAGAGAATTCATAATAAATAAAGAATAAATAAAGGAAAGAAAAATTTTGACACAGGCGGGGATCGAACCCGCGACCTCGGGTAAACGCCCCGACGCTCTGCCAATTGCGCTACCGTGTCAATTGGCTGCCAGTGCGAAATTCTTCTATCCTTTATTTTTTTATTAGTAATAATCCCCACATGAGGTTTTCATGAACAAAAAGATTTAAATTAAGAGAATTCATGTCGCAAAAAGATGCATGACTATGTCAGTGGCAGAGGCGTATCAACTTTTTACAAAAGATTACCCCAGCAATAACGTCGGTAAATCCAAATTCTTTGAATTTCGTCCAATTCATGTAAAAACAATTAATGATATGCCTCACAATGTATGAGTCTGCCTACAACATGCCAACTTCGACTTAATGTTGGAAACTTTAAAGAAATATATCGTAAGCTTACCATCAACGACTGCTGACTTGTTAAATACAAACACATGTGATACAAGCAGCAAAAAATGTATGCAGAAAGACGACTGCCCAGACTGCTTTGACGTCACTTATATGTTGCCTGTTAATTTGTTCACAGACAGAAGAAGTCTGCTGTGTAGTGTCGGCTTAGAATAGCACTACCCCATTTCTTCCGGTGGGTGTACGTAAGAGGCGACTAACGGTATTGGGGCTTTTAAGGGACTTTGGGCGATGCGGTTGGAGACCCATCACCAACAACCTTTATTTTACCTTCTTTTCCCTACACAACTTCCAAAAGTGGCTGAGGAATTTCTAATTCCTTAGCTTTGGCTACCCCTTCTAGGGATTTATAGCCGTGAATATATGTATGTATGTATGTACATAGTATACCCCAGTGTGTCGTCAAGTCTCATTAGATGAATTGATTCAAGAGATGAAGAATCAAACGCCAACGTTTAAGAAACACGTTTTTCATGCTCAGTCTAACCGTTTTGAGTCCAAGAAGAAAAACAGTACAGCATCGGAAATTGTACTACAAGTTGACTTTGCAGATTTTTTTTCTATTTTGTGCCAAGACGAGATTCAAAGTGCTATTGGTCTCACCCTCAGGCAACGATTTTCACTGGATGCGCTTGGGGCAATGTTGGAAATTCCAAACATTCATATGTTATACTGAGCAATTCATTAAATCACGACGAAAACGCGGTGTGGGCTTTTATGCGCCAAATAATTCAAGACCTGAAGCAAAAGTATCCAGCGTTGAAGAGGGTTAGGATGGTTGCGCTGCGCAATTCAAGAATAGATTGCTCAACCTTTGCTACAGTGAGTCTGACTGGGATATAGAAGTGGAATAGTGCTTTTTTGCGTCCAGTCATAAAAAAGGGGCTGCCGACGGAATTGGTGCAACAGCCAAAAGGCTATTGTGGTCAGCCGTCATGACCAGGCGTGCAGCTATTTTTCACTGCTACAAATGCAATTCCTACCTCAAGTCCAAAAAAAATAGCGGTATTGACTTGTTTTTCGTAGCTTGTGTGGACATCGAAGTGCATAAAGAAGCACTTGAAAAGATATGGTCGGAGTTTCCCCTATTCCACGTATATAGAGTAAAAAACGTAAAGTAAGATGGTAAAGTAAAGAACGTTTTCAATTCCTCTCTTCTTCCTGTAGCGACGCGAACACCAATTGTGGAATACCAACTTCAATGAGGATTGTGGTATCATCATATTAACGCAAGGTGAAACAGTAAAAGACAAATGCAACCTTGAATTAATAACAGGCCCACCACCAAAGGATGTTACAATCACTACGCTGAATAAGAACAGCTGGGTGATATCTAATGATCGTTATCAAGGTGCTCTTTTCGTGGCAAACGGTACGGTTGACAAAAAAAACAAATACTTCCATTGAAATATTCACTTTGTTCTTAACTACAAAATAAATAGTTACCTACCTTCTTAGGATTACACCTCTACGGTACAAAGCCTTTTCCGACCAACTATATATTTTTATTTTTAAAACAATATACGTCAAATGACATTAATTATGTCATAAAAATACATTACGCGAAGTGTATATTATTTTAATCCAAATAATCAAATGCACTCTAGATATGACTATCTAGAATTGTTATTCGAGTAGTTCAACTCAAAAGTAGTGCACGAAGTAAGACGAGCACGGAGGAATTTAATAAAGTGAACGAATAATCTCAGTATCCTCATTCACAGTATGGATTTGACACAATACCCAGATTTTATAACAACGGACGAAGGCACGCGATGTACTATTTGCAATGTCAATATTAAAAGGAAAAAATACAATATGAACAAGCACCTACAGTCAAAATCTCATCGAGATAGAATAAGCGATTCACATTCTCATTCCAAGCTACAGCAAAGCCTAAAAGACAACCCTGATTTTGAAATCAATGACAATAAGTTATTTTGTAAATTATGTGATTCGACATTTAATCCTTCTTTATTTAGTTTGGACCGGCATATGAAAACTGATTCACACACATTTTCCAGTACAAAAAATGGACAAAAACAGTTCAACAAAGACTTGACTGATTTTATGATTCAATGTAATATACCGTGGTCAAAACTTGACAACCCAACATTTCGGAATTTTATGGAGAACCTCTTAAATAATAAATACGGTAATAACGTGAATTTACCCAGTGAAACAAATATACGGCTAAAATATCTTCCAAAAATTTACGAGGAAAAAAAGGATCAGATTAGGCAAGAACTACAAAATAAGACGATATGCCTTTGCGTTGATGAAACCACTGATTCATGTGGGAAAAAAGTGGCGAACGTTTTGATTCAGGCATTAGATGGAACAAGCAGCAAAATGCATTTGTTTGCATCAAAAGTTTTGGAGGAAACCAATTATTTAACTACAACCGGACTCGTAAACGAAACGCTTAAAGATCTTTGGGGTCAACAATATAATGAAAACTTAGATAAATTACTGTTTTTCGTAACTGATGCTGGATCATATATGCTCAAGGCGGGGAAATGTCTTACACAGGAATATCCGAATTTAACACATGTGACATGCTTTGCACACGGACTGAATCGCGTCGCAAAAAAGTGAGGAGTCTTTATCCTAAAATAAACAAATTGATTGACTGTGTAAAAAAAGTTTTCCTTAAACGTATCCGAACATTTCACTTCCTCCGCGACCAGTGATAACCAGATGGGGCACATGGCTAAACGCTGCTTCATACTATAACAAATATTACAATGAAATCAAGGCTGTGATCGATGCTTTAGATTCACGTGAAGCGAGAGCAATTGTCGAGGCCAAGAAAATTTTTCGCGATCGCAATTTGAAATCGGACTTATTGTTCCTTGACACAAACTTCAACATTATCGCCAAGTCGATTCAATTGCTGGAGGACCCAAAACTAGAACTTAAAAGTTCATTGAAAATTGTCTCTGACTTGATAAAAAAAATGGCAAAATTGAGATTACATCCCACGGGTAAAGAAGTTTATTTTAAACTAAAATATGTCTTGAAGAAAAACCCTGGTTATAGTACTGTAAAAGTCGTGCAGCAACTGATAGAAGGAAAAGAGGTGGATATGCCGGAGGGCGTCAACAAAAGTTGCGTGCAGTATTTTAAAGAGTTAAATTACCTTCCTGTAACTTCTGTCAACGTAGAAAGGTCATTTAGTTATTTAAAATGGATTTTTTCTAATCGACGTGAACGACTGACAGCCAAATCTGTTGAACAGATTTTAGTTATTTATTCAATGTAATTTGGATAAGTAATTATAAATATGTATATATTTCATAATTTGTTAAGTATATAATGTTTTAAATACTTGTCTATTTGTTTTTTTGCCAACCTTACTCTGCCACCAATACACCACGCTGATAACGATCTTTGGTGATATCTTATTCTCGTGCGACTTTAACACGGTTGGAAATCTGTCGAAACGGTACTTCCAAGGTTACTAAGGATGTTCCACTACCATCACAATCTCGGGTAACTCTGCCAGTTAATTGCGAAATACATATTGATGGGTACATTCTAACCCCAGAACTATTGATTCAAGATGCAATAATTCCAGAATTATCCCTAAATAATAAATACGTATTCACAGATCTACCATCACCTCACTATGATAGAGCAGAAATATATGACAAGTCATATGATAAAAGCTCACTATTAACACCGGCTATGATACTAAATGTAACACCTCCTTTAATATCCAATAATATGATGAAGCTAAGTGATCTTATAAAGGTCATGAAAAGTAACAATTCCTATTATTTGCGTAACATGTTATTGCTGACTGATCAAGTTAGCCGGCTGAACAATAAGATTAATAGTTCAATAAGTACTAGTTGGAACTTTCCAAACTTATTACGAGGTTTTGGGAGTATTACCACATGGATTGTTGGGACTGTTTGCGGAATATTAATATTAATTATAATTGGCAAGATCATAATTAAGCTACCGAGGACTGCAGCTGCAATCACTACTGCACATTTACCATTACGTGGATTCACTTTTCCTATAGTTGCTACCGATGGTAATGAAACTATGGTAATGAGTAATAATACGATAGAAACGGCTATGTTGCCCAATAACGTTTTAAACATTTGGAACAAGACACCGGACCCGATGACATACGTAGAATCATTATTCAAAAGTGACTTCCATGTCATGACTGTTTGCATGATTGTTATTGTGATTACTACAATGCTGATTCAACACCGCATCGGAAAGTCGGCTCAGCGATATATCTTATCTAGACTTGGTTTGTTTGCACAAAATACGACAGTTGTACACCATATGGGAGAAAGTAGCTTGATAGCTTTCTTCCTAGTGACCAGTACATTCATATGTGGTAAGACCCGAAGGACATTTGAAATACCGATAGAAATATGCACATTACCCGGTCTGGCCACAGATTGGTATTAATGTAGCGACGCGCTGTCAGTACACAATGACGCGCTCTACATAGAAACGCTGACAGTGCAAGAAGAATCACATTCCACAGCAACACGTAACGAAGCAATATACGTCACACTCGTCATCAAGACTCGCCATACAAATCGTACATCGCGCAATCGAAGTTTCTAAAAACATTTACTATATATACAAGTTACAACTTAATACAGTTGGACCGCAGTCCCCAGGCATACCACCGCCTGGCGGAAGATCTTCCCTTTTCCTCCACATTGGTGACCACCGACTACAGAATAAGATGGCGTCCTTCTAAGCACAAGGAGTCATTTGGATTGGCCAGACAAGTATCAGCAGCAAAAGGATATCAAAGGACTGCAGACAAAGCGCTTCGAATCTACGGCTCAAGAGTCACGACTCGCAGCACGGCAGCAATGGGACACGCAACGGGGCACCCACACCGTGGCTGTTGGAGTCAGGATTGAGGTTCCGGCACACATGGCCGTTGAGCATACACACACTGGCACGAAGATATGGAGTCAAAAATTTCCTGTTGGAGGGGGAGTAATGTAGCGACGCGCTGTCAGTACACAATGACGCGCACTACATAGAAACGCTGACAGTGCAAGAAGAATCACATTCCACAGCAACACGTAACGAAGCAATATACGTCACATTCGTCATCAAGACTCGCCACACAAATCGTACATCGCGCAATCGAAGTTTCTAAAAACATTTACTGTATATACAAGTTCCAACTTAATACAGTTGGACCGCGGTCCCCAGGCATACCACCGCCTGGCGGAAGATCTTCCTTTTTCCTCCACATTCCCATTACCTTAATTTACGTTCAGACCATAATCTTCCATTATCTTTTCCCTCTCATACAACCAATTTCTATGCCTCTTCTTTTTCTGTACACGCTGTCCAATTGTGGAACGCACTTCCTGTGGAGGTGCGACTGGCTAAATCAGGGGTCGGCAACGGGCGGCCCGCGGGCCGCATGCGGCCCGTAGACTATCTCGGTGCGGCCCGCAAGCCTGAGGTGACTGTGATGTTATGTATTGTTTCCACCGAAAATAAATATTTACTGTACTTATTCAATTCTTGGCAATTTCTTTTGCGTTTATCCGCCGCACGTGCGGCGGCGGGCGTAGTGTTGCCCAAATTCAGTCTTGGTCTTGCAGTCTTGGTCTTGTCTTGCGTTTTTGCAAGACTTTGTGCAAGCAATTACTTTGCACCGAACATGTGAAATACTTGTGTTCAGTATGTTTCTAGAGGCTCATTAGTGTAGATTTAATGGATGAATAACACTTAATTTAATGTTTTTTGACATGAATTCCTCATGTGGGGATTATTACTCATAAATAAAAGATGTTATCAAAGGAAAGAAAAATTTCGACACTGGCGGGGTTCGAACCCGCGACCTTCGGGTATACGCCCCCGTCGTGCTGAGCTACAGTGCCAACTGACACTGTAGCTCAGTTGGCAGAGCGACGCACAGTGGGCTGAAAATCCGCTCTCGAAGACATAGACACTTTAAATTTTAAGTGTCACTTTTTTTGCTTGATATGGCTTCTATTAACGAATATTCAGATAACCTAAGCGTCTCAGGAGATATAACCCATTAATAATTGAATTATCAACATATTGAAAAAAAAATGTATGGAGAAAATGTGAAAAGTGCCTATATTTCTGGAATCGCAAGGAAAACCGTAATAACCTCTGACAATGTTATAGAACATATTTTTTATGATTTTATGACATAATTTGTTTAGCGGTCACGCTTGCGAATTTTTTTTTATTAATTGTCAAAAAAAAATTTTTTTTGTCCTATGCTTTTTACATGATTTATTTAGTGAATTGACTGGTTTAGACCTATTATGGACTTAAATACGAAGAAAACCTCGTTACAATCTATTGTAACTACTTAATGAATGCCTCGTATCTATTATATTCACTATATAGTTAAGTTAAATATACTTACCGCTGAGTCGTAGGGCAATAAAAGTCAGTGGCGATAAGGATGTTAATGATGTAAAGCACCATTGTTAGTTTATATGCGGCTACATAAGGCCCGTAAGTGCGAGTGAGAAAGATATAGGGATTAAGATTAAGGAATGCATTAGAGTTCCTACATCATTATGAAGTGTTCACTTTCCATTGTTAATGATAATTTACTGATTAGGTATGTACCGCCATTTCGCCATAAAACGTTTAAACCTGGACAACAATATAAAGGGCATCGTCTGCGTTACTAATTTAGTTAAATTTTAAACTTCTATCAGACAACATCTTTTACAAGTACAAAGTGCTAACATGGAAAGCCTAATAACAAACAAAATATCCGAATTTAACACATGTGACATGCTTTGCACACGGACTGAATCGCGTCGCAAAAAAGTGAGGAGTCTTTATCCTAAAATAAACAAATTGATTGACTGTGTAAAAAAAGTTTTCCTTAAACGTATCCGAACATTTCACTTCCTCCGCGACCAGTGATAACCAGATGGGGCACATGGCTAAACGCTGCTTCATACTATAACAAATATTACAATGAAATCAAGGCTGTGATCGATGCTTTAGATTCACGTGAAGCGAGAGCAATTGTCGAGGCCAAGAAAATTTTTCGCGATCGCAATTTGAAATCGGACTTATTGTTCCTTGACACAAACTTCAACATTATCGCCAAGTCGATTCAATTGCTGGAGGACCCAAAACTAGAACTTAAAAGTTCATTGAAAATTGTCTCTGACTTGATAAAAAAAATGGCAAAATTGAGATTACATCCCACGGGTAAAGAAGTTTATTTTAAACTAAAATATGTCTTGAAGAAAAACCCTGGTTATAGTACTGTAAAAGTCGTGCAGCAACTGATAGAAGGAAAAGAGGTGGATATGCCGGAGGGCGTCAACAAAAGTTGCGTGCAGTATTTTAAAGAGTTAAATTACCTTCCTGTAACTTCTGTCAACGTAGAAAGGTCATTTAGTTATTTAAAATGGATTTTTTCTAATCGACGTGAACGACTGACAGCCAAATCTGTTGAACAGATTTTAGTTATTTATTCAATGTAATTTGGATAAGTAATTATAAATATGTATATATTTCATAATTTGTTAAGTATATAATGTTTTAAATACTTGTCTATTTGTTTTTTTGCCAACCTTACTCTGCCACCATAAACCACGCTGATAACGATCTTTGGTGATATCTTATTCTCGTGCGACTTTAACACGGTTGGAAATCTGTCGAAACGGTACTTCCAAGGTTACTAAGGATGTTCCACTACCATCACAATCTCGGGTAACTCTGCCAGTTAATTGCGAAATACATATTGATGGGTACATTCTAACCCCAGAACTATTGATTCAAGATGCAATAATTCCAGAATTATCCCTAAATAATAAATACGTATTCACAGATCTACCATCACCTCACTATGATAGAGCAGAAATATATGACAAGTCATATGATAAAAGCTCACTATTAACACCGGCTATGATACTAAATGTAACACCTCCTTTAATCTCCAATAATATGATGAAGCTAAGTGATCTTATAAAGGTCATGAAAAGTAACAATTCCTATTATTTGCGTAACATGTTATTGCTGACTGATCAAGTTAGCCGGCTGAACAATAAGATTAATAGTTCAATAAGTACTAGTTGGAACTTTCCAAACTTATTACCAGGTTTTGGGAGTATTACCACATGGATTGTTGGGACTGTTTGCGGAATATTAATATTAATTATAATTGGCAAGATCATAATTAAGCTACCGAGGACTGCAGCTGCAATCACTACTGCACATTTACCATTACGTGGATTCACTTTTCCTATAGTTGCTACCGATGGTAATGAAACTATGGTAATGAGTAATAATACGATAGAAACGGCTATGTTGCCCAATAACGTTTTAAACATTTGGAACAAGACACCGGACCCGATGACATACGTAGAATCATTATTCAAAAGTGACTTCCATGTCATGACTGTTTGCATGATTGTTATTGTGATTACTACAATGCTGATTCAACACCGCATCGGAAAGTCGGCTCAGCGATATATCTTATCTAGACTTGGTTTGTTTGCACAAAATACGACAGTTGTACACCATATGGGAGAAAGTAGCTTGATAGCTTTCTTCCTAGTGACCAGTACATTCATATGTGGTAAGACCCGAAGGACATTTGAAATACCGATAGAAATATGCACATTACCCGGTCTGGCCACAGATTGGTATTAATGTAGCGACGCGCTGTCAGTACACAATGACGCGCTCTACATAGAAACGCTGACAGTGCAAGAAGAATCACATTCCACAGCAACACGTAACGAAGCAATATACGTCACACTCGTCATCAAGACTCGCCATACAAATCGTACATCGCGCAATCGAAGTTTCTAAAAACATTTACTATATATACAAGTTACAACTTAATACAAAATCAAAATCAAAATCAAAAATCAAAATCTTTATTGCATTTACACATCGCAATTTACATGACATACAGTACATAAATTTTGACATGTATACCCTGCAAGGGCATAGCAAAAAATACTTATTACTAAATTTACTTTCAAATTTCAATTAAAACTAACATTAATACACATTAAACTCGATAAGATAAAATAAAACACATTAAGATTAAAAGTAGAAAAAAATAAAATTCAAATTACTAATTAAATTATATTACATTTAATTATATTATTTCACAAATTATATTATATTATATCACATTAAATTATTATATTAATTAAATTGAATTATTATCAAAATATTCCTTAGTATTATAGAAACAATTTTCTATTAGATAGAATCTTAAAAGTTTTATAAAAGATTTGTAATCAGTTTCTTGAACAACATAATTTGGAAGGTGGTTGTATATTTTACAGCACATAGGGAGAGGACTTATATAATGAATATTTAATCTTGAAGGCGGTACTATTAATTTATCCCTTCCGGATCTTAATGGGAATCTTCGATGATAGTCGGATTGTTTTTTAAAGAATTGTGGGTGCTTTCTCACTAATTTACAGCTTTCCAAAATATAAAGTGAACAAAGAGTTAATATTTTAAGATTCTTAAAGTGCGGTCTACAGCTGTCTGGAATTTTTATGTTGGCTAAAATTCGTACGCACCGTTTTTGCAATACAAATATGTCTTTTGCATCTGTACTATTTCCCCACAAGACGACGCCGTAACTTAACCTTGAATTTACATACGCATAGTACAGTGACAAAGCGGTGCTCAAGTCAGTAGTCTTTTTTATTTCCGCTAGCCCGTACGCAAAACTAGTTAATTTAGATCTCATCGTATCAATGTGATTTTTCCAATTTAGGTTTGTATCTAGTGTTAACCCTAATAAAGTGAACTTATCGACAGAATCAATTTTTATATTTTTGTACTTAAAGTCAATATTAAGTGCAGTGCGTTGGTGTGGCCTAAATTCCATTATTTTTGTTTTTTTAAAGTTAATTTCTAAATTATGTTGGGACATCCAGGTGATCAGTGTGTCTAGTATGTGTTGTATCTTGAGTTCCGCGTCAGTGTTATCAGTGCATGACGTGATGAATGATACGTCATCCGCAAACATAACACACGTATCTTTTATTGCATCGGGTAAGTTGTTAATATATATAAGAAATAGTAAACATCCGATTACACTCCCCTGGGGAATCGAGTTATTTACGGGGCGCTCAGCTGATTTTATGTTTTGTATTGACCTAGTGTTATGGTCGAAATGTTCTATTTCTACATATTGTTTTCGGTTAGTTAGATAGGATTGGAACCATTTATGTGCCAGTCCTCTAATTCCTATTAAGTGTAATTTATGCAAAGCGATTTCATATTGGACTTTATCATATGCCTTAGTCATGTCTACCAGAATACCTACTGCGCACTTATTATCGTTAATTATATTTAGGATGTTCTGAACGTATTTAAAAGCCGCTAAAGTGGTTGACCTATTTCTCCTAAAACCATTTTGCGCTTCATTAAATAAATTGAATTTTTCGCAAAAACAATACACTCGATTATACATTGCTTTTTCTATTATTTTTGCTGATGTCGGAAGTAAGGCAATGGGACGGTAATTATTTACTTCAGTTTTGGAATCCTTTTTATGCAGAGGTTTAGTTATTGATATTTTCAGGTTATCAGGAAAAACACCTTCTTGAAACGATTGGTTACTCAAAAGATAATATGGTAAAATTAATTCATCCGCGCAATATTTAATTAGCTTCGGTGGTATCTCATCTATACCGAAACTTACTTTATTTTTTAAATTACGGATTATTGTTTTTATTTCATCTGGTTCGACAGGGGAAAGGAACATGGACTTTACGTTACAAGTTTTGTTGCAAAAACTATAATTATTTGTAGTTATTTTTGAAGTAGAATGACCAATAGATATGAAAAAGTCATTAAATGTATTCGCTACTTTTGCTGGGTCTTTTATGATTTCTTTGTTTTTAATTAGTGTAATATTCCGCTTGTCTTTTTTTATGACTTTATTTGTGCGTTCTTTTATTATACCCCACATGCATTTTGTTTTGTTCTCTGCTGAGTTAATTTTATATCTGTAGTTATTTTTCTTTGCTATTTTAATTGATTTTTTAAGTATTTTTTGATAGTGTTTGTAGTGATTTTTGATACTAGAATTATTAGTATATTTTACCAATTCATTTAAAAATCTCTTATTTCTACAAGCTATTTTAAGTCCTTTAGTTAGCCAGGATATTTTACGATTAGACTTACAGTTTATTTTGATTTTAGGAATAGTTTCGTTTAAAATTGTCTGCATTATATTATGGAATAACGAGTAGTTTTGTTCAATATTATTTTGTGAGCTGAAAGTAGTTTGCCAGTTAATGTTTTTTAGTTCAGCTTTAAATTTTAACATATTACTTTTACTGAATATGCGTTTATGTACTGTCCACTCAGGTTGTTTTGTCAGTTCACATTTCATTGATAATATAATACCTCTATGGTCTGAAAAACCTAATTCAGTCACCGAGTGGGTTACGACATTTTGGGAGAAATTTATAAATATAAGATCAATACAAGTGGCAGTGGTCTTCGTGATACGGGTAGGTTCTTTTATTATTTGTTGAAAATTATATAATGCCATAGTATCCATTAATAACTTGGTATTTTTTGAGTTTTCTAATACGTTAATGTTAAAATCGCCTCCCAGTATAATAAGTTTTTTGTGATATTTTTTTAAACAGATTTCCATTATATTAATTAACCGTGTGAAAAATACTTCAACCTCTCTTCCATTCCAGTATAAATTTATAATTACGGTGTTACACACAGATATATAGATTGCACAAACCTCAATTACATACTCTACTGACATTATTGATATTTCTTCAATGGGTGAGACTATAAGATTGTTACGTGCTATGATACATACTCCGCCGCCGACGCGTTCCTTGCGACAAAACGAAGTTGCGACGTTGTAGTTGTTTATGTTGATGAGATCAAGTTTTTCTTCTGAAATCCAGGACTCTGATACACATACAGCATCAAAATTAACTGGTTCGCTGTCAAGATATTCGTCTAGTAGATCTCTTTTATTATAAAGGCTTTGCATATTCTGGAAAAGGAATTTAATGTCTCTGTGAGTTGCGAAAAGTAATGTTATTTTGAGATTGAGGAGAGCTGCGAGTTACTGGCGCTGCCGCCGCCGCCGCCGCCGCCGCCGCCACTTTGTTATTGTTAGGAGACAGTGTCGCTGCTACCTCCGCCGATGATTTTTTGTTGCTGGATTGAGTTAATGTAATTTGCGCTTCTGATCTGTTACTTGATATTGTATTTTGTATTTCATTTAGTTCTTTTATAGCTTTACCATTAATAATAAGGGTTTGGTTTCTTATTATAGCATGAAAACCATTTTTTCTAGCTTCTAGCATTTTTTCTCGTTGTAGGCGACGTTGACGTAGTGTGGTTTCAGTATGAAACTCTGAAATTGAGAAACCAGTGCTTCGCATATATGATGCGTTTTCAAGTACATATTTTGTCATACGCTTACTTATTAGTTCTATCACTATTGGGCGCTCGTTGTTAATGGATCTCGAGCGGCCAATTCTTTTTATTTCTTCTATGTATCCAGTTAAATCCACATTAATAGTTTCATAAAATAAATGTATAACATAGTCGTGTAATTCTTCTTCCGTTTCATACTGGCTTTCGGGTACTTTGAAAATTACTAACTTTTTGTTATTTTCGGAGTCTGAACTATGATGCTGATTATTTTTCATTTGGGGTATTGGTGACTGTAAATTTTGTGTTTTTTTAAATTCCTCTGTTATCTGATTGTTTTTATGTTCCAATTCTTTCACTCTCAATTCTAGATTTTCAAATTCATGTTTAAGTCTGTTTTGTTGTTCTCCCAAAGAAGATAATTCATTGGATAGGTTTTTTTGGATAGCCATGGATGCTTTTTTTATTTCTGTTATAATTGTGTCTCGTAGGTCTGATAGGATATCCACTTTCATTTCTCCTAGTTTTTGTTCCATGAGGTTGCTTAAACCCATTAACAAGTCCTCGTGATTACTCCTAGTAGAAATTTGATATCGTTGGTCGGGTGTTTTATTTAGGACTGAGTTTGGTGCATTAATAGAGGCTGAAATATTTAAACTTGGTGGGTTTTCCTCGATCGACATATTGGGGTCTATACGGGTCTCAAACTGTGATCTCACTGGTGTGCTGTCATTTCTATTTATTCTATGAGTTATGTTTGTACAGTTGGGACATACCCAAGATTCATCCAAACGCTGTTTATGGCTCATATAGTATGCTGTTTTCATATTAAGGCATGAGAAATGATAATATAAATGACATTTCGTGCAACGAATCTGTTCTCCCAATTGTATTTGAACGTTACATGCCGTGCAGTACATATTGATTTTTTATCCAAATACTTATCTTATTGCAATCCTGTTAGAGCGATTCTCGCTTGGCTCTGTAGCGTTGTGTTACCAAGTTCGTCGAAACAAAGAGATCTTAGTATTTAACTTAGTATTTTACACTACTTTGTTTCACGCACTGTTAGTTTATAATAGATCACTATTCAAACGACTTATTGGTCTTTATTAAAACTTTATAATGTTAGTTTTTTCACAAAATTAATGACTCAATAACACTTGTTAAAAAAATACCATTTAACGTTCTTCTTATCTTCCACAAACGATTTCACATAAGGTTTACTACGTTTTTAGTCTATCAATTACACTTTTACACACTAAAATACAGATTTACTATTTTTAGAATTTGTTTAATACGGAGCTCAAAAATTTCCTACCCACTATTTTATATTTTGTTGGACCGTAGTCCCCAGGCATACCACCGCCTGGCGGAAGATCTTCCCTTTTCCTCCACATTGGTGACCACCGACTACAGAATAAGATGGCGTCCTTCTAAGCACAAGGAGTCATTTGGATTGGCCAGACAAGTATCAGCAGCAAAAGGATATCAAAGGACTGCAGACAAAGCGCTTCGAATCTACGGCTCAAGAGTCACGACTCGCAGCACGGCAGCAATGGGACACGCAACGGGGCACCCACACCGTGGCTGTTGGAGTCAGGATTGAGGTTCCGGCACACATGGCCGTTGAGCATACACACACTGGCACGAAGATATGGAGTCAAAAATTTCCTGTTGGAGGGGGAGTAATGTAGCGACGCGCTGTCAGTACACAATGACGCGCACTACATAGAAACGCTGACAGTGCAAGAAGAATCACATTCCACAGCAACACGTAACGAAGCAATATACGTCACATTCGTCATCAAGACTCGCCACACAAATCGTACATCGCGCAATCGAAGTTTCTAAAAACATTTACTGTATATACAAGTTCCAACTTAATACAGTTGGACCGCGGTCCCCAGGCATACCACCGCCTGGCGGAAGATCTTCCTTTTTCCTCCACATTCCCATTACCTTAATTTACGTTCAGACCATAATCTTCCATTATCTTTTCCCTCTCATACAACCAATTTCTATGCCTCTTCTTTTTCTGTACACGCTGTCCAATTGTGGAACGCACTTCCTGTGGAGGTGCGACTGGCTAAATCAGGGGTCGGCAACGGGCGGCCCGCGGGCCGCATGCGGCCCGTAGACTATCTCGGTGCGGCCCGCAAGCCTGAGGTGACTGTGATGTTATGTATTGTTTCCACCGAAAATAAATATTTACTGTACTTATTCAATTCTTGGCAATTTCTTTTGCGTTTATCCGCCGCACGTGCGGCGGCGGGCGTAGTGTTGCCCAAATTCAGTCTTGGTCTTGCAGTCTTGGTCTTGTCTTGCGTTTTTGCAAGACTTTGTGCAAGCAATTACTTTGCACCGAACATGTGAAATACTTGTGTTCAGTATGTTTCTAGAGGCTCATTAGTGTAGATTTAATGGATGAATAACACTTAATTTAATGTTTTTTGACATGAATTCCTCATGTGGGGATTATTACTCATAAATAAAAGATGTTATCAAAGGAAAGAAAAATTTCGACACTGGCGGGGTTCGAACCCGCGACCTTCGGGTATACGCCCCCGTCGTGCTGAGCTACAGTGCCAACTGACACTGTAGCTCAGTTGGCAGAGCGACGCACAGTGGGCTGAAAATCCGCTCTCGAAGACATAGACACTTTAAATTTTAAGTGTCACTTTTTTTGCTTGATATGGCTTCTATTAACGAATATTCAGATAACCTAAGCGTCTCAGGAGATATAACCCATTAATAATTGAATTATCAACATATTGAAAAAAAAATGTATGGAGAAAATGTGAAAAGTGCCTATATTTCTGGAATCGCAAGGAAAACCGTAATAACCTCTGACAATGTTATAGAACATATTTTTTATGATTTTATGACATAATTTGTTTAGCGGTCACGCTTGCGAATTTTTTTTTATTAATTGTCAAAAAAAAATTTTTTTTGTCCTATGCTTTTTACATGATTTATTTAGTGAATTGACTGGTTTAGACCTATTAGGGACTTAAATACGAAGAAAACCTCGTTACAATCTATTGTAACTACTTAATGAATGCCTCGTATCTATTATATTCACTATATAGTTAAGTTAAATATACTTACCGCTGAGTCGTAGGGCAATAAAAGTCAGTGGCGATAAGGATGTTAATGATGTAAAGCACCATTGTTAGTTTATATGCGGCTACATAAGGCCCGTAAGTGCGAGTGAGAAAGATATAGGGATTAAGATTAAGGAATGCATTAGAGTTCCTACATCATTATGAAGTGTTCACTTTCCATTGTTAATGATAATTTACTGATTAGGTATGTACCGCCATTTCGCCATAAAACGTTTAAACCTGGACAACAATATAAAGGGCATCGTCTGCGTTACTAATTTAGTTAAATTTTAAACTTCTATCAGACAACATCTTTTACAAGTACAAAGTGCTAACATGGAAAGCCTAATAACAAACCTTGACTTGTTTGTTATTCTCAAACGTGAGAATACGTCATTTTAACATGAATTATTGTACGAAACAGTTGCCGCTCGACTCGGTGAAAATCTAGCTCTTGAAGAACGTGTAACTCTAATGGAATTCTGCCGACAATTTACACGTGCTGCAGCTCAGAGATGGAAAAAAAGTCACAGAAATAGTGATTGCTTTAGAAGAAACTACGAAGATTGGCTTTAAAACGAAGTTGATTGGCCAGCCTGTGTACAATTGAAATATCTACACCAAGATGCAAGCACACCACCACCAAAAGAACAAATATTATGTTCAAAACCTTCAACGTCATCAGCTGGGACGATGACAAAGAGGACTAGGAAACCTTTTGAAGACCTTGGCTGTAAACAAAAGAAACGAAGGTCTGATGATCACCAAGATGAAGATCCCAATGAATTGGCACATACAGCTGCAGCACTGTTTAAAAAAAATGGCCGTAATGATATAGCTGATGTCATTCAGTACATGCTGAAGAATCCAGAAGAAGCTGTAAAAATCAAAGAAATTATTAATAAACCAGCTCACACTACAATCTTGTATACAGCAGAAAAAGCACTGGGCCTGCTCCTGTCGATGAAACTCACCAAGTGGTCATACATCACGCTGCGAGAATCAGCCATCAGAGAGGGTGCAAAAGATATGTATCCATCATATTACAAAGTGCAACAAGCCAAACTAAGGTGTTATCCTCCTAAAGAGTCAATTACAGTAACGGATTCATCTGCATCGATTACTCTTCAAGCATTATTGGATATCACAATAAAAAGAATTTTTGAAAGTCTGCCGAGTAATGTAAAAAATAAGCAGCTGATGTTAATCTGCAAGTGGGGCTTCGATGGTGCTTCCAACCAAAGCCGGTATAAACAGAGAATGGAAGGTGATCATGATGACTCAAGCATATTCATGACGTCACTTGTACCATTAAAGCTAACTGAAGGAGACAATGTTGTTTGGGAAAATCAAAAGCCATGTTCTAGTTTGTTTTGTCGCCCAGTGGAATTTACTTTCGTGAAAGAAAGCGAAGCAGTGGTAATCAGCCACAAAGAAAAAATGGAAAATGCGATCAAAGCACTTACCCCCACTGAGTGTAATACCAACAAAGTGAGCCACAAACTAATGTTGACTATGATTGATGGAAAGATTTGCACATATATCTCTGAGGCTAGATCTAATGCGTCGTTCTATTTGTGTTTAGCAAAACCTACAGAAATGAACCGCTTAAGCTCGGTACGGTCAAAGGATGTGTCGACAGGGCTCTATGAACTCGGACTGTCTTCGCTGCACGCTCGCATCAACTCCATGGAATGCCTCTTGCATATTGCATATAATCAAGACTTCAAGAAATGGGCAGCGAGAGAAAACGAGCACAAAGTCATGAGAGAGACCCGAAAAAAATTTATTCAAGATAGGTTCAAAGATGAACTGAATCTACTAATAGACATCGTGAAACAAGGTTCAGGAACGACTAATGACGGAAACACTGCGAGAAGATTTTTTGAATATCCTGAAAAAACTGCAGCTATAACGGGATTAGATAAAGAGCTGGTACAAAAGTTTGCAGTCTTACTGCAGGTGATAACTTCTGGTGAGCGCATCCATGTCACAAAATTCAGAATATATGCCGACGAAACTGCTGAAAGATATGTGCAACTGTATGATTGGTACTACATGTCGTCGACTGTTCACAAGCTACTTATACACGGAGCAGATATCATTGCCAGCAATGCAATTGTACCCATCGGAAGTCTATCAGAAGAAGCTGCAGAAGCTCGAAACAAGGATTTCCGAAGATTTAGAGAGCATAACTCCCGCAAAAAAAGCAGAATAGCGTCTAATGAAGACATATTCAACATGCTGTTGTTGTCTTCCGATCCACTATTGAGCTCCAGTCGCCCTAAATTTACTGCCAAGGGAAAATCCGCATTATTTCCGGAGGCAAAAGAACTTTTATCTTCGTCAGACTCATCAGTAGTGTTTGTGGATGTGTCCAACCTATCGTCTGATTCGGAATTGGAAGACGATATATTTTTATATCTTGTTATTTTTGTGATGCCACTTTTTTTCATTGTATAAAGTCGTTAATTTTAAAATCGACAATTATTATTCATTTTTGAAATGTTTATAAACCATTTATTTTTATAGGCCGCATTCGTAATTACACAGATATTTACAGTTAAAAACCTTTTTTTTTTTTGCAAATAATTTACTAATTAGTTAATCTTTATTCGGTTCTCTAACTGATTCTTGATTGACAGTGTTCTTGCTAAAACAAATTCAGCAAAATAAAGTCTCTTATTATCATATGTCGTATCTAATCCAGTCAATTCAGTAAATAAGTCCCTAATAGGTCTAAACCAGTCAATTCCGTAAATAAATTATCATTAACAATGGAAAGTGAACACTTCATAATGATGTAGGAACTCTAATGCATTCCTTAATCTTAATCCCTATATCTTTCTCACTCGCACTTACGGGCCTTATGTAGCCGCATATAAACTAACAATGGTGCTTTACATCATTAACATCCTTATCGCCACTGACTTTTATTGCCCTACGACTCAGCGGTAAGTATATTTAACTTAACTATATAGTGAATATAATAGATACGAGGCATTCATTAAGTAGTTACAATAGATTGTAACGAGGTTTTCTTCGTATTTAAGTCCCTAATAGGTCTAAACCAGTCAATTCACTAAATAAATCATGTAAAAAGCATAGGACAAAAAAAATTTTTTTTGACAATTAATAAAAAAAAATTCGCAAGCGTGACCGCTAAACAAATTATGTCATAAAATCATAAAAAATATGTTCTATAACATTGTCAGAGGTTATTACGGTTTTCCTTGCGATTCCAGAAATATAGGCACTTTTCACATTTTCTCCATACATTTTTTTTTCAATATGTTGATAATTCAATTATTAATGGGTTATATCTCCTGAGACGCTTAGGTTATCTGAATATTCGTTAATAGAAGCCATATCAAGCAAAAAAAGTGACACTTAAAATTTAAAGTGTCTATGTCTTTGAGAGCGGATTTTCAGCCCACTGTGCGTCGCTCTGCCAACTGAGCTACAGTGTCAGTTGGCACTGTAGCTCAGCACGACGGGGGCGTATACCCGAAGGTCGCGGGTTCGAACCCCGCCAGTGTCGAAATTTTTCTTTCCTTTAATAACATCTTTTATTTATGAGTAATAATCCCCACATGAGGAATTCATGTCAAAAAACATTAAATTAAGTGTTATTCATCCATTAAATCTACACTAATGAGCCTCTAGAAACATACTGAACACAAGTATTTCACATGTCCAACTGAGCTACAGTGTCAGTTGGCACTGTAGCTCAGCACGACGGGGGCGTATACCCGAAGGTCGCGGGTTCGAACCCCGCCAGTGTCGAAATTTTTCTTTCCTTTAATAACATCTTTTATTTATGAGTGAATAACACTTTTTAGTTTTTGTTATGTAACAGTTTTTATTGTGATATTTATGAAACGTTCAAAAAAAATTTTTTTATTACCAGGTTGTTTTGTTATTTGCGTTAGAAGTTCCTATTATGTTTAATAGTTTTGATGAAAATACTTGTTTTCTTACTTACTAAACTTTGTGTTATTTATTTAAATATATTATAAGCCAGTAAATATAGAAACACAAAAAATATGAGCATTTATCATAGTGTGAGCAATTTGCTCGCGCGCGCCTTCTCGTGTAAGAAAATTAGGCGCGCCTTCTCACGGGTTAACCATCGGCACTTTGATAATGCGGCATCAAAGGTTTTGTACTTACTTCTCAAAGAAATTTGCCGCTTTTCGGAAGTACATGGTTATGATACACGCGCCGGGCGGCGGTTTCTTTTGAAATCTGAAACAATCGTTGCCGCCACGCCGAAATCATAACATTTGACACTATTTGATTGCCGCCATAGGGCGTAGGTATACTCATGCAAAATAATTTCGATTTTTTTTACACGCTTTATATTAGTGTTTGATTTGCGGCGGCATCCTTATCATAGAGCCGGCACGTGGCGAGGCGGCGCGGTAGAAAGCAAGGAAACGTACTATAAATAAAGGAATTATTTTAATTCCAGTCATTTCCAATTGAGCTGTGCTTCGAGTCTAACTTAATAATTGTTTTTACTAATTCTCGTTGTTTTCTAAAAACGTATCACGTGTACAATTTAATATGAGCGACGAAGATTCAAATTATTCTAGTCCGAGTAACGAGAGTTTGAGTCACAGATCTAAAAGACCAAAAAGCAAATTTGAGGAATTTTTTGAAATAATTCATGCATCCCAAACTGCCTTCTGTAAATTGTGCCAACATAAAAAGATTGAAATAAAAATGAAAAACAGAAACACTTTAGGCTTAAGGAAACATCTAATATCTTTCCATAAAAAGGAATCAGAAATATTTCTTCCTGTTAAACCAAAATTCAGTGGAGATATCACAAGCTTTTTAGTAACCGCTGGAAGAAGTGGACAGGTAAGAATATTTATTTAACAGTTAAAAGAATTTTAACTCCGCGTAGCTATTCATGCGACACTTTCAAAAACGCCATTAACTTACGTAACTTCTGATAGAAGGATTTTTTTGGGAGTAATAAATCAATTTATTACAAACTTTTTAAGGTATCTTTTTGGATGGAAGAAATATTTTTTTACTGTTACCAACACTTTTTAGGATTAATTAAATCGCTTTTTTATTAAAACAAAAATTTTTTTACTGTTAAAAAGCTTTAATGTATTGAAAAAAAATTTTATTTCCACCAAATAAGATTTGTTTACGGTTAACAAATATTTTATTTGTGGTCATTGTTGATAGATGGCGGCACTCATGCGTAGCTTTGTATGTATATATAATAGCCATCGTATGCCTTCCACGTTTCCAATGACTCTGAGAATAATCATGTATTTGGTTATATATGGTTATATATGAAGAATATAAAAGTCTACACTCACTGAACAAATCTCTGGAATTACCAGAAAAAAAAATGAAGTATGTGATGAAGATGAAGACGTAATAGACTTTGATAAACTCTATGAATGTCCCTCGACGTCATCTGGATCTTGACTTCAAGGCTTAGTGATAGACGAGTTGGAGGAGTACCTGAGAAAACCAAGAACTGCCAGCTCGGAAGACATTTTAGATTGGTGGAGGACGCATGAGACATGGTATGTGATTTTATCGAAAATGGCCCGTGATTTTCTCTCAATACCTGCAACTTCAGTACCTGCTGAGAGGTTATTTTCTAAAGCATCATTAGTAATTAGAAAACATAGAAATAGGTTAAGTGATGAGTCAGCCAGATGGTTACTTTGTATTAATTCTTGGTCAAAAAAATTGATATAAAGTATCATAACCTAATGATAAAGCTGTTGATTTGTGTTGTATTTTATTTTTTATTTAAAGAAATGATAAATCGTTAAACTCTTATTAAATTTCTTATAAGTTGAGGGTTCAATCTCTTTTTAGACAGATAAGTATTGTTCTTTATAATACAGTCAAGTTATTGTAATTAATTTGTTTTTAATATGTTTTAGCAAATGTAAGCTTATAAATCATAAATGTTTATTAAGAAACAGTTACTTCCATGGAAAACGACATATAGGTCAGTTGATTTTTCGAATTTCTTATCAAATCTTCAGTTATTTATTAATCTGCTTGATCTTCACTATGGCTATATTCATTCAAGCTCACAATGTTCCAATTCTAATACGTTTTTCTAGGATTTAAAGTAAACTTTAATAAATAGTAATAGACTAATAGGTAATTGCAAGACTTGCAAGACTCTTGCTGCAAGACCAAGACCAAGACCAAGACTGGGAGCGCAAGACCAAAACCAAGACCAAGACCAGGTGTATTGGCGCAAGACCAAGACCAAGACTGGCTAAGTCTCGTCTTGTTCTTGCGTTTGGGCAACACTAGGCGGGCGGCTCTTTTGAGACAATAGGCGGGGCAGCAGTCTTTGATTAGATGCAGGTGTGCGGCGGCGAAAAAATTCAAAGCGACCGGTTTTAGTTAAAATCACAGCCGCGCGCAGCTCTCGCCACATTCGGTTGTGGAAATTCGCCAGAAACTCACGTCTCACGGTTGCTAGCTGCGCGTTTCGTTTCACCTTTCTTCCCTTCGCTGATAACTTCTCACGCACGACGTATGAGGTAAGTTGTATGCACTCGCGAGCATTTTGTTTTATTTTATTTACTGCTTGTTAATGTGAACCTTCAGATTGATGGGTAAATGTTATAAGGACGGGAATGGTAGTTACATAACATGAAGTTAGTTACGAGTGTGTCATGTTTTAATTATTATTTGAATGTGGAGTTGAATTTGTAGGTGCTAACTGGAACATATAATTTTTCAACGAATTGAATTTTTTTCATTATTGTTACAGAATAATTATATAAACATGGCTTCAAGAAAAATGAAGATAGAAGAAGAAAAAAGAGTTTTTAACGAATTATGGACAGAATTATACTTTTTTATCGAGTTTAAAGGAAAACCGTTATGCTTGATTTGTCAAAAGAGTATTTCTGTAGTAAAGGAATATAACCTGCAGCGACATTACGACACTGAGCACAAAGCTAAATTTGACTGTCTTGAAGGAGAAATACGGAAAAAGAAAATTTCCACTTTGAAATCGTCATTACAAAATCAACAAAACATATTTAAGGTTGTGGCAGACAACAGCGAATCGAATGTTCGGACCAGTTACAGGGTAGCAGAGATTCTTGCAAAAAGAGGACGTCCGTTTACCGAAAGTGAATTAGTAAAAGAGTGTGTCTTAGCTATCGCAGAAGAAATATGCCCAGAGCAGAAAAAAATGTTTGAAAGTCTTAGTCTCTCTGCAAGAACTTGCACCCGACGTACTGAAGACTTGGGGGCTAATTTGTGTGAACAACTTAGGGATAAGGCGCAGTCTTTCGACTGCTTCTCTTTAGCGATGGATGAAAGTACGGACGTGTCGGATACAGCACAGCTACTCATATTTGTACGCGGCATTGACGAAAACTTTACTGTTTACGAAGAGCTTGTGAAAATGTGCAGTTTGAAAGGTACAACTACGGGAGAAGATTTATTTCACCATGTGGAACAAGCTCTGGATTCATTGCAATTAAGCTGGGAAAAGTTAATAAGTGTCACTACCGATGGAGGCAAGAACATGAGCGGTCAAAACAAAGGTGTTGTTGGGAGAATCATCAGCAAAGTGAAAGATTCTGGATCTACTGTGCCATTGATTTTTCACTGTATTGTCCATCAAGAGTATAGAGCATAGAATTCAGAGAATATAGAGCATAATTATATTAATCAGTTTATAGATTCATTATCATCGGTGGAATCGTTGGTTGATGAATTTTATAAAGGAGCTGTAATAGATATCACCATAAAATCATTGTTTGAAAATAATTGCGCTTTAGTTTTTGCAATAATTTTGTCAGGCGTTAGGCTGGTGATATGTATTGGGGATAAGTTTCAAATTCCTTATATAGAAAGAGATAAAACTGTTTTCTTTAATTATAGTAACTTGGATAATATATCAATATTGCGAGATGTGTTTAATGTTTCTTCTAGATGTCCAGCAGATGTTTGTACGATTTTGGAGGATGTCTATAAGGATGCCGGTATGAAAGGAATGCTTACTACTAATACAACATATAATAGCATCAAAATTGAATCACTTACTATTTTGAGTAGAATAAATGATCTTATTAACGATAAAGTATAGTTCTTACATTTAAACAGGAAGATAAGCAAGAATTAATAAGTAAATTGTTCACATTAAATGAAAATAATTGTTTTACTTTACATGAATTTCAAGGTAGAACTTCAGAAAATATTATCCTGGTTAGATTATCTCATTTGGAGAATGACGAAATATTTTCTAGTGAATCTCATCAGCTTGTGGCATTGACTAGACATACAAAAAGTTTACTATATATAACTAGGAAAAATCCTCATCCATTAACTAAAAGAATAACTAAATATTCTTCTAAATCTAGTAAACAGTACGTAGTTCCTTCTAATAATTTAAATATTATTATAGAGGACATTGATTTGCTAGAAGATGTCGACGAAGTTAGTACACAAATATCGAATTTTAGTATAACTAAATTAACAGATTTAAATTTAAATAAATTAAATTTTTTGTTTGTATATAATTATTGTAATAATAACCCCATCTTGTCGGAAAAAAATTTTAAATACACAGACAACGTTTATGTTGTTTGTGTCAGAGACAGTGTCATATCGTATAAACACAATATACTTCCAGAAATAAGTGTAATAATTAGAAATTTAAAAGCTTCTGATGTCATAATACATTTACCACCGGAAGGTAAACATGTTGAAATAGTAATGATATTGAAGAGTTTTAATGAAAATATTAAAACGAATATGATTGTTAATGTAAATTATGTTTCAGAACACAATAAGGTGAAATATAAGACCGATAAAGGAATTAAATTTGGAGCCACATCTGTTGACGAATGTAATGTTGGCTATATACCGAATTCATTGTGTTATGGTAATAATAATATTAATCGTAGTATATATATCGTCTGCTTACTGGTAAAATGTAGTAAATGCGATTTTTACAAAAATATAGTTAATAATGCATTTATATGTAATTTTTGACGCTCTTTCTACTGGAAAAATGCAATAAATGATAGGACTGTTAAGTAAAAAAATACGAAATTTGAAACATATTAAGTGCGGAATAATTTTAAAAATTCTTCTGGAATAGTGAAATAAACTCTCTTATCATCAAATGAGACGTCATTAAAGAGGAGTAAAAAATGAAGTATCACCTTGTGTTTTTCTACTTTCTACTTTCGTGCCATTTTAATATGTTTGATACATTGTATTTTCTATGATAAGAGTAAAAGTATGTTGATTTCATTGTTGTATTTTAATTAAAGGGTCAATCTAAGTTATTAACCTTGAATGTATGGGATTTAGAAGCGTTAAGTTGATAATATCCATAAATTCATTCAAGTAAAAGAAGGTAAATGCAGGCAATTGGTCTATAATTCATTGATTTATATATCTATCGAACAATTAACCAACACAATGGCTAGTTGCCGTTTTAATTATGTCTATTTAATTAAATTCACAAACAAGCATGACAATTTACGAGTTTTATTAAACATTTCTCAATTACAGGTCAAATATGATAAGTGCACACCCATGCTAAAAATAATATATTTTTTCCACAATATTTATAAGAAAATGGCCTCTAATATGCTACCGCAAATAAGATCGTTAAATTTCCAATAATTTATTAAATAAATTTCTGCAAAATCTTATTTAGGTGTTAGTAAAAAAAATACTTAAACTTTGAAAACCCTATATCACCGTTAAACAAAATATGTATTTACTACATTTTACCAGTAAGCAGACGATATTATGAAGAATTTTAAATTCGCTAGCAATGAATTTGGAGATATAAGTACTAAACAAACTTATATGTGTAATAATAAATATAAGACACATTATAATACAAAGAACATTGATTGCATGTTGAATAATATGGGTTATATAGACGATTTGGGAATTTATGAAGTATTATACGATACTTTGCCCATATATAATGCTACTAGAAATTTTTCATATCAACCTAGATCTTATGATTATGGAGTTTTGCAGGATTTTTATAACATGGTCATGACTGACTGGATCGATGCAGACATGTATCTGGAAAGTGAATTAGTTAATGAATTGGATATTGATCTACCACCAGTTGAATTTAAATATATTAGTAATTTAAAACCAATTTTTGAGAGAAAGTATGACACCATGATTCCAAATTTGAAAACAAGTTGTCCATCTAAAAGAGATCCTACATTTAATGAAATGTTATTGGCAGTTATAAAGAGAAATTTAGGTGTTCATGATATTTCAGTTACTATGAATGATGCAGATATAATTAAATTGATGGTTAAAAGATTCGTGTCATCTTTTGTTTCTAAAGATAAAATAGATGAGTTTAAGAGTTTTGCAGATAATAAGATAGAGATTAATAAATCGTTGATACATTCTTGGTTACCTTCTCAAGATGTAAAGATAGACAATATGGTTGATTCTGATATCATCATAGATAAAGATACTATTTCTAGATATAGTTTAATGATCAAGAGGATGCCTAAACCTAAATTAGAAAAATCAGCAGTTAATGAATATGCTGCACTTCAAACTATAGCTGCTCATTCTAAATCGATTAATGTTTCTTTTGTCCAATTTTTAGAGAATTTAAAAAAAGATTAATGGCAGTTTTACCCGATAAATTTATGATCTTCACTGATTGCTCTCCAATAGAGTTTGAGGATAGATTAAATCAGAGTATTAGTGTTGAAGATATTAATACAGCGGATAAATTAGAGATAGATATTTCTAAATATGATAAATCACAGGGTAAACTACTGCTTGAATTTGAATTGGAAATATATAGATTGTTTGGTGTTACGGAGGATGTATTAGAATTGTGGAGATATGCACATGAGTCTACTAAATTGGTTGATCAAATAAACAAATTGAGTTTTGATATCCATTATGATTCTTTATTGGTTGGTATTAAGAGTTACAAAAAATTTTTTAGAGTTACTAAACCCAAGTTGATGGTTATTGATGAATGTTATATGTTGAATTTGGGCGCTTTAGTTTCTGCAATAATTTTGTCAGGCGTTAGGCTGGTGATATGTATTGGGGATAAGTTTCAAATTCCTTATATAGAAAGAGATAAAACTGTTTTCTTTAATTATAGTAACTTGGATAATATATCAATATTGCGAGATGTGTTTAATGTTTCTTCTAGATGTCCAGCAGATGTTTGTACGATTTTGGAGGATGTCTATAAGGATGCCGGTATGAAAGGAATGCTTACTACTAATACAACATATAATAGCATCAAAATTTAATCACTTACTATTTTGAGTAGAATAAATGATCTTATTAACGATAAAACTATAGTTCTTACATTTAAACAGGAAGATAAGCAAGAATTAATAAGTTAATTGTTCACATTAAATGAAAATAATTGTTTTACTATACATTAATTTCAAGGTAGAACTTCAGAAAATATTATCCTGGTTAGATTATCTCATTTGGAGAATGACGAAATATTTTCTAGTGAATCTCATCAGCTTGTGGCATTGACTAGACATACAAAAAGTTTACTATATATAACTAGGAAAAATCCTGATCCATCCCCCTTCCGTTTCCGCTACCTACCGAATACTACGTACTCTAACACATTCTCTCGAAAATAATCACATACTAATAAAATAGTGCACTATACCATTGAAAAAGGATACTGAATGAAGGATTGGAGTTCCCGCTGTGAGTACCATTGCTTATATTCGTCGTATCACAGCTTTTTGCCCGAATTGTTAGTGTTCTTACAGAAGCTTATAATAATCAAATTTATCACAACGGCTAAATTTTATAAATTTTAAGAAAAATACGCCGGTAACCTATAAAATTCACTTGAAATAGTAAACAAAACAGAGTTATCTACGTAGACGCTGTCACTCATGTTCATTGACAACTGACATTGACAAATAGACCAAACGTAGACAAAAATAAGTGAGTTCCCAGAGATAAATAAATTAACTGGGATACCAGTAACAATATTGTAAATTCCATCTATAAATTGGTATTTTTGCCCACATTAACATAGAAATGGCTTCTCAAATAAATAAATCTTTGTCTGATTCCAATTTAACATCTCAAATGGAACAAGAAATTATGACCACTCCGCAAAACAATGCAATGATTCGAAACAAACGAAAACGCCAAGACACTAATGAAAGTAAACTGGACTTTGATGGTTTTAGGGAGGAGATGATTAACCATATGAACTCCTTGTTTGCAAAGAACCAAAATGAAATTAAACAAATTACTCCCGCACTTTTGGATATTAAGCAAAGTAATTCGAACATTGAAGCATCGATAAAATTCCTTTCTAGCCAATATGAAGATTTGAGGAAAAAATTGGAAAAAATAGAGGAATCATCCAAAAAAGACAAAGAATATATTACCGTTTTAGAAGATAAAATTGAAGAGCTACAACGGGGAAGTCGAAAAACAAATATAGAAATAAAAAATGTACCTATAAATAAAAAGGAACGCAAAGAAGACCTTGTCAGCATGACTCTTAACCTAGCGCAAGCAATACACTGTGAAATGAATAAGGCAGAGATAAAGGATATCTATAGAGTTATAAAAAAGAGAGACCAGGAATCTTCCTCCATTATTGTCGAGACCTCATCAACACTCTTCAAAACAGATTTTTTGCAAAAATGCAAAACTTTTAATATACATATTAAGAATAAACTATGTGCCAAACATTTAGGACTTAAGACCCGTGAAGATACTCCAATTTATGTCTCCGAACAACTTACAGCAAAAAACACAAGGCTTTTCTATCTGTCTAGAGAACTTTCAAAGACTAAAAACTATAAATTTTGTTGGACCTCGTATGGTAAGGTATATTTGAGGAAGGACGAAAATTCTTCAGTTATTGTAGTAAACAGCGAACCACAAATATCAAAACTAATGCACGGTTTGTGACTAGCCGCTAAGTTGTATCCGCATAACTCTGCTTTAGAATTTAAGTTTGTTTTGATTATTAAATTGCATGAATTAGCTCTAAGTAAAATAGGATATATATATTATTTACATTATTATTTAATTTTTGTAACATATGTTCCTTTAACGAATTTCATAAGCTCAGTACATACAGAGATAAATACTTTAATGCCAGCTTTTGAATTATTATACTCAATCACCTTAATGCAGTCCTTATATTCATTTGTTTTACTGTTGGTTTTTGGTAAAATAAGCCCGTACAGTCTGTGGTTAAACAACACACTAAATAAATACTATTTACGCCTTGCTACACTCTATATATTAATAGCACCCCGTAATTTTAATGGATGGATTAATGGATAGTAATATTTTACATATAAATGCGTTAGACTCTCTTTGCGTAGACCAATCAATTAGCTGTGAAGTACAAAAGCTTTCTGAATCAATAGAAATAACTGACAAAGACTTTAAAATATTTACTCAGAATATAAGAAGTATTTACAAAAACATAGATGACTTACAAGTCACTTTATCGAGTACTAAAGATGAAATGGATATTATACTGCTTACCGAGTGTCGACTAAATTCTGAGAGGCAGATACCTCAATTGCAGAATTATAACTCATTTTCTACTACAAATCACGTTAACCAGTGTGATGGAGTAGTAGCATACATAAAAAATAATCATAACGTAAATATGACTGAAGTATTTTTAGACCAAGCATCTTGCTTACAGTTAGAAATAGATGAATATACAGTTTTGGGAATCTACAGACCCCCAGCTAATACGAATGTTACTAGATTTGTCGACTCATTAGATTCTTACTTAACGACGATTAGTAAAACACGAAAAATTATTCTAACCGGAGATATCAACATAAATCTTAAACCCAACTCTAATGAAATACCGTTACATCGATCAAACAGACTATACTACTTAAATGCGTTGGCTGGTCATGGACTGTTACCAGGACATGCCCTGCCCACAAGGGGGAATAGCTGTTTGGATCATTACTTTTTAAAACTGAATGATATTAATATATTAGCCTCAATTGCTGTCTTAGAGACGAGTGTTACTGACCATTGGTCGGTTTTACTGGTTTTAACAAAACAAATAAATAAAGTCAAAAGTCCCTTGTATCATTCCAAAACGAACTATGAAAACGCTCTATCATGCTTGGAAAAAGAAAACCTCAGTGAGCTTTGTCACACCAAAGACCCGTGTCTTATGGTAGAAAAACTTATAAACAAAATAAGACACTGTCTATCAGAAAATACGGTCACAACTCAGATTTCGAAAAGAAATAGAACAATTAAGCCCTGGATCACAGCTGGCATATTACGTTGTATACGAAATCGTAACAACATGCAAAAGAAATTAAAAACTGATCCAGACAACCTGATTCTGAAAATAACATATAGAAGATATAGGAACCATTGTAATAACATCATAAAAAGGTTAAAAAATAATTACTATAAAAACATTCTTAATGATAACTTAAAGGAACCTAAAAAGATTTGGAACGCTATAAATACAATTTCGCACCGGAAAAGGGTAAACAATCAACAAGTTGACTTGTTAAAGTATTCGCAATCTCCTTCGCAATCAGTTAATGTTGTCAATAAATATTTTGCAAATATTGGAAAAAAACTTGCCGAAGACATTAAGAATAACACTCCAAGGCACCTGCTTCAGAAAGATGGTAAAGAACATAAACATAAACATACACAATTAAATTCTTTTGGGCTTAGAGACACCGATCCCAACGAGGTGAGGTCTATAATTATGGGACTGAAATCAGACAGTGCACCGGGTTGGGACGGAATTCCCGTCAAATTTATTAAAATGGCAAGTGGTTTGCTGGCTCCCATTCTGTCCAATCTAGTTAATGACTGTTTCGCGTTGGGCGTTTTTCCAAAGCCCTTAAAGCGCTCTGTCATAATCCCAATCTACAAGGGTGGTGACAAGGGTGACCCAAGTAGCTATCGTCCAATTTCTATCCTACCAGTAGTCTCCAAAATTTTTGAAAAAATAATGTCATTAAGGCTGGTCAACTATTTGAATAATTATAATTTGATTTCGAATCACCAATTTGGGTTTAGACAAGGTTTGTCCACGGAAGATGCAGTAATAGAATTAACTTCATATATTTCAAAACAGGTTGACAAAAAGAGAAAATGTCTTACCATTTTTTTGGACATAAAAAAAGCATTCGATACTGTATCGCTTCCTATTCTCCTTCAAAAACTTGAAGACATTGGCATTAGAGATGTCCCATTAAGGTTGTTTACTGACTATCTTGAAAATAGGGTACAGTGCGTAAAGATTGGAGACTGCATTAGTCAGGAATCAGGAATCACCTATGGAGTGCCCCAAGGTTCAGTCCTGGGCCCCACCTTATTCTTGATTTACATTAACACCCTTTGTAATATGAACATAGTTGATGGGCAAGTTTTCTCGTATGCAGATGATACTGCTTTAGTCTTACACGGAGATAACTGGGCAGCGTTGAAAAATTCCGCTGAGCATACTCTGGCAAGGGTGACAAAGTGGCTAACTCAAAATTGCCTTTCGTTAAACACAAACAAAACAAATTATATGTGTTTTTCTAATTATAACAGCTCACAACCTGATGACAGTTTTAAATTGAAAATACATTCATGTTATTATGACCTCAGTTCTCAAGCATTTGTACCTAGTTGCCACTGCGATACTATTATCAGAGTAAAAACAACAAAATATTTAGGGATCATTATAGACCAACGTCTAACATGGCATTCTCATATAGACATGGTGATGGAAAGGGTTAGAAAGTTAATGTGGATATTCAAATCTCTTCGCCAAGTTGCGTCACAATCCCTTATTACCCAGATTTATACTGCGCTTGCCCAATCAGTCATTAGTTACTGTATTCCGGCTTGGGGAGGAGCTACGATAGTCAAATTCCTAGAAATAGAGAGGGCACAACGTTCATTACTGAAAGTTATGTACTCTAAACCATATCGATTCCCTACTAATGATCTTTATGCCCACTGCAGGCTACTATCGGTTAGACGACTATATATTCTGAGATGCATTTTGCGTGTTCATAGAAATATTCCCTATACTCCACAGACAACTACCACCAGAAGGGCAAAATTGGCTATTAAAGTAGATCTAGTAAGAACCGCATATGCAGGCAGGCAATATTCCTGGCAGTCAGCACACTTGTACAACACAATTAATAAGGAATTGAACATTCTCCCTAAATCTATTAATGAATGTAAGAAAATAGTTAACGACTGGCTAGTAAAACAAACTTACGACTGCACTGAGCTATTGTTCAAGAATATAAATTAAATTAAGTTAAATAGTTAACAAATAATGTGTATTGTTTATTATTACAATTCTATTAAATATAATATGGAAATAATTAATTAATTTAAATATAAATTTATCAATTTCATTTATCTTTCTTTTTGATATTACTTAAGAACAACTTTTACTCTTACATTAGAGAAAAAATCTTATGTTGCAAATATAAATGTGAATGTGAAAAGTTGCTTAAAATGTAAACCTAGAAATAAATAGTTTTAGTCTTCTTTTGGAATTTTGCATGCATAAATAATTATAAAATAAAAAAAATACTTAAGAGGTTTGATTGAATAATTTTAATGTAATAATATTTAAATTTTGATATTATTTTGAATACAAAATAAAAACAATGTTTTGGATTATATAGTTTAATCGATAATTAATAAAAATATGATATATTACTCAAAAAAAATTAGAATTCAAATGTATTGTATTATGTAGTTTCATCGATATTGTATTACTTGCAATCGGAGGAGCGGGGTCCCCTGGCACAGGTATTTATTTACTTAAAAGGGGGCTCCAACCTTATACTTCTGTAAAAAAACCATGAAACTGAATAAAGATTTTTGTATTTTTTTATATTTTTTTTTTGTATTAACTATAAGAATAACTAAATATTCTTCTAAATCTAGTAAACAGTACGTAGTTCCTTCTAATAATTTAAATATTATTATAGAGGACATTGATTTGCTAGAAGATGTCGACGAAGTTAGTACACAAATATCGAATTTTAGTATAACTAAATTAACAGATTTAAATTTAAATAAATTAAATTTTTTGTTTGTATATAATTATTGTAATAATAACCCCATCTTGTCGGAAAATTTTTTTAAATACACAGACAACGTTTATGTTGTTTGTGTCAGAGACAGTGTCATATCGTATATACACAATATACTTCCAGAAGTAAGTGTAATAATTAGAAATTTAAAAGCTTCTGATGTCATAATACATTTACCACCGGAAGGTAAACATGTTGAAATAGTAATGATATTGAAGAGTTTTAATGAAAATATTAAAACGAATATGATTGTTAATGTAAATTATGTTTCAGAACACAATAAGGTGAAATATACGAGGGCTGCTATTTATGTATCCGGAACTGGCCACTTACAGAACAATAATTTAAAAAGTAATTACATCATTTAAAAATAGAACTCTTTAGCTTTAGAATACATTTATTTTTATGTGACTGTCAATTGTTTTCACATCGTAGCGTCATTTTGAAAATTGCGTGTCTTCACCACCATGGATTTAACTCGTGAACATTTTCGTGCCATGATTTTTTACGATTTTCGGCGTGGTCTAACTCAAAAACAGTGCATCGATCAGCTTACTTCAACTTTTGGGGATGAAGCACCCTCAAAGACCACTGTGTATCACTGGTTTAGCGAGTTTAATCGTGGACGATCTAAGCTTACTGATGAAATTAAAGAAGGTCGCCCTAAAACGGTCGTTGTACCTCAAAACATCGATGCTGTCCGGGAACTAATAACTCAAGATCGTCATGTTACATATCGTGAGATAGAGGCATCTCTGGGCATTAGTATGACGAGCATACATAAGATACTTCATGAACATTTAGCTGTAAAAAAAATTTGCTCCCGTTGGATTCCGCACAACTTGAGTATTGATCAAAAACAGGCTCGTGTCGATTGGTGCAAAGAAATGTTAAAAAAATACAACCGTGGTGCGTCAAAAGCTGTTTATAATATCTACACAGGTGACGAATCTTGGATCTACGCTTACGACCCCGAAACTAAGCAGCAGTCCACGGTGTGGGTGTTCCAAGATGAGCCGAACCCAACAAAAGTTATTCGTGCAAAAAGCACATTGAAGCAAATGGTCGCTTGTTTTTTTGGTATAAATGGCCATGTAGCTACAGTGCCTTTAGAGAATCGTAAAACTGTTAATTCGGAGTGGTATACGACCATTTGTTTGCCGGAAGTCTTTGAACAAATAAGAAAGACTAACCGACAACGTAGAATCATTCTGCATCACGACAATGCTAGCTGTCACAGGTCGGCCGTCACAACTCAGTTTTTAGAAGCTCAAAAGATCGAATTGACAGGTCATCCGCCGTACAGCCCTGATTTGGCACCCAATGATTTTTATTTATTTCCAAATGTGAAGAAAAAATTACGTGGTCAACGTTTTTCGAGCCGCGAAGAGGCAGTCGATGCGTTCAAAATGCACGTTTTGGAGATACCTCAGTCTGAGTGGAAAAAGTGCTATGAAAATTGGTTTCAACGCATGCAAAAGTGTATAGATCTGAGCGGCGAATATTTTGAGAAGCAATAAAACCATATTAATTGATATATGTTTGTTTCTTTTTTTTATTCCGGATACATAAATAGCAGCCCTCGTAAGACCGATAAAGGAATTAAATTTGGAGCCACATCTGTTGACGAATGTAATGTTGGCTATATACCGAATTCATTGTGTTATGGTAATAATAATATTAATCGTAGTATATATATTATGAAGAATTTTAAATTCGCTAGCAATGAATTTGGAGATATAAGTACTAAACAAACTTATATGTGTAATAATAAATATAAGACACATTATAATACAAAGAACATTGATTGCATGTTGAATAATATGGGTTATATAGACGATTTGGGAATTTATGAAGTATTATACGATACTTTGCCCATATATAATGCTACTAGAAATTTTTCATATCAACCTAGATCTTATGATTATGGAGTTTTGCAGGATTTTTATAACATGGTCATGACTGACTGGATCGATGCAGACATGTATCTGGAAAGTGAATTAGTTAATGAATTGGATATTGATCTACCACCAGTTGAATTTAAATATATTAGTAATTTAAAACCAATTTTTGAGAGAAAGTATGACACCATGATTCCAAATTTGAAAACAAGTTGTCCATCTAAAAGAGATCCTACATTTAATGAAATGTTATTGGCAGTTATAAAGAGAAATTTAGGTGTTCATGATATTTCAGTTACTATGAATGATGCAGATATAATTAAATTGATGGTTAAAAGATTCGTGTCATCTTTTGTTTCTAAAGATAAAATAGATGAGTTTAAGAGTTTTGCAGATAATAAGATAGAGATTAATAAATCGTTGATACATTCTTGGTTACCTTCTCAAGATGTAAAGATAGACAATATGGTTGATTCTGATATCATCATAGATAAAGATACTATTTCTAGATATAGTTTAATGATCAAAAGGATGCCTAAACCTAAATTAGAAAAATCAGCAGTTAATGAATATGCTGCACTTCAAACTATAGCTGCTCATTCTAAATCGATTAATGTTATCTTTTGTCCAATTTTTAGAGAATTTAAAAAAAGATTAATGGCAGTTTTACCCGATAAATTTATGATCTTAACTGATTGCTCTCCAATAGAGTTTGAGGATAGATTAAATCAGAGTATTAGTGTTGAAGATATTAATACAGCGGATAAATTAGAGATAGATATTTCTAAATATGATAAATCACAGGGTAAACTACTGCTTGAATTTGAATTGGAAATATATAGATTGTTTGGTGTTACGGAGGATGTATTAGAATTGTGGAGATATGCACATGAGTCTACTAAATTGGTTGATCAAATAAACAAATTGAGTTTTGATATCCATTATGATTCTTTATTGGTTGGTATTAAGAGTTACAAAAAAATTTTTAGAGTTACTAAACCCAAGTTGATGGTTATTGATGAATGTTATATGTTGAATTTGGGCGCTTTAGTTTCTGCAATAATTTTGTCAGGCGTTAGGCTGGTGATATGTATTGGGGATAAGTTTCAAATTCCTTATATAGAAAGAGATAAAACTGTTTTCTTTAATTATAGTAACTTGGATAATATATCAATATTGCGAGATGTGTTTAATGTTTCTTCTAGATGTCCAGCAGATGTTTGTACGATTTTGGAGGATGTCTATAAGGATGCCGGTATGAAAGGAATGCTTACTACTAATACAACATATAATAGCATCAAAATTTAATCACTTACTATTTTGAGTAGAATAAATGATCTTATTAACGATAAAACTATAGTTCTTACATTTAAACAGGAAGATAAGCAAGAATTAATAAGTAAATTGTTCACATTAAATGAAAATAATTGTTTTACTATACATGAATTTCAAGGTAGAACTTCAGAAAATATTATCCTGGTTAGATTATCTCATTTGGAGAATGACGAAATATTTTCTAGTGAATCTCATCAGCTTGTGGCATTGACTAGACATACAAAAAGTTTACTATATATATAACTAGGAAAAATCCTGATCCATTAACTAAAAGAATAACTAAATATTCTTCTAAATCTAGTAAACAGTACGTAGTTCCTTCTAATAATTTAAATATTATTATAGAGGACATTGATTTGCTAGAAGATGTCGACGAAGTTAGTACACAAATATCGAATTTTAGTATAACTAAATTAACAGATTTAAATTTAAATAAATTAAATTTTTTGTTTGTATATAATTATTGTAATAATAACCCCATCTTGTCGGAAAAAAATTTTAAATACACAGACAACGTTTATGTTGTTTGTGTCAGAGACAGTGTCATATCGTATATACACAATATACTTCCAGAAGTAAGTGTAATAATTAGAAATTTAAAAGCTTCTGATGTCATAATACATTTACCACCGGAAGGTAAACATGTTGAAATAGTAATGATATTGAAGAGTTTTAATGAAAATATTAAAACGAATATGATTGTTAATGTAAATTATGTTTCAGAACACAATAAGGTGAAATATAAGACCGATAAAGGAATTAAATTTGGAGCCACATCTGTTGACGAATGTAATGTTGGCTATATACCGAATTCATTGTGTTATGGTAATAATAATATTAATCGTAGTATATATATTATGAAGAATTTTAAATTCGCTAGCAATGAATTTGGAGATATAAGTACTAAACAAACTTATATGTGTAATAATAAATATAAGACACATTATAATACAAAGAACATTGATTGCATGTTGAATAATATGGGTTATATAGACGATTTGGGAATTTATGAAGTATTATACGATACTTTGCCCATATATAATGCTACTAGAAATTTTTCATATCAACCTAGATCTTATGATTATGGAGTTTTGCAGGATTTTTATAACATGGTCATGACTGACTTGATCGATGCAGACATGTATCTGGAAAGTGAATTAGTTAATGAATTGGATATTGATCTACCACCAGTTGAATTTAAATATATTAGTAATTTAAAACCAATTTTTGAGAGAAAGTATGACACCATGATTCCAAATTTGAAAACAAGTTGTCCATCTAAAAGAGATCCTACATTTAATGAAATGTTATTGGCAGTTATAAAGAGAAATTTAGGTGTTCATGATATTTCAGTTACTATGAATGATGCAGATATAATTAAATTGATGGTTAAAAGATTCGTGTCATCTTTTGTTTCTAAAGATAAAATAGATGAGTTTAAGAGTTTTGCAGATAATAAGATAGAGATTAATAAATCGTTAATACATTCTTGGTTACCTTCTCAAGATGTAAAGATAGACAATATGGTTGATTCTGATATCATCATAGATAAAGATACTATTTCTAGATATAGTTTAATGATCAAAAGGATGCCTAAACCTAAATTAGAAAAATCAGCAGTTAATGAATATGCTGCACTTCAAACTATAGCTGCTCATTCTAAATCGATTAATGTTATCTTTTGTCCAATTTTAAGAGAATTTAAAAAAAGATTAATGGCAGTTTTACCCGATAAATTTATAATCTTCACTGATTGCTCTCCAATAGAGTTTGAGGATAGATTAAATCAGAGTATTAGTGTTGAAGATATTAATACAGCGGATAAATTAGAGATAGATATTTCTAAATATGATAAATCACAGGGTAAACTACTGCTTGAATTTGAATTGGAAATATATAGATTGTTTGGTGTTACGGAGGATGTAATAGAATTGTGGAGATATGCACATGAGTCTACTAAATTGGTTGATCAAATAAACAAATTGAGTTTTGATATCTATTATGATTCTTTATTGGTTGGTATTAAGAGTTACAAAAAATTTTTTAGAGTTACTAAACCCAAGTTGATGGTTATTGATGAATGTTATATGTTGAATTTGGGCGCTTTAGTTTCTGCAATAATTTTGTCAGGCGTTAGGCTGGTGATATGTATTGGGGATAAGTTTCAAATTCCTTATATAGAAAGAGATAAAACTGTTTTCTTTAATTATAGTAACTTGGATAATATATCAATATTGCGAGATGTGTTTAATGTTTCTTCTAGATGTCCAGCAGATGTTTGTACGATTTTGGAGGATGTCTATAAGGATGCCGGTATGAAAGGAATGCTTACTACTAATACAACATATAATAGCATCAAAATTTAATCACTTACTATTTTGAGTAGAATAAATGATCTTATTAACGATAAAACTATAGTTCTTACATTTAAACAGGAAGATAAGCAAGAATTAATAAGTAAATTGTTCACATTAAATGAAAATAATTGTTTTACTATACATGAATTTCAAGGTAGAACTTCAGAAAATATTATCCTGGTTAGATTATCTCATTTGGAGAATGACGAAATATTTTCTAGTGAATCTCATCAGCTTGTGGCATTGACTAGACATACAAAAAGTTTACTATATATAACTAGGAAAAATCCTGATCCATTAACTAAAAGAATAACTAATAGCCCAGTCATTTTAGGGGTTTCACCTCGGAATGAAAGATAATAAGCTACAAATTGGTATAGACCTTTGTTTTGTCATTCTAAATGTTGTCTCAAAAGTCACAAATGATACCGTGTCCGCGTCTTAAGATATTGAAGGTCAAAGGTCATAAAAATTCTGACTGTCAAGTTCTGACTGTACGTCAAATATTCATCCTTCAGAGGGAAAATGGATAGAAGAGCTATAGCCTCCGGATCAATTGTAGCAAGGCTTCATTTGAAAATAATAGAAGAGTTTCACTTGAACATGGCAAGGAGAATGAATGGGAATACAATTAGCATGGGAGGTGAAGAAAAGAAGAAGAAAATCATGAATGAACTTCAGCTATCCTCGTTGAAAGAAGGATTTACAACCGCACATGTACTTCAAGGAACTGAAGACGCTACCAAATGGAATTAATGCATGAACCCATTAATGTTTGCATTAGTGCACCAATGTTGGATTGATGATGACATAAGGAATACAAATGGTCTGCCTCTTGCAACAGATGATGAAAAAGCAATAATGAAAATTTGTATAGTTGGATTTTATTACTTATTGATAAAGCGAATAAACCTAGGAATGGGATTTTTATATGAAGATCAGTATTTCTATAAAAGGACAAAGTGGGCAGATGTTCAAATGAATCAACTAAATTCAAAAAATAAGATATGGTTTTCTGAAATTAAAGATAAATTGTGTGAGGATGATTATATTTCAGCGTCCCCAGGTTTTTTAATGGGTATGTTGAATGCATGCTCTACAACGATTGGACTAATAGCCATAGTGGGTATCAACATACAAAATACAGTTGTCAGAAGTTTAAGATCAAGTGATGATTCAATGACAGTTTTGGTGTGTGATTCATCTAAAGGATTGATCAATCTTATAAGCTTATCATATAGTGTTTACAGACTATTTGGTATAAATCCAAGTAAAGAAAAGAGTATACTCTTTCCGGAAGGATATGGTGAATACACGTCATGGTTTCAGGATGGAGATTATGTTGGACAATATGGGGTAGAAACAAGTTCCCTCAAACCTTCTGGAATGAATCCTCAAGATGATTTCAATGCGGTTGCGGCAAATACACTACAGTTGATGAGGACTCAAGTTATCAATGTTTTTGGAGCAATATCAAGAATGATTATAGGGTGCGAAAATGTGAGACGTCTGTGGAACATAAAGAAAAATGATTACAAAAACTTAAAGATAAGTGACAGTGTAAGGTTTTTATCAGATGGAGGCGACATACCATGGACTATAGAAAATCTAGCAGTTGATGAAGCAACTCTTAGATACAAATGAATCACAACAGATGATGATAAGAAATATTTTCTCAGAGTAATGAATCCCAACAACCCTTTTTCAGAGCCAAGTGAGGAAAAGCTATTATATAACAAAGATGTAGGAGTATTAATAGCAACTAATGACAAGACACCAAGGAATGTTTTCTGTTATGTAAGACGATCCCATAGAACAAACAAAGACAGTGATTCAATGAAAGAAGCCGATAAAGAAAAATGCAATCAAGAAGCATTTGAGATAGCCACTACAATTGACCCATCTTTCCTACTCACAATACCCTGTTCAAAGACCCCGTTAAGCAAGTATTTGTCTTCTACAGTAATGCTTGTTAAGGAGAAATGCAGTGAAATATTAAGCCCGGAAGAGAAAAGAGTGATGTCTGAAGCAATCAATAGATTAAATCAGCCTTATTATATTAATTATTATTATAAATTAGCCTATTGGTCCTTCGAAGCCTACTGATTGACGAGGTTGTACGCGAGTGTGCTTAGAAATACTTTGTGTACGTGACTGTCATTCAAAAGAACCATCAAACCCTTAGGAGTGAACAGAACATTTACATTACTTACCTCTTTAGTTTAAGTTTAGTGGAACTATTAGTTCAAAGTGATCTCATAAACTGTGGCCTGGAACCCCGAAGAAAAATCCCAACGTTTGAGTTCAGTGTAAAGTAAAGAACGTTTTCAATTCCTCTCTTCTTTCTGTAGCGACGCGAACACCAATTGTGGAATACCAACTTCAATGAGGATTGTGGTATCATCATATTAACGCAAGGTGAAACAGTAAAAGACAAATGCAACCTTGAATTAATAACAGGCCCACCACCAAAGGATGTTACAATCACTACGCTGAATAAGAACAGCTGGGTGATATCTCATTCTCGTGCGACTTTAACACTGTTGGAAATCTGTCGAAACGGTACTTCCAAGGTTACTAAGGATGTTCCACTACCATCACAATCTCGGGTAACCTTAATTTACGTTCAGACCATAATCTTCAATTATCTATTGCCTCTCATACAACCAATTTCTATGCCTCTTCTTTTTCTGTACACGCTGTCCAATTGTGGAACGCACTTCCTGTGGAGGTGCGATTGGCTAAATCACTAAATGTGTTCAAAGATCTCGTGAAACAACACTATCTCACTGAAGCGCTGTAATACTGTTGCTTTTTAAACTATATATATTTATTATATTTCTAAAACGTATATGTATATTTTATTTAGGTATTTGTATTGCTTGTATATATAAAAGTATGTAGTTATTTATGTATGTGTTCATATTCGTTAAATATCTATTTTATTTTGTATGATTAATATTTATATTGATATTTAAATTAAATACGTTAGTTTTAAGTAAGCTTAATATCTTATTATGTTTTTTTGGCCTTGTTTTGTGCATCTACCCAAATTATTAATTTATCGATCTCACCTTCCAAAGGTTGTCTGGAAGAGATCGCTTTTAGCGATAAGACCGCCAATTGTTCCTCACTGTAAACTGTTTGATCATATTATTACTTTTGTAAATTTGTGCAATAAAGAGTTTTTCTATTCTATATAGAAACACCACAAATTCCAGGCAAAAAATTTAAGAACGCTTTTCACAGCGAAACGTGCAATTCAAAAAACAAACTATTGATCATCAGTGGCAAATTAAACAACGCCGACGTTTATTCATCGGATGACTGTAGCGATGAATCACCAAACATATATACTAATGATTAGAGACCGGATTATATGCAATTGCATGTTGCATATGCATTTGCCAATTTAGTACCTTTTCAGCGGTAGTTGCATATTTGAGAAGATTTTTTTTTTCATATTTCTTACTTTTTTACGCTTGATCTCGCTCATTGTTCGATGCTTTTGATAGAAGAACGGGACGTCCGATCGCTAAGCCCACGGCTAGCGGATTAAACGAATGAACGAAGTGTCCGAGCGAGCCGCGGCGGCGACGGAGGTACGCCGCGCCATCGGCTATTCATTCAATCAATGTCAAAAAAATCGAATATTTTGTTTGTACCTACCTATTATCCAGTTTCGTCTTGTGTTTTTTTACACGCAGTTTAAAGTTGTGTACTTAGTGAACAATGCCCCCCCGATAAAAAAGGTGTCGATAACTGGATAGGTGAATATCCGGGAACATTTACATACGACGGAAAAGTTTTATACTGCCGAGCTTGTGAGAAAACCATTTCGTGCACGAAAAAATTTCAAATAGACCAGCATGTCAAAACAAGTGTTCATATCGCAGGATTGCGTAAGAAGGGCCCAAAACAACAACTTTTAACTGCAAGTAGCAGTGGCAGTGATGTAGCCTCCAAAGGTAAAATCAATTTAACATGGATCTATGTGAACCATTTCTTTCAAGCAATATCCCTCTTTACAAACTGGCAAATCCAATTTTGAAGGAATTTCTCCGAAAATATTGTACAAATCAAAATGTACCGGATGAATCGACATTGCGTAAAAATTATATACCAACAATCTACCTTCATGTCCTGGAAGAAATACGCAATGAATTGAAGGATAACATCATATAGGTTTCAGCCGACGAAACCACAGACACTTGCGGCCGTTACATTGCAAATTTAATTGTTGGTGCATTAAAACTTGAGCCCTCACCTTCCTATTTGGTGGCCTGCAACTCCAATTATTTTATCCCAATTTGATTCATGTGACGTGTTTTGCTCACGGAGTACACAGATTCGCCGAAGAAGTACGATCCTCGTTTGGGAATGTAAATCAACTGATTTCATCAACAAAGAAAGTGTTCCTCAAGGCGCCTGCACGTATAAAGGCCTACAAAGAAAAACTGCCAAATGTCCCTTTACTTCCTGAGCCAGTGGTTACACTTTGGGGTAACTGGATCGAAACTGCGATATTTTACAATGAACATTTCAACGCCATCAAAGGTGTAATCGATGACTTCAGTAGTGCAGAGGCTCTGGCTGTTTGCCAGTGCAAGGAAGCATTTGACGATGCTAGTATTAAAAGCTCAAAGAGCCATTCTTAAAGTAAAGATCTTTAAGCCTCTCCGATACCCGACAATGCAGCTGTATTCTGACTGTCAAGTTCTGACTGTACGTCAAATATTCATCCTTCAGAGGGAAAATGGATAGACGAGCTATAGCCTCCGGATCAATTGTAGCAAGGCTTCATTTGAAAATAATAGAAGAGTTTCACTTGAACATGGCAAGGAGAATGAATGGGAATACAATTAGCATGGGAGGTGAAGAAAAGAAGAAGAAAATCATGAATGAACTTCAGCTATCCTCGTTGAAAGAAGGATTTACAACCGCACATGTACTTCAAGGAACTGAAGACGCTACCAAATGGAATGAATGCATGAACCCATTAATGTTTGCATTAGTGCACCAATGTTGGATTGATGATGACATAAGGAATACAAATGGTCTGCCTCTTGCAACAGATGATGAAAAAGCAATAATGAAAATTTGTAAAGTTGGATTTTATTACTTATTGATAAAGCGAATAAACCTAGGAATGGGATTTTTATATGAAGATCAGTATTTCTATAAAAGGACAAAGTGGGCAGATGTTCAAATGAATCAACTAAATTCAAAAAATAAGATATGGTTTTCTGAAATTAAAGATAAATTGTGTGAGGATGATTATATTTCAGCGTCCCCAGGTTTTTTAATGGGTATGTTGAATGCATGCTCTACAACGATTGGACTAATATCCATAGTGGGTATCAACATACAAAATACAGTTGTCAGAAGTTTAAGATCAAGTGATGATTCAATGACAGTTTTGGTGTGTGATTCATCTAAAGGATTGATCAATCTTATAAGCTTATCATATAGTGTTTACAGACTATTTGGTATAAATCCAAGTAAAGAAAAGAGTATACTCTTTCCGGAAGGATATGGTGAATACACGTCATGGTTTCAGGATGGAGATTATGTTGGACAATATGGGGTAGAAACAAGTTCCCTCAAACCTTCTGGAATGAATCCTCAAGATGATTTCGATGCGGTTGCGGCAAATACACTACAGTTGATGAGGACTCAAGTTATCAATGTTTTAATTAATAGGATGCGAAAATGTGAGACGTCTGTGGAACATAAAGAAAAATGATTACAAAAACTTAAAGATAAGTGACAGTGTAAGGTTTTTATCAGATGGAGGCGACATACCATGGACTATAGAAAATCTAGCAGTTGATGAAGCAACTCTTAGATACAAATGAATCACAACAGATGATGATAAGAAATATTTTCTCAGAGTAATGAATCCCAACAACCCTTTTTCAGAGCCAAGTGAGGAAAAGCTATTATATAACAAAGATGTAGGAGTATTAATAGCAACTAATGACAAGACACCAAGGAATGTTTTCTGTTATGTAAGACGATCCAATAGAACAAACAAAGACAGTGATTCAATGAAAGAAGCCGATAAAGAAAAATGCAATCAAGAAGCATTTGAGATAGCCACTACAATTGACCCATCTTTCCTACTCACAATACCCTGTTCAAAGACCCCGTTAAGCAAGTATTTGTCTTCTACAGTAATGCTTGTTAAGGAGAAATGCAGTGAAATATTAAGCCCGGAAGAGAAAAGAGTGATGTCTGAAGCAATCAATAGATTAAATCAGCCTTATTATATTAATTATTATTATAAATTAGCCTATTGGTCCTTCGAAGCCTACTGATTGACGAGGTTGTACGCGAGTGTGCTTAGAAATACTTTGTGTACGTGACTGTCATTCAAAAGAACCATCAAACCCTTAGGAGTGAACAGAACATTTACATTACTTACCTCTTTAGTTTAAGTTTAGTGGAACTATTAGTTCAAAGTGATCTCATAAACTGTGGCCTGGAACCCCGAAGAAAAATCCCAACGTTTGAGTTCAGTGTAAAGTAAAGAACGTTTTCAATTCCTCTCTTCTTTCTGTAGCGACGCGAACACCAATTGTGGAATACCAACTTCAATGAGGATTGTGGTATCATCATATTAACGCAAGGTGAAACAGTAAAAGACAAATGCAACCTTGAATTAATAACAGGCCCACCACCAAAGGATGTTACAATCACTACGCTGAATAAGAACAGCTGGGTGATATCTCATTCTCGTGCGACTTTAACACTGTTGGAAATCTGTCGAAACGGTACTTCCAAGGTTACTAAGGATGTTCCACTACCATCACAATCTCGGGTAACCTTAATTTACGTTCAGACCATAATCTTCAATTATCTATTGCCTCTCATACAACCAATTTCTATGCCTCTTCTTTTTCTGTACACGCTGTCCAATTGTGGAACGCACTTCCTGTGGAGGTGCGATTGGCTAAATCACTAAATGTGTTCAAAGATCTCGTGAAACAACACTATCTCACTGAAGCGCTGTAATACTGTTGCTTTTTAAACTATATATATTTATTATATTTCTAAAACGTATATGTATATTTTATTTAGGTATTTGTATTGCTTGTATATATAAAAGTATGTAGTTATTTATGTATGTGTTCATATTCGTTAAATATCTATTTTATTTTGTATGATTAATATTTATATTGATATTTAAATTAAATACGTTAGTTTTAAGTAAGCTTAATATCTTATTATGTTTTTTTGGCCTTGTTTTGTGCATCTACCCAAATTATTAATTTATCGATCTCACCTTCCAAAGGTTGTCTGGAAGAGATCGCTTTTAGCGATAAGACCGCCAATTGTTCCTCACTGTAAACTGTTTGATCATATTATTACTTTTGTAAATTTGTGCAATAAAGAGTTTTTCTATTCTATATAGAAACACCACAAATTCCAGGCAAAAAATTTAAGAACGCTTTTCACAGCGAAACGTGCAATTCAAAAAACAAACTATTGATCATCAGTGGCAAATTAAACAACGCCGACGTTTATTCATCGGATGACTGTAGCGATGAATCACCAAACATATATACTAATGATTAGAGACCGGATTATATGCAATTGCATGTTGCATATGCATTTGCCAATTTAGTACCTTTTCAGCGGTAGTTGCATATTTGAGAAGATTTTTTTTTTCATATTTCTTACTTTTTTACGCTTGATCTCGCTCATTGTTCGATGCTTTTGATAGAAGAACGGGACGTCCGATCGCTAAGCCCACGGCTAGCGGATTAAACGAATGAACGAAGTGTCCGAGCGAGCCGCGGCGGCGACGGAGGTACGCCGCGCCATCGGCTATTCATTCAATCAATGTCAAAAAAATCGAATATTTTGTTTGTACCTACCTATTATCCAGTTTCGTCTTGTGTTTTTTTACACGCAGTTTAAAGTTGTGTACTTAGTGAACAATGCCCCCCCGATAAAAAAGGTGTCGATAACTGGATAGGTGAATATCCGGGAACATTTACATACGACGGAAAAGTTTTATACTGCCGAGCTTGTGAGAAAACCATTTCGTGCACGAAAAAATTTCAAATAGACCAGCATGTCAAAACAAGTGTTCATATCGCAGGATTGCGTAAGAAGGGCCCAAAACAACAACTTTTAACTGCAAGTAGCAGTGGCAGTGATGTAGCCTCCAAAGGTAAAATCAATTTAACATGGATCTATGTGAACCATTTCTTTCAAGCAATATCCCTCTTTACAAACTGGCAAATCCAATTTTGAAGGAATTTCTCCGAAAATATTGTACAAATCAAAATGTACCGGATGAATCGACATTGCGTAAAAATTATATACCAACAATCTACCTTCATGTCCTGGAAGAAATACGCAATGAATTGAAGGATAACATCATATAGGTTTCAGCCGACGAAACCACAGACACTTGCGGCCGTTACATTGCAAATTTAATTGTTGGTGCATTAAAACTTGAGCCCTCACCTTCCTATTTGGTGGCCTGCAACTCCAATTATTTTATCCCAATTTGATTCATGTGACGTGTTTTGCTCACGGAGTACACAGATTCGCCGAAGAAGTACGATCCTCGTTTGGGAATGTAAATCAACTGATTTCATCAACAAAGAAAGTGTTCCTCAAGGCGCCTGCACGTATAAAGGCCTACAAAGAAAAACTGCCAAATGTCCCTTTACTTCCTGAGCCAGTGGTTACACTTTGGGGTAACTGGATCGAAACTGCGATATTTTACAATGAACATTTCAACGCCATCAAAGGTGTAATCGATGACTTCAGTAGTGCAGAGGCTCTGGCTGTTTGCCAGTGCAAGGAAGCATTTGACGATGCTAGTATTAAAAGCTCAAAGAGCCATTCTTAAAGTAAAGATCTTTAAGCCTCTCCGATACCCGACAATGCAGCTGTATTCTGACTGTCAAGTTCTGACTGTACGTCAAATATTCATCCTTCAGAGGGAAAATGGATAGACGAGCTATAGCCTCCGGATCAATTGTAGCAAGGCTTCATTTGAAAATAATAGAAGAGTTTCACTTGAACATGGCAAGGAGAATGAATGGGAATACAATTAGCATGGGAGGTGAAGAAAAGAAGAAGAAAATCATGAATGAACTTCAGCTATCCTCGTTGAAAGAAGGATTTACAACCGCACATGTACTTCAAGGAACTGAAGACGCTACCAAATGGAATGAATGCATGAACCCATTAATGTTTGCATTAGTGCACCAATGTTGGATTGATGATGACATAAGGAATACAAATGGTCTGCCTCTTGCAACAGATGATGAAAAAGCAATAATGAAAATTTGTAAAGTTGGATTTTATTACTTATTGATAAAGCGAATAAACCTAGGAATGGGATTTTTATATGAAGATCAGTATTTCTATAAAAGGACAAAGTGGGCAGATGTTCAAATGAATCAACTAAATTCAAAAAATAAGATATGGTTTTCTGAAATTAAAGATAAATTGTGTGAGGATGATTATATTTCAGCGTCCCCAGGTTTTTTAATGGGTATGTTGAATGCATGCTCTACAACGATTGGACTAATAGCCATAGTGGGTATCAACATACAAAATACAGTTGTCAGAAGTTTAAGATCAAGTGATGATTCAATGACAGTTTTGGTGTGTGATTCATCTAAAGGATTGATCAATCTTATAAGCTTATCATATAGTGTTTACAGACTATTTGGTATAAATCCAAGTAAAGAAAAGAGTATACTCTTTCCGGAAGGATATGGTGAATACACGTCATGGTTTCAGGATGGAGATTATGTTGGACAATATGGGGTAGAAACAAGTTCCCTCAAACCTTCTGGAATGAATCCTCAAGATGATTTCGATGCGGTTGCGGCAAATACACTACAGTTGATGAGGACTCAAGTTATCAATGTTTTAATTAATAGGATGCGAAAATGTGAGACGTCTGTGGAACATAAAGAAAAATGATTACAAAAACTTAAAGATAAGTGACAGTGTAAGGTTTTTATCAGATGGAGGCGACATACCATGGACTATAGAAAATCTAGCAGTTGATGAAGCAACTCTTAGATACAAATGAATCACAACAGATGATGATAAGAAATATTTTCTCAGAGTAATGAATCCCAACAACCCTTTTTCAGAGCCAAGTGAGGAAAAGCTATTATATAACAAAGATGTAGGAGTATTAATAGCAACTAATGACAAGACACCAAGGAATGTTTTCTGTTATGTAAGACGATCCAATAGAACAAACAAAGACAGTGATTCAATGAAAGAAGCCGATAAAGAAAAATGCAATCAAGAAGCATTTGAGATAGCCACTACAATTGACCCATCTTTCCTACTCACAATACCCTGTTCAAAGACCCCGTTAAGCAAGTATTTGTCTTCTACAGTAATGCTTGTTAAGGAGAAATGCAGTGAAATATTAAGCCCGGAAGAGAAAAGAGTGATGTCTGAAGCAATCAATAGATTAAATCAGCCTTATTATATTAATTATTATTATAAATTAGCCTATTGGTCCTTCGAAGCCTACTGATTGACGAGGTTGTACGCGAGTGTGCTTAGAAATACTTTGTGTACGTGACTGTCATTCAAAAGAACCATCAAACCCTTAGGAGTGAACAGAACATTTACATTACTTACCTCTTTAGTTTAAGTTTAGTGGAACTATTAGTTCAAAGTGATCTCATAAACTGTGGCCTGGAACCCCGAAGAAAAATCCCAACGTTTGAGTTCAGTGTAAAGTAAAGAACGTTTTCAATTCCTCTCTTCTTTCTGTAGCGACGCGAACACCAATTGTGGAATACCAACTTCAATGAGGATTGTGGTATCATCATATTAACGCAAGGTGAAACAGTAAAAGACAAATGCAACCTTGAATTAATAACAGGCCCACCACCAAAGGATGTTACAATCACTACGCTGAATAAGAACAGCTGGGTGATATCTCATTCTCGTGCGACTTTAACACTGTTGGAAATCTGTCGAAACGGTACTTCCAAGGTTACTAAGGATGTTCCACTACCATCACAATCTCGGGTAACCTTAATTTACGTTCAGACCATAATCTTCAATTATCTATTGCCTCTCATACAACCAATTTCTATGCCTCTTCTTTTTCTGTACACGCTGTCCAATTGTGGAACGCACTTCCTGTGGAGGTGCGATTGGCTAAATCACTAAATGTGTTCAAAGATCTCGTGAAACAACACTATCTCACTGAAGCGCTGTAATACTGTTGCTTTTTAAACTATATATATTTATTATATTTCTAAAACGTATATGTATATTTTATTTAGGTATTTGTATTGCTTGTATATATAAAAGTATGTAGTTATTTATGTATGTGTTCATATTCGTTAAATATCTATTTTATTTTGTATGATTAATATTTATATTGATATTTAAATTAAATACGTTAGTTTTAAGTAAGCTTAATATCTTATTATGTTTTTTTGGCCTTGTTTTGTGCATCTACCCAAATTATTAATTTATCGATCTCACCTTCCAAAGGTTGTCTGGAAGAGATCGCTTTTAGCGATAAGACCGCCAATTGTTCCTCACTGTAAACTGTTTGATCATATTATTACTTTTGTAAATTTGTGCAATAAAGAGTTTTTCTATTCTATATAGAAACACCACAAATTCCAGGCAAAAAATTTAAGAACGCTTTTCACAGCGAAACGTGCAATTCAAAAAACAAACTATTGATCATCAGTGGCAAATTAAACAACGCCGACGTTTATTCATCGGATGACTGTAGCGATGAATCACCAAACATATATACTAATGATTAGAGACCGGATTATATGCAATTGCATGTTGCATATGCATTTGCCAATTTAGTACCTTTTCAGCGGTAGTTGCATATTTGAGAAGATTTTTTTTTTCATATTTCTTACTTTTTTACGCTTGATCTCGCTCATTGTTCGATGCTTTTGATAGAAGAACGGGACGTCCGATCGCTAAGCCCACGGCTAGCGGATTAAACGAATGAACGAAGTGTCCGAGCGAGCCGCGGCGGCGACGGAGGTACGCCGCGCCATCGGCTATTCATTCAATCAATGTCAAAAAAATCGAATATTTTGTTTGTACCTACCTATTATCCAGTTTCGTCTTGTGTTTTTTTACACGCAGTTTAAAGTTGTGTACTTAGTGAACAATGCCCCCCCGATAAAAAAGGTGTCGATAACTGGATAGGTGAATATCCGGGAACATTTACATACGACGGAAAAGTTTTATACTGCCGAGCTTGTGAGAAAACCATTACGTGCACGAAAAAAATTCAAATAGACCAGCATGTCAAAACAAGTGTTCATATCGCAGGATTGCGTAAGAAGGGCCCAAAACAACAACTTTTAACTGCAAGTAGCAGTGGCAGTGATGTAGCCTCCAAAGGTAAAATCAATTTAACATGGATCTATGTGAACCATTTCTTTCAAGCAATATCCCTCTTTACAAACTGGCAAATCCAATTTTGAAGGAATTTCTCCGAAAATATTGTACAAATCAAAATGTACCGGATGAATCGACATTGCGTAAAAATTATATACCAACAATCTACCTTCATGTCCTGGACGAAATACGCAATGAATTGAAGGATAACATCATATAGGTTTCAGCCGACGAAACCACAGACACTTGCGGCCGTTACATTGCAAATTTAATTGTTGGTGCATTAAAACTTGAGCCCTCACCTTCCTATTTGGTGGCCTGCAACTCCAATTATTTTATCCCAATTTGATTCATGTGACGTGTTTTGCTCACGGAGTACACAGATTCGCCGAAGAAGTACGATCCTCGTTTGGGAATGTAAATCAACTGATTTTATCAACAAAGAAAGTGTTCCTCAAGGCGCCTTCACGTATAAAGGCCTACAAAGAAAAACTGCCAAATGTCCCTTTACTTCCTGAGCCAGTGGTTACACGTTGGGGTACCTGGATCGAAACTGCGATATTTTACAATGATCATTTCAACGCCATCAAAGGTGTAATCGATGACTTCAGTAGTGCAGAGGCTTTGGCTGTTTGCCAGTGCAAGGAAGCATTTGACGATGCTAGTGTTAAAAGCTCAAAGAGCCATTCTTAAAGTAAAGATCTTTAAGCCTCTCCGATACCCGACAATGCAGCTGTATTCTGACTGTCAAGTTCTGACTGTACGTCAAATATGCATCCTTCAGAGGGAAAATGGATAGAAGAGCTATAGCCTCCGGATCAATTGTAGCAAGGCTTCATTTGAAAATAATAGAAGAGTTTCACTTGAACATGGCAAGGAGAATGAATGGGAATACAATTAGCATGGGAGGTGAAGAAAAGAAGAAGAAAATCATGAATGAACTTCAGCTATCCTCGTTGAAAGAAGGATTTACAACCGCACATGTACTTCAAGGAACTGAAGACGCTACCAAATGGAATGAATGCATGAACCCATTAATGTTTGCATTAGTGCACCAATGTTGGATTGATGATGACATAAGGAATACAAATGGTCTGCCTCTTGCAACAGATGATGAAAAAGCAATAATGAAAATTTGTATAGTTGGATTTTATTACTTATTGATAAAGCGAATAAACCTAGGAATGGGATTTTTATATGAAGATCAGTATTTCTATAAAAGGACAAAGTGGGCAGATGTTCAAATGAATCAACTAAATTCAAAAAATAAGATATGGTTTTCTGAAATTAAAGATAAATTGTGTGAGGATGATTATATTTCAGCGTCCCCAGGTTTTTTAATGGGTATGTTGAATGCATGCTCTACAACGATTGGACTAATAGCCATAGTGGGTATCAACATACAAAATACAGTTGTCAGAAGTTTAAGATCAAGTGATGATTCAATGACAGTTTTGGTGTGTGATTCATCTAAAGGATTGATCAATCTTATAAGCTTATCATATAGTGTTTACAGACTATTTGGTATAAATCCAAGTAAAGAAAAGAGTATACTCTTTCCGGAAGGATATGGTGAATACACGTCATGGTTTCAGGATGGAGATTATGTTGGACAATATGGGGTAGAAACAAGTTCCCTCAAACCTTCTGGAATGAATCCTCAAGATGATTTCAATGCGGTTGCGGCAAATACACTACAGTTGATGAGGACTCAAGTTATCAATGTTTTTGGAGCAATATCAAGAATGATTATAGGGTGCGAAAATGTGAGACGTCTGTGGAACATAAAGAAAAATGATTACAAAAACTTAAAGATAAGTGACAGTGTAAGGTTTTTATCAGATGGAGGCGACATACCATGGACTATAGAAAATCTAGCAGTTGATGAAGCAACTCTTAGATACAAATGAATCACAACAGATGATGATAAGAAATATTTTCTCAGAGTAATGAATCCCAACAACCCTTTTTCAGAGCCAAGTGAGGAAAAGCTATTATATAACAAAGATGTAGGAGTATTAATAGCAACTAATGACAAGACACCAAGGAATGTTTTCTGTTATGTAAGACGATCCCATAGAACAAACAAAGACAGTGATTCAATGAAAGAAGCCGATAAAGAAAAATGCAATCAAGAAGCATTTGAGATAGCCACTACAATTGACCCATCTTTCCTACTCACAATACCCTGTTCAAAGACCCCGTTAAGCAAGTATTTGTCTTCTACAGTAATGCTTGTTAAGGAGAAATGCAGTGAAATATTAAGCCCGGAAGAGAAAAGAGTGATGTCTGAAGCAAACAATAGATTAAGGGTCAATTCACACGTACCACAACCACACCACGTCTGACACATTAAATGAACATTTCTTAAACATACCTGGTAAGGATAGTGTTAACATATCTCTCTTGACATATTATGAATATCATAGACATGGCACCGCGACATTCAAGTTACACACAGTAAACTCTGACACAATTAACCGCATTATAAAAAGCCTTAATAGCAATGCCCAGGGCGTAGATAAAATATCGCTCTCCATGATTTTAATGACATTGCCGAATACGCTTGATGTCATTACTCATATTATTAATAAATCAATTGTTGACTCTGTATTTCCCGACACTTGGAAAACTGCACTTATACGACCTATCCCAAAAGTATCCAATCCAGAAACAATGTCAGATTTGCGTCCAATTAGCTTGCTCCCATGTATGTCTAAAATACTCGAAAAAGTTGTCTATGAACAAATGAGCAAATACCTGGAAGATAACGAAATACTTCCTATTCATCAATCGGGATTTCGCAAAAACCATAGCACATCGACCGCACTCATCGATATTGTAGATAACATCCTGTATGCCCAGGATAGGAAACAAGCCACAGTTCTTATGTTATTGGATTTCTCCCGTGCCTTCGAATGCATGAATATAAACCTAATACTATCTAAACTAGCCTATTATGGATTCAGTTCTGACACTATTAAATGGTTTGATAGTTATTTGCAATCGAGATCCCAAATAGTAGAGCTCCATGGGCAAAGTGGAAAGATAAAATATTCAGAGAACCGTCTAGTTACGAGAGGCGCCCCGCAAGGATCGAACCTGGCTCCCGTACTTTTCATTCTCTACACTGCTGACATCATCAAATGTATAAAAAATTGCAAATACCAAATTTTTGCTGACGACTTGCAGTTGTATATATCTTTGACTCCGAGCCGAGCAGTAAAAGTCATACATGATCTAAACCAAGATCTTAAAAATATCGAAGAATGGTCTATGAAAAATTCACTAGTTCTTAATCCTTCAAAAACGAAATACATGGTTATAGTAAGTAAACATCAACAGCGTGAGATGGAAGAAAAGAACTTTGTGGTTAAAATTGGCAACACACAAATAGAAAAAGTTAATGAGGCGCGAAGTTTAGGTTTGCTGTTCGATTCAGGCTTAACGTTTGAAAATCACGTCATTAATACTGTAAAAAATTGTTTTTATAGGCTCAAAGTGTTATACAAAATACGACCGTACCTAAAAACTGAAATTCGAATCAGACTTTGTGAATCCCTCATACTCAGTAAACTTAACTACGGTGATGTGGTATATGGTCCATGCCTACTGTCTCGCTCGCGGATATTGTTTTGAAATACCACCTAGAACCCATGTTACGCCTTACCTGAACACTAATAAGATGTTAAATCTCGAAGCAAGGAGAAAGCTACATCTATCTACGCTTCTTTTCGGTGTTATAAAAACCCAGTTCCCCAAATACTTATTTGAGAAACTGATATGGTCTCGGACAGTGTCACAGTACCATACGCGCGGTCACTCACATCTATTGGTAACTCCTAAACATCGAACCACGGCCTTCCGAGGAAGCTTTAGATACGCGGCTTCGAAATGCTGGAACGACTTACCTCCACCGCTAAAAGATCTTACCTCTACTGCGTCGTTCAAATATAACTTTAAAAATATATTCTACAACATTTAAATTATAATAACTCTTCTATTAATATATTCCGACTTATCATTTATCGCATTGTAAATTACACCTATTAAATTCTGTATGTATTATATCATATTCTCTATCTATTTTTATAAGCTTTACTATATTTATTCATTGGTATGTGCTTGCGTAAATTTTGTTAGTATTTCAAATGTTGTTGCTTATGAAATAAAACATTATTATTATCACTTTTATACGTTACTATCTAATTTTGTAATTATTATTTTTATTTAAATTTGGCGGTGTCGGCTGAAAACCAGCGTGTCTCGGAACGGTCTGAGTCCCGTTCCAGACACACATGCTGAGACGATACCCTTTTGGCAATGTACATTTATTTCTTTTCATGTTTTTTTTTTCTTTTTTTATCTTTGTGTTTTTATTCTTATTACGTTTCATTTTGTTTTTGTTTGTTAATTTGCCAAATAAATGTCTTTTACTTTTTTTTTACGTCGCAGCGACAAAATGTGGTCAAGCTGTGGTTACGTGTGAATAGTGTCGCAGCGGCTTTTTGCAGTTGCGTTGTGGTACCGACAAAATGTCGATGTGGTTGCGTTGTCGCTGTCGTTGCGATGTGGTATCCACGTGGTCATGTGCAGTTATACTCCAGCTTTATTAGAGGTAACATGGCTTGACTGAACGTAGTCATGGAGGAAAGATTGTTGTTGCTATCCTTATTATGGCTTTTATTAATAAGAAGAAGACGAAAGTGGCGGCGTTGCCGTCGCGATGTGGTTGCGATGTGGTCGTATTACACAAGTGGTCGATAACAACGGCAAAATGTGGTACGTGTAAATTGTAACATTCATTTTCAATACAAAATATACGCCCGACCACATGGCGTCGTTGTGGTGTGGTTGTGGCTGTGGTGTGGTTGTGGTACGTGTGAATTGACCCTAAATCAGCCTTATTATATTAATTATTATTATAAATTAGCCTATTGGTCCTTCGAAGCCTACTGATTGACGAGGTTGTACGCGAGTGTGCTTAGAAATACTTTGTGTACGTGACTGTCATTCAAAAGAACCATCAAACCCTTAGGAGTGAACAGAACATTTACATTACTTTACTTACCTCTTTAGTTTAAGTTTAGTGGAACTATTAGTTCAAAGTGATCTCATAAACTGTGGCCTGGAACCCCGAAGAAAAATCCCAACGTTTGAGTTCAGTGTAAAGTAAAGAACGTTTTCAATTCCTCTCTTCTTTCTGTAGCGACGCGAACACCAATTGTGGAATACCAACTTCAATGAGAATTGTGGTATCATCATATTAACGCAAGGTGAAACAGTAAAAGACAAATGCAATCTTGAATTAATAAAAGGCCCACCACCAAAGGATGTTACAATCACTACGCTGAATAAGAACAGCTGGGTGATATCTCATTCTCGTGCGACTTTAACACTGTTGGAAATCTGTCGAAACGGTACTTCCAAGGTTACTAAGGATGTTCCACTACCATCACAATCTCGGGTAACTCTGCCAGTTAATTACGAAAAACACATATTGATGGGTACATTCTAACCCCAGAACTATTGATTCAAGATGCAATAATTCCAGAATCATCCCTAAATAATAAATACGTATTCACAGATCTACCATCACCTCACTATGATAGAGCAGAAATATATGACAAGTCATATGATAAAAGCTCACTAAAAACACCGGCTATGATACTAAATGTAACACCTCCTTTAATCTCCAATAATATGATGAAGCTAAGTGATCTTATAAAGGTCATGAAAAGTAACAATTCCTATTATTTGAGTAACATGTTATTGCTGACTGATCAAGTTAGCCGGCTGAACAATAAGATTAATAGTTCAATAAGTACTAGTTGGAACTTTCCAAACTTATAACCAGGTTTTGGGAGTATTACCACATGGATTGTTGGGACTGTTTGCGGAATATTAACATTAATTATAATTGTCAAGATCATAATTAAGCTACCGAGGACTGCAGCTGCAATCACTACTGCACATTTACCATTACGTGGATTCACTTTTCCTATAGTTGCTACCGATGGTAATGAAACTATGGTAATGAGTAATAATACGATAGAAACGGCTATGTTGCCCAATAACGTTTTAAACATTTGGAACAAGACACCGGACCCGATGACATACGTAGAATCATTATTCAAAAGTGACTTCCATGTCATGACTGTTTGCATGATTGTTATTGCGATTACTACAATGCTGATTCAACACCGCATCGGAAAGTCGGCTCAGCGATATATCTTATCTAGACTTGGTTTGTTTGCACAAAATACGACAGTTGTACACCATATGGGAGAAAGTAGCTTGATAGCTTTCTTCCTAGTGACCAGTACATCCATATGTGGTAAGACCCGAAGGACATTTGAAATACCGATAGAAATATGCACATTACAGGTCTGGCCACAGATTGGTATTAATGTAGCGACGCGCTGTCAGTACACAATGACGCGCACTACATAGAAACGCTGACAGTGCAAGAAGAATCACATTCCACAGCAATACGTAACAAAGCAATATACGTCACACTCGTCATCAAGACACATACAAATCGTACATCGCGCAATCGAAGTTTCTAAAAACATTTACTATATATTCAAGTTCCAACTTAATACAGTTGGGCCGCGGTCCCCAGGCATACCACCGCCTGGCGGAAGAACTTCCCTTTTCCTCCACATTCCCATAACCTTAATTTACGTTCAGACCATAATCTTCAATTATCTATTCCCTCTCATACAACCAATTTCTATGCCTCTTCTTTTTCTGTACACGCTGTCCAATTGTGGAACGCACTTCCTGTGGAGGTGCGATTGGCTAAATCACTAAATGTGTTCAAAGATCTCGTGAAACAACACTATCTCACTGAAGCGCTGTAATACTGTTGCTTTTTAAACTATATATATTTATTATATTTCTAAAACGTATATGTATATTTTATTTAGGTATTTGTATTGCTTGTATATATAAAAGTATGTAGTTATTTATGTATGTGTTCATATTCGTTAAATATCTATTTTATTTTGTATGATTAATATTTATATTGATATTTAAATTAAATACGTTAGTTTTAAGTAAGCTTAATATCTTATTATGTATCTACCCAAATTATTAATTTATCGATCTCACCTTCCAAAGGTTGTCTGGAAGAGATCGCTTTTAGCGATAAGACCGCCAATTGTTCCTCACTGTAAACTGTTTGATCATATTATTACTTTTGTAAATTTAGTATTTTCTAAGATTTTCACGATTGCACATTATAATTGAAACAACTATTGATTTTCGGATATTTTAATCGCGTGTTATTACATTATTTTTAAAGCCCGACGTTTCGAAAACTTTTCAGTTATCATGGTCACGGGAAGACTGAGGTGTTATTTGTCATTATACAGTACTATAAAATTATTAATACTAACTACCTTCACAAAATTTTAAGTTACATTTGCGTTTAATATTTGCTATGTACAAAAAGAGCTAATGTTATCTGGAGTCTTGCTAGTGTTCTTCCCTCGCTTAGTTGTGCTAATGATCGGGTTCCAAGCAGGTGGTAATTGCCAACCAATAATGTAATAACACGCGATTAAAATATCCGAAAATCAATAGTTGTTTCAATTTTGTAAATTTGTGCAATAAAGAGTTTTTCTATTCTATATAGAAACACCACAAATTCCAGGCAAAAAATTTAAGAACGCTTTTCACAGCGAAACGTGCAATTCAAAAAACAAACTATTGATCATCAGTGGCAAATTAAACAACGCCGACGTTTATTCATCGGATGACTGTAGCGATGAATCACCAAACATATATACTAATGATTAGAGACCGGATTATATGCAATTGCATGTTGCATATGCATTTGCCAATTTAGTACCTTTTCAGCGGTAGTTGCATATTTGAGAAGATTTTTTTTTTCATATTTCTTACTTTTTTACGCTTGATCTCGCTCATTGTTCGATGCTTTTGATAGAAGAACGGGACGTCCGATCGCTAAGCCCACGGCTAGCGGATTAAACGAATGAACGAAGTGTCCGAGCGAGCCGCGGCGGCGACGGAGGTACGCCGCGCCATCGGCTATTCATTCAATCAATTTCAAAAAAATCGAATATTTTGTTTGTACCTACCTATTATCCAGTTTCGTCTTGTGTTTTTTTACACGCAGTTTAAAGTTGTGTACTTAGTGAACAATGCCCCCCCGATAAAAAAGGTGTCGATAACTGGATAGGTGAATATCCGGGAACATTTACATACGACGGAAAAGTTTTATACTGCCGAGCTTGTGAGAAAACCATTACGTGCACGAAAAAAATTCAAATAGACCAGCATGTCAAAACAAGTGTTCATATCGCAGGATTGCGTAAGAAGGGCCCAAAACAACAACTTTTAACTGCAAGTAGCAGTGGCAGTGATGTAGCCTCCAAAGGTAAAATCAATTTAACATGGATCTATGTGAACCATTTCTTTCAAGCAATATCCCTCTTTACAAACTGGCAAATCCAATTTTGAAGGAATTTCTCCGAAAATATTGTACAAATCAAAATGTACCGGATGAATCGACATTGCGTAAAAATTATATACCAACAATCTACCTTCATGTCCTGGACGAAATACGCAATGAATTGAAGGATAACATCATATAGGTTTCAGCCGACGAAACCACAGACACTTGCGGCCGTTACATTGCAAATTTAATTGTTGGTGCATTAAAACTTGAGCCCTCACCTTCCTATTTGGTGGCCTGCAACTCCAATTATTTTATCCCAATTTGATTCATGTGACGTGTTTTGCTCACGGAGTACACAGATTCGCCGAAGAAGTACGATCCTCGTTTGGGAATGTAAATCAACTGATTTCATCAACAAAGAAAGTGTTCCTCAAGGCGCCTGCACGTATAAAGGCCTACAAAGAAAAACTGCCAAATGTCCCTTTACTTCCTGAGCCAGTGGTTACACTTTGGGGTAACTGGATCGAAACTGCGATATTTTACAATGAACATTTCAACGCCATCAAAGGTGTAATCGATGACTTCAGTAGTGCAGAGGCTCTGGCTGTTTGCCAGTGCAAGGAAGCATTTGACGATGCTAGTATTAAAAGCTCAAAGAGCCATTCTTAAAGTAAAGATCTTTAAGCCTCTCCGATACCCGACAATGCAGCTGTATTCTGACTGTCAAGTTCTGACTGTACGTCAAATATTCATCCTTCAGAGGGAAAATGGATAGACGAGCTATAGCCTCCGGATCAATTGTAGCAAGGCTTCATTTGAAAATAATAGAAGAGTTTCACTTGAACATGGCAAGGAGAATGAATGGGAATACAATTAGCATGGGAGGTGAAGAAAAGAAGAAGAAAATCATGAATGAACTTCAGCTATCCTCGTTGAAAGAAGGATTTACAACCGCACATGTACTTCAAGGAACTGAAGACGCTACCAAATGGAATGAATGCATGAACCCATTAATGTTTGCATTAGTGCACCAATGTTGGATTGATGATGACATAAGGAATACAAATGGTCTGCCTCTTGCAACAGATGATGAAAAAGCAATAATGAAAATTTGTATAGTTGGATTTTATTACTTATTGATAAAGCGAATAAACCTAGGAATGGGATTTTTATATGAAGATCAGTATTTCTATAAAAGGACAAAGTGGGCAGATGTTCAAATGAATCAACTAAATTCAAAAAATAAGATATGGTTTTCTGAAATTAAAGATAAATTGTGTGAGGATGATTATATTTCAGCGTCCCCAGGTTTTTTAATGGGTATGTTGAATGCATGCTCTACAACGATTGGACTAATAGCCATAGTGGGTATCAACATACAAAATACAGTTGTCAGAAGTTTAAGATCAAGTGATGATTCAATGACAGTTTTGGTGTGTGATTCATCTAAAGGATTGATCAATCTTATAAGCTTATCATATAGTGTTTACAGACTATTTGGTATAAATCCAAGTAAAGAAAAGAGTATACTCTTTCCGGAAGGATATGGTGAATACACGTCATGGTTTCAGGATGGAGATTATGTTGGACAATATGGGGTAGAAACAAGTTCCCTCAAACCTTCTGGAATGAATCCTCAAGATGATTTCAATGCGGTTGCGGCAAATACACTACAGTTGATGAGGACTCAAGTTATCAATGTTTTTGGAGCAATATCAAGAATGATTATAGGGTGCGAAAATGTGAGACGTCTGTGGAACATAAAGAAAAATGATTACAAAAACTTAAAGATAAGTGACAGTGTAAGGTTTTTATCAGATGGAGGCGACATACCATGGACTATAGAAAATCTAGCAGTTGATGAAGCAACTCTTAGATACAAATGAATCACAACAGATGATGATAAGAAATATTTTCTCAGAGTAATGAATCCCAACAACCCTTTTTCAGAGCCAAGTGAGGAAAAGCTATTATATAACAAAGATGTAGGAGTATTAATAGCAACTAATGACAAGACACCAAGGAATGTTTTCTGTTATGTAAGACGATCCCATAGAACAAACAAAGACAGTGATTCAATGAAAGAAGCCGATAAAGAAAAATGCAATCAAGAAGCATTTGAGATAGCCACTACAATTGACCCATCTTTCCTACTCACAATACCCTGTTCAAAGACCCCGTTAAGCAAGTATTTGTCTTCTACAGTAATGCTTGTTAAGGAGAAATGCAGTGAAATATTAAGCCCGGAAGAGAAAAGAGTGATGTCTGAAGCAAACAATAGATTAAGGGTCAATTCACACGTACCACAACCACACCACGTCTGACACATTAAATGAACATTTCTTAAACATACCTGGTAAGGATAGTGTTAACATATCTCTCTTGACATATTATGAATATCATAGACATGGCACCGCGACATTCAAGTTACACACAGTAAACTCTGACACAATTAACCGCATTATAAAAAGCCTTAATAGCAATGCCCAGGGCGTAGATAAAATATCGCTCTCCATGATTTTAATGACATTGCCGAATACGCTTGATGTCATTACTCATATTATTAATAAATCAATTGTTGACTCTGTATTTCCCGACACTTGGAAAACTGCACTTATACGACCTATCCCAAAAGTATCCAATCCAGAAACAATGTCAGATTTGCGTCCAATTAGCTTGCTCCCATGTATGTCTAAAATACTCGAAAAAGTTGTCTATGAACAAATGAGCAAATACCTGGAAGATAACGAAATACTTCCTATTCATCAATCGGGATTTCGCAAAAACCATAGCACATCGACCGCACTCATCGATATTGTAGATAACATCCTGTATGCCCAGGATAGGAAACAAGCCACAGTTCTTATGTTATTGGATTTCTCCCGTGCCTTCGAATGCATGAATATAAACCTAATACTATCTAAACTAGCCTATTATGGATTCAGTTCTGACACTATTAAATGGTTTGATAGTTATTTGCAATCGAGATCCCAAATAGTAGAGCTCCATGGGCAAAGTGGAAAGATAAAATATTCAGAGAACCGTCTAGTTACGAGAGGCGCCCCGCAAGGATCGAACCTGGCTCCCGTACTTTTCATTCTCTACACTGCTGACATCATCAAATGTATAAAAAATTGCAAATACCAAATTTTTGCTGACGACTTGCAGTTGTATATATCTTTGACTCCGAGCCGAGCAGTAAAAGTCATACATGATCTAAACCAAGATCTTAAAAATATCGAAGAATGGTCTATGAAAAATTCACTAGTTCTTAATCCTTCAAAAACGAAATACATGGTTATAGTAAGTAAACATCAACAGCGTGAGATGGAAGAAAAGAACTTTGTGGTTAAAATTGGCAACACACAAATAGAAAAAGTTAATGAGGCGCGAAGTTTAGGTTTGCTGTTCGATTCAGGCTTAACGTTTGAAAATCACGTCATTAATACTGTAAAAAATTGTTTTTATAGGCTCAAAGTGTTATACAAAATACGACCGTACCTAAAAACTGAAATTCGAATCAGACTTTGTGAATCCCTCATACTCAGTAAACTTAACTACGGTGATGTGGTATATGGTCCATGCCTACTGTCTCGCTCGCGGATATTGTTTTGAAATACCACCTAGAACCCATGTTACGCCTTACCTGAACACTAATAAGATGTTAAATCTCGAAGCAAGGAGAAAGCTACATCTATCTACGCTTCTTTTCGGTGTTATAAAAACCCAGTTCCCCAAATACTTATTTGAGAAACTGATATGGTCTCGGACAGTGTCACAGTACCATACGCGCGGTCACTCACATCTATTGGTAACTCCTAAACATCGAACCACGGCCTTCCGAGGAAGCTTTAGATACGCGGCTTCGAAATGCTGGAACGACTTACCTCCACCGCTAAAAGATCTTACCTCTACTGCGTCGTTCAAATATAACTTTAAAAATATATTCTACAACATTTAAATTATAATAACTCTTCTATTAATATATTCCGACTTATCATTTATCGCATTGTAAATTACACCTATTAAATTCTGTATGTATTATATCATATTCTCTATCTATTTTTATAAGCTTTACTATATTTATTCATTGGTATGTGCTTGCGTAAATTTTGTTAGTATTTCAAATGTTGTTGCTTATGAAATAAAACATTATTATTATCACTTTTATACGTTACTATCTAATTTTGTAATTATTATTTTTATTTAAATTTGGCGGTGTCGGCTGAAAACCAGCGTGTCTCGGAACGGTCTGAGTCCCGTTCCAGACACACATGCTGAGACGATACCCTTTTGGCAATGTACATTTATTTCTTTTCATGTTTTTTTTTTCTTTTTTTATCTTTGTGTTTTTATTCTTATTACGTTTCATTTTGTTTTTGTTTGTTAATTTGCCAAATAAATGTCTTTTACTTTTTTTTTACGTCGCAGCGACAAAATGTGGTCAAGCTGTGGTTACGTGTGAATAGTGTCGCAGCGGCTTTTTGCAGTTGCGTTGTGGTACCGACAAAATGTCGATGTGGTTGCGTTGTCGCTGTCGTTGCGATGTGGTATCCACGTGGTCATGTGCAGTTATACTCCAGCTTTATTAGAGGTAACATGGCTTGACTGAACGTAGTCATGGAGGAAAGATTGTTGTTGCTATCCTTATTATGGCTTTTATTAATAAGAAGAAGACGAAAGTGGCGGCGTTGCCGTCGCGATGTGGTTGCGATGTGGTCGTATTACACAAGTGGTCGATAACAACGGCAAAATGTGGTACGTGTAAATTGTAACATTCATTTTCAATACAAAATATACGCCCGACCACATGGCGTCGTTGTGGTGTGGTTGTGGCTGTGGTGTGGTTGTGGTACGTGTGAATTGACCCTAAATCAGCCTTATTATATTAATTATTATTATAAATTAGCCTATTGGTCCTTCGAAGCCTACTGATTGACGAGGTTGTACGCGAGTGTGCTTAGAAATACTTTGTGTACGTGACTGTCATTCAAAAGAACCATCAAACCCTTAGGAGTGAACAGAACATTTACATTACTTACTAGAGGTGTGTAGTTCGCGAATGAATGCTTCTTTCGAATGCCTTCAGTTGAAAATGCAAACCATTCCTTCCTTCACTCGCTTATTAGTCCACCTTATTCCTTCACTTAATACTTCACTTTGACGTCAGGCGAAAAAAAATCTTCGGTCATCGTCTTAAGGACTATATTTGTTTGATCGCAAATCTAATACTGACACCTTATTAGTTCACCTCACTTATGCATTGCTGTGCTCTCGCAGCGGAAAATAACTCTCCATGCATGGTGTTAAGACCTATATTTGTTTGCTGCTAAATCAATATTCGTTTACACAAATACAATAACATAAATATGAGATTCGAGACCCGTCACCGTCAATGAGGATGAGTTACTTTAAATGTTTATTTTCTAATAGTGAAAATATTAGTAATGTTTTGGTTGTCAGTCTTAAGCCTGGAAAGTATAGAGGACAATCTAGATATTTTTTCTTACAGATACTTCATGATAAATAACTATATTTCTACAAAATTAAATACAAGTAATACAACACATGGGACTCATTAATTAAACATTATCAAAAGCATCATTTTTTTCATTCGCGAACTAGCGAATGTTATAAGAAAGATACGAGAACGCGAGAACCGCAAGTTATTCATCTTTCCTACTCAATCTCTTCATTTAGTCCAATTCGTTCTGTAGTTCATTTAGTCCAACGGCTCTGAAGGAGTCAAATGAGCCGCTGAACGAAGTGGACTACTGGACTACATTCGCGAAGTAGTTCTTTGAAGTGAAGGAACTAAATGAACTAAGTTCTTTTCACTGAAGCGTTATGCGCATGTCTATTACTTACCTCTTTAGTTTAAGTTTAGTGGAACTATTAGTTCAAAGTGATCTCATAAACTGTGGCCTGAAACCCCGAAGAAAAATCCCAACGTTTGAGTTCAGTGTAAAGTAAAGAACGTTTTCAATTCCTCTCTTCTTTCTGTAGCGACGCGAACACCAATTGTGGAATACCAACTTCAATGAGAATTGTGGTATCATCATATTAACGCAAGGTGAAACAGTAAAAGACAAATGCAATCTTGAATTAATAAAAGGCCCACCACCAAAGGATGTTACAATCACTACGCTGAATAAGAACAGCTGGGTGATATCTCATTCTCGTGCGACTTTAACACTGTTGGAAATCTGTCGAAACGGTACTTCCAAGGTTACTAAGGATGTTCCACTACCATCACAATCTCGGGTAACTCTGCCAGTTAATTACGAAAAACACATATTGATGGGTACATTCTAACCCCAGAACTATTGATTCAAGATGCAATAATTCCAGAATCATCCCTAAATAATAAATACGTATTCACAGATCTACCATCACCTCACTATGATAGAGCAGAAATATATGACAAGTCATATGATAAAAGCTCACTAAAAACACCGGCTATGATACTAAATGTAACACCTCCTTTAATCTCCAATAATATGATGAAGCTAAGTGATCTTATAAAGGTCATGAAAAGTAACAATTCCTATTATTTGAGTAACATGTTATTGCTGACTGATCAAGTTAGCCGGCTGAACAATAAGATTAATAGTTCAATAAGTACTAGTTGGAACTTTCCAAACTTATAACCAGGTTTTGGGAGTATTACCACATGGATTGTTGGGACTGTTTGCGGAATATTAACATTAATTATAATTGTCAAGATCATAATTAAGCTACCGAGGACTGCAGCTGCAATCACTACTGCACATTTACCATTACGTGGATTCACTTTTCCTATAGTTGCTACCGATGGTAATGAAACTATGGTAATGAGTAATAATACGATAGAAACGGCTATGTTGCCCAATAACGTTTTAAACATTTGGAACAAGACACCGGACCCGATGACATACGTAGAATCATTATTCAAAAGTGACTTCCATGTCATGACTGTTTGCATGATTGTTATTGCGATTACTACAATGCTGATTCAACACCGCATCGGAAAGTCGGCTCAGCGATATATCTTATCTAGACTTGGTTTGTTTGCACAAAATACGACAGTTGTACACCATATGGGAGAAAGTAGCTTGATAGCTTTCTTCCTAGTGACCAGTACATCCATATGTGGTAAGACCCGAAGGACATTTGAAATACCGATAGAAATATGCACATTACAGGTCTGGCCACAGATTGGTATTAATGTAGCGACGCGCTGTCAGTACACAATGACGCGCACTACATAGAAACGCTGACAGTGCAAGAAGAATCACATTCCACAGCAATACGTAACAAAGCAATATACGTCACACTCGTCATCAAGACACATACAAATCGTACATCGCGCAATCGAAGTTTCTAAAAACATTTACTATATATTCAAGTTCCAACTTAATACAGTTGGGCCGCGGTCCCCAGGCATACCACCGCCTGGCGGAAGAACTTCCCTTTTCCTCCACATTCCCATAACCTTAATTTACGTTCAGACCATAATCTTCAATTATCTATTCCCTCTCATACAACCAATTTCTATGCCTCTTCTTTTTCTGTACACGCTGTCCAATTGTGGAACGCACTTCCTGTGGAGGTGCGATTGGCTAAATCACTAAATGTGTTCAAAGATCTCGTGAAACAACACTATCTCACTGAAGCGCTGTAATACTGTTGCTTTTTAAACTATATATATTTATTATATTTCTAAAACGTATATGTATATTTTATTTAGGTATTTGTATTGCTTGTATATATAAAAGTATGTAGTTATTTATGTATGTGTTCATATTCGTTAAATATCTATTTTATTTTGTATGATTAATATTTATATTGATATTTAAATTAAATACGTTAGTTTTAAGTAAGCTTAATATCTTATTATGTATCTACCCAAATTATTAATTTATCGATCTCACCTTCCAAAGGTTGTCTGGAAGAGATCGCTTTTAGCGATAAGACCGCCAATTGTACCTCACTGTAAACTGTTTGATCATATTATTACTTTTGTAAATTTGTGCAATAAAGAGTTTTTCTATTCTATATAGAAACACCACAAATTCCAGGCAAAAAATTTAAGAACGCTTTTCACAGCGAAACGTGCAATTCAAAAAACAAACTATTGATCATCAGTGGCAAATTAAACAACGCCGACGTTTATTCATCGGATGACTGTAGCGATGAATCACCAAACATATATACTAATGATTAGAGACCGGATTATATGCAATTGCATGTTGCATATGCATTTGCCAATTTAGTACCTTTTCAGCGGTAGTTGCATATTTGAGAAGATTTTTTTTTTCATATTTCTTACTTTTTTACGCTTGATCTCGCTCATTGTTCGATGCTTTTGATAGAAGAACGGGACGTCCGATCGCTAAGCCCACGGCTAGCGGATTAAACGAATGAACGAAGTGTCCGAGCGAGCCGCGGCGGCGACGGAGGTACGCCGCGCCATCGGCTATTCATTCAATCAATGTCAAAAAAATCGAATATTTTGTTTGTACCTACCTATTATCCAGTTTCGTCTTGTGTTTTTTTACACGCAGTTTAAAGTTGTGTACTTAGTGAACAATGCCCCCCCGATAAAAAAAGGTGTCGATAACTGGATAGGTGAATATCCGGGAACATTTACATACGACGGAAAAGTTTTATACTGCCGAGCTTGTGAGAAAACCATTACGTGCACGAAAAAAATTCAAATAGACCAGCATGTCAAAACAAGTGTTCATATCGCAGGATTGCGTAAGAAGGGCCCAAAACAACAACTTTTAACTGCAAGTAGCAGTGGCAGTGATGTAGCCTCCAAAGGTAAAAAACAAAATCAATTTAACATGGATCAATGTGAACCATTTCTTTCAAGCAATATTCCTCTTTACAAACTGGCAAATCCAATTTTGAAGGAATTTCTCCGAAAATATTGTACAAATCAAAATGTACCGGATGAATCGACATTGCGTAAAAATTATATACCAACAATCTACCTTCATGTCCTGGACGAAATACGCAATGAATTGAAGGATAACATCATATAGGTTTCAGCCGACGAAACCACAGACACTTGCGGCCGTTACATTGCAAATTTAATTGTTGGTGCATTAAAACTTGAGCCCTCACCTTCCTATTTGGTGGCCTGCAACTCCAATTATTTTATCCCAATTTGATTCATGTGACGTGTTTTGCTCACGGAGTACACAGATTCGCCGAAGAAGTACGATCCTCGTTTGGGAATGTAAATCAACTGATTTTATCAACAAAGAAAGTGTTCCTCAAGGCGCCTTCACGTATAAAGGCCTACAAAGAAAAACTGCCAAATGTCCCTTTACTTCCTGAGCCAGTGGTTACACGTTGGGGTACCTGGATCGAAACTGCGATATTTTACAATGAACATTTCAACGCCATCAAAGGTGTAATCGATGACTTCAGTAGTGCAGAGGCTTTGGCTGTTTGCCAGTGCAAGGAAGCATTTGACGATGCTAGTGTTAAAAGCTCAAAGAGCCATTCTTAAAGTAAAGATCTTTAAGCCTCTCCGATACCCGACAATGCAGCTGTATTCTGACTGTCAAGTTCTGACTGTACGTCAAATATGCATCCTTCAGAGGGAAAATGGATAGAAGAGCTATAGCCTCCGGATCAATTGTAGCAAGGCTTCATTTGAAAATAATAGAAGAGTTTCACTTGAACATGGCAAGGAGAATGAATGGGAATACAATTAGCATGGGAGGTGAAGAAAAGAAGAAGAAAATCATGAATGAACTTCAGCTATCCTCGTTGAAAGAAGGATTTACAACCGCACATGTACTTCAAGGAACTGAAGACGCTACCAAATGGAATGAATGCATGAACCCATTAATGTTTGCATTAGTGCACCAATGTTGGATTGATGATGACATAAGGAATACAAATGGTCTGCCTCTTGCAACAGATGATGAAAAAGCAATAATGAAAATTTGTATAGTTGGATTTTATTACTTATTGATAAAGCGAATAAACCTAGGAATGGGATTTTTATATGAAGATCAGTATTTCTATAAAAGGACAAAGTGGGCAGATGTTCAAATGAATCAACTAAATTCAAAAAATAAGATATGGTTTTCTGAAATTAAAGATAAATTGTGTGAGGATGATTATATTTCAGCGTCCCCAGGTTTTTTATTGGGTATGTTGAATGCATGCTCTACAACGATTGGACTAATAGCCATAGTGGGTATCAACATACAAAATACAGTTGTCAGAAGTTTAAGATCAAGTGATGATTCAATGACAGTTTTGGTGTGTGATTCATCTAAAGGATTGATCAATCTTATAAGCTTATCATATAGTGTTTACAGACTATTTGGTATAAATCCAAGTAAAGAAAAGAGTATACTCTTTCCGGAAGGATATGGTGAATACACGTCATGGTTTCAGGATGGAGATTATGTTGGACAATATGGGGTAGAAACAAGTTCCCTCAAACCTTCTGGAATGAATCCTCAAGATGATTTCGATGCGGTTGCGGCAAATACACTACAGTTGATGAGGACTCAAGTTATCAATGTTTTTGGAGCAATATCAAGAATGATTATAGGGTGCGAAAATGTGAGACGTCTGTGGAACATAAAGAAAAATGATTACAAAAACTTAAAGATAAGTGACAGTGTAAGGTTTTTATCAGATGGAGGCGACATACCATGGACTATAGAAAATCTAGCAGTTGATGAAGCAACTCTTAGATACAAATGAATCACAACAGATGATGATAAGAAATATTTTCTCAGAGTAATGAATCCCAACAACCCTTTTTCAGAGCCAAGTGAGGAAAAGCTATTATATAACAAAGATGTAGGAGTATTAATAGCAACTAATGACAAGACACCAAGGAATGTTTTCTGTTATGTAAGACGATCCAATAGAACAAACAAAGACAGTGATTCAATGAAAGAAGCCGATAAAGAAAAATGCAATCAAGAAGCATTTGAGATAGCCACTACAATTGACCCATCTTTCCTACTCACAATACCCTGTTCAAAGACCCCGTTAAGCAAGTATTTGTCTTCTACAGTAATGCTTGTTAAGGAGAAATGCAGTGAAATATTAAGCCCGGAAGAGAAAAGAGTGATGTCTGAAGCAAACAATAGATTTAAATCAGCCTTATTATATTAATTATTATTATAAATTAGCCTATTGGTCCTTCGAAGCCTACTGATTGACGAGGATGTACGCGAGTGTGCTTAGAAATACTTTGTGTACGTGACTGTCATTCAAAAGAACCATCAAACCCTTAGGAGTGAACAGAACATTTACATTACTTACCTCTTTAGTTTAAGTTTAGTGGAACTATTAGTTCAAAGTGATCTCATAAACTGTGGCCTGGAACCCCGAAGAAAAATCCCAACGTTTGAGTTCAGTGTAAAGTAAAGAACGTTTTCAATTCCTCTCTTCTTTCTGTAGCGACGCGAACACCAATTGTGGAATACCAACTTCAATGAGAATTGTGGTATCATCATATTAACGCAAGGTGAAACAGTAAAAGACAAATGCAATCTTGAATTAATAACAGGCCCACCACCAAAGGATGTTACAATCACTACGCTGAATAAGAACAGCTGGGTGATATCTCATTCTCGTGCGACTTTAACACTGATGGAAATCTGTCGAAACGGTACTTCCAAGGTTACTAAGGATGTTCCACTACCATCACAATCTCGGGTAACTCTGCCAGTTAATTACGAAAAACACATATTGATGGGTACTTTCTAACCCCAGAACTATTGATTCAAGATGCAATAATTCCAGAATCATCCCTAAATAATAAATACGTATTCACAGATCTACCATCACCTCACTATGATAGAGCAGAAATATATGACAAGTCATATGATAAAAGCTCACTAAAAACACCGGCTATTAAAATCATTGAACATTTATTATTTACATTCAGTGATACTCTAGTTTTCATGTTAATGTAAAAAATAATATTTTGGTTGTCCTGTTTCTAAGTAGATGTAAACTTTGAACCACTTTATAGCTTTAGGAAAAAAAGAGTTATAAAATAATATTATTCTTTAATTAAATATTTTATATAACACTCTGAAAAATTATGTATTTATTATTATTAGTTTGAATTTTGATTTAGACTCAAAAATAATATGTTTGTATTTCTTTATTTCCTTATACTTACTACTACTCCTCTTCTGCTTTCTTACTTGTACTAACTACTACCCTCAATAGGCAAACAATGATTTGCACTTGGCAAATTCTAATTAAAAATGCAGATTGAATGCATATTACTCCACATCTATTGCTCCAATCCATAGAGGATTGCTAATGAAATATTTAGGATTTCTTGTTTAAATGAGAGACTAGTTGGTAAACATTGTGATTCTATATTAGTTTACATTTGAAGGATTCTTCTAAGAAAAAGATAAACATTAGCTATGTCCTACTTGCAAGTATTGATTGTATGTGAATTTCATGATATCAGAAAAATATGAACACTTAATAACATAACATATAACATAAACGTTCACGCCAAATATCCCCGAAGGGGTTGGCAGAGGTACTAATATATTAATATAATATAATTATATATTCTTTATAAATTACTATCGGAAAAATTCTATCGAAACTGTTTCTATATATTTATACGCAACCTTTGTTTTAAATTAGTGCCTTACCCCTCACTTCTCAGCCCGACCATAGTAGATAGCCTCATTATATATTGTTGTAAATTAATGAATATTATTGCAAAATTGCAAGTGTTTGGTTTTCCTAGTGTATATATTTAGTTTTCATTGTTGTTTTTACTTTTATTTATGTTATAATGTTTTCTTTTTTCTCATCAAATATGTGTCTGATGAGCTTTAGTAAAATAGCTGTAGTATTAAATGTGTAAATACCTAGTGCAATTTTAAATACCTATATTTAAGTTAAACAGGGCTTTGACTGAAAATCAGTGTATGATGAGTATATACTCTGTCATGCGAGTGCTGAGTCAAGGCCTTTTTGGTAATGTTTTTTTTTTCTTTTTTTTTATATATATATCTGTCATTGTCTTGTGTTAATTACCAAATAAACATTATTTCTTCTTCTTCTTCTTCTTCTAATACTTCTGAACATCAAGTGACTTTGTCACCTGGTGTTCAGAGTACCCACGTTTTGCATGGACAGTGTACTCACGTGATAGGGGGCAGGCCTATCGCCGTTTTGTACGAATACACTGTCACATGACTAAGTACAACTCAGCCATGTGGGTTTCCTCACGATGTTTTCCCTCACCGTTAACAACCATGATAAATTAACCACACATATGTCTTTGGAAAAGACAAATTGGTGTAGGCCCGACCCAGGATTTGAACACTAGTCGTTTGCACGATAACCGAGTGTTCTATCCACTGGGCTATCACGGTTGCTTCACTTAATATTTTGTTATTTTTGACAAATAAAACAGATATTTTACTTAACAAATGTTTTTATTTTTTTTAATATTCTTTAATATTATTAATGAGCTCTTGGATATTATTTGCTTGAGTCTTAGTTGCCTTCACTTGTGCAAACTTGCATTTTTGAACTTTAGCTTTGGCAGTTATAAATGCTTCACATGCCAACCTTCCCTCCGCCTTCACTTGATGGTTCTTAAGCTCCACAACCCACTCATTTCGCAGTGCTGGTTATGGTCTTGTAGCAATGAGGAATGTTACTGATTGATAAATAAATATTTGTACACACATATTCACATCAAATCATTCCTCAATCAATTTAATGGAGCTTTTTTGCATAGCAAAGCTAGACTAAAGAAAGATAAATAAAGTAATATGGGTTAAAAGTTGTTTTATGTTAAGTGTAGTTGCCAATACTCAATGTTTTACTTAAATTTGTTTGGTCTTTATTTAAATAATCTACTTGGTTCTCCTTGCCTTCTCAAGTCTACAACCTGTTTGTGGCCTCTTAAAAGGGCTCTGAGTGACTGTTGAAAGAATAAAAATACTTTCTTATATGAAAAACTTTCATAAAGGAAATGTGGTCAATCAATTCTTTAAACACCAAAACTTACTTTCTTATGTAGATGGAGGCAGTAGAGTTGCATAACTGCTTGTCAAAGCATTGCATTGCAGTGGATGTTCTCTTAGGAACTTTAGAAGCGTCTCTAATTGTGCGTTTGACTCTCTGTCTGCTGTCCATACCTATAACGAATAAAATTTAAACTCAAAATACTATTAGCTAATGCGTCTCATTTCGAAATAATACTAACATTATGTTTATTGTACTCAAAACTTTCTAAGTAAAAACTAGAACTAAAATGCTGTATATTCAATAAATTTAGCAACATATTTTGTGATACGAAAGGAGTAAAGTATTTGAAAGTGTAAACTTACCTCAGTTTTGACTGGGTAATTATAGATAACTAACTAGAAATACTGTAACTTCGAGATTTTCTTTATACAAATAAATACTCAACGTAACTCAAATACAAAACAAAGACCTTTTTTTCTTTTGTTTAGGCAGTGTGGATGTGGACACACTTTTATTTCTATTTTCACATATTGTGACCCTCGTAGAAATTTCATTTAGTGAATTCGTTTCTTTTTAATAATAAGTAGATCTCATTATGTCATATATCGTTAATTTAATAGAAATCAAATTGATTTACGAATAAAATGTGCATAATGAAGCTGATAAAATAGTAAGTATGAACAATTATACTAAAAATGTATCCTTAAATCAAGGGAAAACATTTACAAGTCCTCAAGTGGTATCACTCTTCGTAGTTCCACTGTTTGATAATTGTCGGCTGAGGACGCTAGTGTCAATACAGTCAAAGTGCATTCAGCGATTCAAGAGCCGCAGCGACCAGTGTGCTTCCGAAATATCAACATTTATTGCGATCGCGTTGCTGCGGAGCGGCTAAGGTGTCGCGCCTGCTGTTGTATCGCAAGTTGCCGAAAGATGCGTAATCAGCCTGCGGAGTAGGTATACACGGGCTCTACGGCATGCGTACGACGCCATCTGGTGGCGGCAGGCGAAACGATGGGATGGAGAGGTATGGTCCCATACCTCCTTTCGTCCCATACGTTCACTGCTCCCGTCGCCAGTTATGGGCGACGGACTATGATAACAAAAACGAAGCGGATAGAGTTGGTCTGTCGACCATCGCTCAAGCCTGGCAAGTACGGGAGTCCGCATCATCTGTCCTTAGCGCTATAGGTAGAGGCATGGGGCAGAAGACTCCTCTTGTAGGAATCAGAATGCTCTTTAGAACTTTATCTCAGCGCTTTTTGGGATTTCTAATTGCTTTAAATGACTACAATCGGGTAAACTGGTATTCGAGTCTTAGATTGTCAGAGTCAGATGCTGTGAATATGTTCTCATCTAATGATTCTGAGCCGATCGCTTAAACGATTAACGCCAGAACATTAATATATATGTTCAAATCTCTTTCGGTAGAATCAGTTGGACGTCGAAAAGGGACGTACCAGCAACAGGTATCGGCGGAGATGGGACTCGTTCGCGACTGTCTCGAGTCACTTGCCGCTGATAATCTCGTAACTAGACTGATGGGGGCTTTCAACATTGAGCGCCATCTGTTCAGAAATAGCGAGTTTAACCGACTCGTGTTTCCAGACACCGGTCCAATTCTAAGACATCTAGATGCTCTTAAGAGTGTAGGACTTATATCTAAGGTTGGACGATTCTAAGCCTTTACGCGAGAATCTTCACTTGGGGAGATTTATATTTCCGTTAACGACCATATATTGGAAAACATGACTGAATACGGGATTTTACCATCCTATGTCATGCATACGTCCGTTGCGACTCGAAGAATTGCGATTCTCAGAGAACATGCAATACGCGGGGTCCCTTTTACGAATCGGGCGCCCTCTTCGTACGCGGATTCATCCGTGTCGAAAATCGAAGTAGGATTTCCTCAATTATCAAACTTGATTAGAGACTACAACGCGATTAATTATTTAAGAGAAATGAGCTTAGACCATCACTTAATTATGCGACTGCCGGTGCCGTATGCTATAAATATTGGTAAGGATTCAGCCGATGTTTCCGACCCAATAAAGATTTCGTACGACAAGATAGACAACGATAGGAATATCCGAAACATCATATCCATGGCGCCAATGCAAGTAACTGTGCTGCCGCTTACATCTAATCAATTATCGTATCGTATCGTAATCCAAGCAGTGGAAGAAGATCTAAGTGTTTCGGTACGTGGAATAGAAGCTAGTACAGGAGTGCCCAAAAGTGTAGCACACCGAATTTTAAAACAAAATGAGCTCCACCCCTACCACGTACAGCGAGTAAAATCTTTACTCGAGCGAGATTATTCACCTAGAGTTGCATTTTGCCAAACCATGTTAGATAGACACCGAGAGGATCCGCAATTCCTAAGCAAAATCTTCTGGTCTGATGAATCAACATTTTAAAAAGATGGTCACATGAACTCACACAACCTACACGAGTGACATGTGAAAAATCCACATTTGATGCGACAAGACCGATCACAATATCGATTCAAAGTGAACATGTGGAGTGTGATTTTAAATGGGAGGATCATTGGGCCCTATGAGTTGCCAGAGATTTTGAATAGTGAAATTTATTTGGAATTTCTACAAAATCAATTGTCAAATCTGCTGGAAGACGTACCACTCAACATTTAACGCGATATGTGGTACCAGCAAGATGGTTGCCCAGCGCATTATGCCCGCTCAGTTAGAGAATACCTTGATGTGGAATACCCGGGACGGTTCCCCTGATTTAAACCCACTCGATTTCTTTTACTGGGGAGCAGTGAAAGAAAAAGTGTACCACAAACCGGTATAAGACTTGGCGGAGCTACGAACAAGGATAGCAGAAGCTGCAGAGTTCCTAAATAACGGACGATTCTCCCGTCAGATAAGCCAATCTTTTTTAAAAAGATGTAGGGCTTGTATTGCTGCTGAAGGACGACAGTTTGAACATTTGCTGTAATTGAAATAAAATCTAATAATTTTACTCATTTTTTTATTCTTTATTAACCTATCCAAAGCTCAAGGCAAAAAAAATTATGCCATTAATTTAAATAAGCGGCATTACTATCTGCCCCGCTCACATTCATAAAATAGCTCTCTCCGTCTCTCTTACACTAAAATAATGTAAAGATACATTTCTGAAGGAAGGATAAAGGTATCTACGTTATTACAAAAAAAAAAGAAAAATCAATGGTAAAAAACCGGCTACGTTAACAAAAATTTTTTTTGACAATAATGTAACAAATAAAGTAGCCATACCATTTTGAAAAGTGGAAGTGAATAAAAAAGCGGAAATTTGTAGAAATTGGAAGGAAAAACGCATCACAGGGTGTATCTTTTTCCGTTTTTTTTTGGATGGTTATAATTTTCGAAATATAAGACACAGATTTTTCAGATCAGATTCAGTTCAGGCAGCAATGCAAAGTCCTAACGGTGAAACCTCTCCACTTTATTATAAGTCAAAACTAAATAGTGTAAATTTTACCATGGCTGAACTACAAAAGTGAAGAAGCACTGATGAAGCTACTACAGATGATTACAAGAGCTATGAAGATGGTCATTGCAATTTTTGGGACGAGTCTCAAGCTAAAAGAGGTGCTATAGAAATTGGAAGCTGCATTTATCAATATCTGAAGAGCGTGTCACTGACAGCGGGAGATCGTGATATAAATATTACGTTTATATCTGATAATTATGCGGTCAAAATAAAAATAAGTACCTGGTATCACTATACATGTACGCTGTTACAACTATACCAAATTTAAAAGCTATCACAGAGAAATGCCTAATAAAAGGGCACATTCAGAATGAGGCAGATAACGTGCACAGAGACAAATAGCAAGAGACTTAAAAACTGGGACAATATACTCCACTCCGCAGTATATAGATGCTATCAAAAGGGCTAGGAAAAGTGGTAAACCTTTTTTAATACATAGTATGACGTATGATTCATTCTATGATATTAAACAGTTGCAAGAAGAGTGGGGATATAATTTTAATGTTCATGTACAGAAAAACAGTGTGATCTGGAACAATATAAAGGTTTTGAAGTTCAACAAGGAGACACCTATTTCCTTTTTATATAAAAGTTCGTATAAAGAAGAGTTTAAGCAAGTTCAAGTTCAAAACAAAAGGAAGAAAATGATAGAATTGTGTGAAATTACACTTTCAAAACCAATGATACGACTCCAGGTTACTTTGGGTATCAAACAGCAAGCCGTCATGATGAATAATAATAATTGATCTGATAATATGAAAAATTTGTGGTTTCTATGAATATTAAACATTATTTTAATAAATCGCTTTTTTTCTTACCTTAAAGTCACCATCAGTCGTTCAATCGGTGGTAGGCACACGTCGTTAGCTGCAATGGACCAGTTTATTCTGTGTTTTTGCCAGTAGTTCGTCGAAAGTTCTTGTCGACATTCGAAAGTAATTAAATTTTTTTTTTCGTCAGCCCTCAAACTGTCGTATAACATGTCAAATTCTCCTGCGACGGCTCTCTGCTCAATCAATGGATGAACATGAAGTCTTCGTCGTCGTTTTTTTTTAAGTAATATAAAGCAGAATTAATTATTAATGCACTTCTCATGTCTGTGCGTCTGTACTCCGCAGCGATCAGCACGACACTAAGGCTGGTTTTAGTCTTACGCCGACGGCACGCGCACCGTCAGCGCTGATGGCCAAGATATATTAACTTTATAGAAGCGTTTTTTGGTGACGCGTATCCATCAGCGCGCACGGTGGTCAGCGCTGATAGCTACGCGACCTACACGCGTCGCGCGTCGGCCCCGCGTAGCTGTCGGCGCTGACGATCGCACGAGCGCCTCTGCGTTCAGTGAGCGTTCGTAGTGTCGAGCGGAGCGGACGTCGTCAGCGCGTACAGTCATGGCGAATCGCGAAATGGATACAGGAGGGCAATTCTCACACGGTAGATTTTATATCACTTTCGATATTTATCACTTTCGATATTTATCACTTTTGTGATATTTTGCTATCGATGTTTGACTTGAGCTATTCTCACTCCATCCGATAGATATTTTTCTATTGAAAACCAGCCGATATGATGATATATATCAAAGGATGATATCGTGTGGTCACGATCAGACGATATGATGATATTTGAAGATGTCGCGCGAACGGTAGCCATTTTGTTTACAAATTTTGTTTGAATACTTATAGCTAGAAAACTAAAATGTAGGTAAATATATTAAATGGATCATAGATCAAATAGTCTTAGAAGTTGTAAATAATATCTACTTGGATCAACGTTAATTATATTATTAAAATATATTATTTTTCCATTATAAAATTTCAAAAACTATATTCGGTTGTCGGATGGTCCATTTGGGAATTCAGACTTTCAGACTTTGCCAGTTACCAGCAAAGTACACTTAAAGGAAAAATTTAAACAAACCAAAACATATGTAAATATTAAGAAATTCAATATTCAATTTTTTAAGGTGGCTTCAATCGTGTTTGCCACAATTATTTCGCCAATGTCGAGTAAAAATATTGACAGATATGAAGACTTTTCATATCTAAGATGACAGTTAAACTGACCTTTCGTTCAATTCATTCGCTTGGATCATTGATTTCGGTCTTCGTTCTTTACTGTCTAAGGAAAAATTACTACCGTGCGCGAGAATACAGTTTCAATCTATCAATAGAAATATATTTCACTTTGTGATTTTTTTCACATGACATTGAACACCTGATATAATTTCTATGATAGTAATGATATCGAACTTGCGAGAATTGCCCTCCTGGTCGTGTTATCGATGAGGTACGCCGGAGGAAGAAATTGTGTGATGCGTCGGATCCACTCTACAAAAATAAAGATGCAAGAAACAAAGCATGGGAGGATATTGTGGACACAATGTTCGAAAATGTTTCAGGAGAAGAAAAACAACAGCTTGGTTTGTTTACTTTCTTATTTTAAGTTCAAATATACACGTTTCAAGTTAAAATATACACAAATCTTGCCAGGGTACGCTTCCAATAGGGCTCACAAAGTACTCAGCAAAATGTTCTCGCAGAGCGTGTCCAGACCTGTTTGTAGGTACAGTTGGCAAGTCTACCATACCCTCAATTGTAAGTGTGTCTTCAATACGATAAACATCGCGAATTCTTATAAAATTATGCAATACGCAGCATGCTTTAACTATATTCTTTGTAACATCAAAACTCACATAAATAGGCGTATGAAACACTCTGAACTTGTTTGACATTATACCAAATGTTGATTCTATGTATCGTCTACTCCGGCTCAGTCATTATTAATTTTTTTTTTGTGGGTCATATTGGATCGTGCATATGGCTTCAGAATTTTATTTGATATTCCAAAAGCACCATCACCCACAATTACATGTTCAACTGGAGTATTTGTTCCTGGCAGTGGCTTCGGTCCTGGAATGTTTAAAGTGTTTTGTTCAAGCCTCCTGTATAGTGTACTGTTTTGGAAAATAGTCGAGTCCGAGTTTTTCCCATATGCTCCAATGTTTACATATGTGAAACAATAATAATCTGCAACGCACATAGCTAGCAGAAGTATGGAGTAAAAATTTTTATAGTTGTAGAATATTGATCCACCACCAGTTGGATTTACGATTCGGATGTGCTTGCCATCAATAGCTCCGATGCAATTTGGAAAGTTGGTCTTTTGTAGAAAACCGTTAGCAATATTATGCCACGTATCAGGTGTATTTGATGGTATGCATTCATCGTGTAGCGATTCCCATATTACTTTACACACTTCGTTCACGATCTTACTGATTGTTGCAATTCCCATCCTAAATGAATACTGCAAATCTGTATATGTTCGACCCGTAGCAAGAAATCTGAAAATAAAAAGTTTTTATTATTTCAGGGAAACTGGTTCAACAACGGTGGAAAACAGCCCGGGATGCATTTTTTAGATCAAAGAATGCAATGAATAAAACGCCTTCAGGAAGTGCTGCAAAAAATACAAAAAGTACATATATTATGACGAATTAAGCTTCCTAGCTCCGACAGTTGAGAATGAAGTTGATGAATCAATGAATGAAAGCATACTCTCCCCATCCCTTCCCTCACCCACAGTAAATATAGATAATAGATTAGATAGTATAATATCTTCAGAAAATACTCAAGAATCGCAGCAAGATTTTTCAAACACTCAGGGTGAGCAGAATGACCGTGGTGTTGATTCAGCATCATCACAAAAACCTTGGGCGCAAAAGAGAAACAGAAACCTTCCAAAAACTCAAACAAATCCAGAAAGTTCTCTATTTGAAAAAGAATTATTAACATTATTAAGTAATCAAACACCAGATCTTGCTGCTGACGCCCTGACTTTTTTCGCTTCTTTAGGTCCAATGTTAAAATCTTTTAATGAACGACAAAAGCTAGAGTTTAGATCGAGAGTCCTGCGTGATGCCATGGATATTCAAAATAGCCACATATCAAATAGCTCTTATTCCAATGACGCAAGGCCTACACTCGACACATATGCGTCATACCATTATCAGACTCCAGGTTACCAAGGTTACGAAACGAATGATGCAAATCCAGGTCACTCAGGTTATCAAACAGCTAGAGGTGAATGATTATATCATATACTAATGATGAATAATTATATTAAGTTTATTACTAATAATATGAAACATTACAATAATAAATACCTATGTTGTTTTCTTACCTTTACTTAACCATGATTACATATAATTATAAAACGAGTACACACTTCGTTCACGATCTTACTGATTGTTGCAATTCCCATCCTAATTATATCATATACTAATGATGAATAATTATATTAAGTTTATTACTAATAATATGACACATTACAATAATAAATACCTATGTTGTTTTCTTACCTTTACTTAACCATGATTACATATAATTATAAAACGAGTAAATATGTTTTTTCTTACCTTAAAGTCACCATTGGTATAGGCACGATTCGTAAGCTGCAATGGACAAGTTTATCCTGTATCTTTGCCAGAAATTCGTCAAAAGTTCTAGTTGACATTCGAAAGTAAGTAAAGAATTTACTTTCGTCAGCTCTCAAAGTGCCATATAACAAGACAAACTCTCCTGCAACGACTCTCTGCTTAATCAATGGATGAACATGGAGTCTTCGTCGTCGCCGGTTTCTATTTTTTTATTTATTTTATTTATTTATTTATTTATTTATGGAAAACAACAGCTTTTACAAAAAAATAATAATATTTAATAAAATGTATACATTTCGAAGCCTTTAGTTTTCACCAATTTACTAACAAACCTTTTTTGTTTTGTAGAGTTAACTAATGCTTATATACTTTAATAAATGTAAATAGATATATGTACACATAATAATGAAAGTATATAATATATATATATAAATATATGTAGAATAAAAAAATATGAGATTAATAATAAAATTTATTTTTTATAGATAATTTAAATAATATTTCCTATATATATATGAAATATATACATATATATAATATATAATGTTATCAGATCCTAACTACATTGAAAATAATGATTAGCTATGGTTTTTTTCAAATTGGAAGAGCTTATATTAAATAAATCGATTGCCAAATCTTTTTCCTTTACTATTTCATTGAAACTCCTAGCTGTCCTAAGTAAAAAACTGTTTCGTCGGTAATTGGTCCGCGCGGGTCCCACCGCCAGCGGAGTCTGGTGCCGGGGATGCGCCCCGCGGGGGACGCGCACGTTGATACCGGCGAGAAGCTCAATAGTTGGGATACATAGTACAAAGCAGCAATAATTAATACACTCCGGTACATTTTGGTCGTCGTCTGTACCTAAAGGCGGTCAGTACGATACTAAAACGAGCCACGCTGAGCCTCAGCGCTGAGCTATGAGCGCTGACTGTGAGCGTGAGACTAAAACCTCTCTAATACTTCTCGCGCTGAGCCTCAGCGCTGACACGCTACGCGCTGAGCTGTCAGCGCCGATGGTCAGTGTGACACTGAAACCAATGCCTGCTTAGAAAGCTGGTTTCAAACCAGCATGCACTTCTAGGAAGCGTTTTAGCGCACAGTGGTCAGCGCTGATAACTACGCGGCCGAACGCGCCGCGCGTCTTCGCTGAAGACCGTGCGAGTGGCTTTGCTTTTAGTGAGCGTTTTAGTGTCCAGCGGAGTGGACGTTGTCAGCGCTTACAGTCATGGCGAATCGCGAAGTAGATACAGGTCGAGTTATCGACAAGGTACGCCAGAGAAAGACATTGTGGGATGCATCCGACCCACTCTACAAAAATAAAGATGCTAGAAACAAAGCTTGGGAGGATATTGTCGACACATTGTTCGAAAATATTTCAGGAGAAGAAAAACAACAACTTGGTTTGTTTACTTTATTGTTTTATTATCTGAATACCTACACAACAGTACAAAGCCTTTTCAAGTTAAAATATACACGAATCTTGCCACGGCACGCTTCCAATAGGGCTCACAAAATACTCAGAAAAATGTTCTCGCAAAGCGTGTCCAGACCTGTTTGTAGGTACAATTGGCAAGTGCACCATACCCTCAATTGTAAGTGTTTCTTCAATACGATAACCCTCGCGAATTCTTCTAAAGTTATGCAATATGCTCTAACTATATTCTTTGTAATATAAAAACTCACATTAATAGGTGTATGAAACACTCTGAATTTATTTGCCATTATACCAAATGTAGATTCTATGTATCGTCTACTGCGGCTTGGTGAGCTCACCGTCCCGGCGCCGATTCCGCCCCTCATCGTAGAGGCCCTACCCAACTGACCTTCACACTTTAAGGCGCTGCGGGACAAGATCGGCCGCCCGCCGAACGCGCGCCCTTGCGGCAGGAGCGTGCGATTCTTACCGATCTCCGGCGAGGAGTACAGTACAGCGGTACCTCACGCAGCTTGAGAAGGCGGACCACATATCGTGTTTTTTCTACTAACTGCCGGCGGAGCGAAATCTGAAGATCGCTAACTGGGGCCTGACAGTCGACACCCTCGTCGACGAGATACTGGCGGAGCTGCGACAGCGCGGATTCGAAACGGAGTACGCCCGCCCAATCCGCCCTAAGTCCGGGAGGCCAAGCTGCCTTTACTACGCCGAGCTACGGCGCACTGCGATTCTCGTACCCCGCATATATATATACACATATCGCCGTTTTCTTATTCACTGTCGGCGGAGAGAAACCTGAAAATCGCCATCCGGGGTCTACCAGTCGCGCCATGCGAGACGCCGACTTAAACGATTGCATATATTGTGTACCGCGTGGCGTCAATATGAGAGTAACTTGGTCAAACAATTTTTTCTTATTTTTGAAGTGTAAATTGATAATAGTAATTATTTTTTTTGTTCCAATTAAACGTTTTTACTTCTTCTTTTTCTTAAACAAACTTGAGTTGAAATTTTAAGAAGACTACAAAAATATACTAAAAAACAAATTTTTCAGATGAAATAACAATTGACTTTGATCAAGCAGAATAAAAATATTTTAATGAGTTATATTTTGTTTTCCTATCCCTTTTAAAATATAAATAATATCATAGTTGTGTAGCTATCTATGGTTTGATGTTGACTGTACTTTCCAATGTACTAAGTAAGCTACAGCAAGATTTCTAGAAGGTAATAAATAAAATAAACTTCTGACAGCCAATGTTATGGCAAGTAAATACCTACGTATTACCTCAAACACAAAATCTTTTTTTCCTCAATAGGCATGATGACAAATTTTGAGAAACTATTCTTTAATATTTGGAAATTTATTTTAATTATAATAAACATAATATTTCTGGGGAAAATTTAGGTTTAGTACTTAAAAAATAATTTTTGATTCATAAATTTAAAATTTGCACCAAAACGCGTCAGAGTGTCATGGCGTCGCTTGCTTACGTCACTAAAGAGCAGTGTGGCACACGAAGGCGATTTTTCGCCATTCAGGCTACTCAGATTGGAAAACGGCGACGAAAAAATCGTAAGTTTTAACATTTCGACATTCTGCTGAACAGAAATCTTTGTTTAATGCCAGAATTCTTGGTAAATTTGCGCTGGAAGCCTTTGTAAATCCTTGTTCCATAACTGAATTTAGCGCAATTAATTTAAACAAAAGAAATTGAAGTTATCATGGTATAATAATATTAATAATTTATCATGGTTGTTAACGGTGAGGGAAAACATCGTGAGGAAACCCACATGGCTGAGTTGTACTTAGTCATGTGACAGTGTATTCGTATAAAACGGCGATAGGCCTGCCCCCTATCACGTGAGTACACTGTCCATGCAAAACGTGGGTACTCTGAACACCAGGTGACAAAGTCACGTGATGTTCAGAAGTATTAGTACCTCTGCCAACCCCTTCGGGGATATTCGGCGTGAACGTTTATGTATATGTAAATTGAAGTTAATAATTATTTGTGAAGTTATATATTTTTATTTAATTAAGTTAATAAGTATTATCTTAAGTAATTCAAATGTAAACAAAGAGGAAGAATTCTAACCAGTGTGACCATCTGCCACATTTTGAAATCGTCAGCTTAATATGCCACAGCTTAAATTTTGGGTCGTAATCTGCCAAAATGGCAGGAATCTGCCACAAATGGTCACACTGACTTTAACGTGACGTCATGCGCTCTGATTGGCGTTCAACATTTCATGGCGGATTGCCGTATTTAGCGATTTTATTTTATCGATTATAATATTCATCTTGCTTTTAATTATGAAAAGAATCAGAGTTTTAGAATTAGGAATTTTGTAATAATATACACACAAATTATTTCAATAAAATTTACTTGTTGTCATCATGCCTATTCTCCCGCTGTTCACAAGAATGCGACCCATGCCTTTGTGTAGCAGAGACTATAATCAAAATAATCAGACCTATTTTCTTAGTGTACACCGTGGCACAGTGGGGCCGCCCATACGACAAAAGTAAAAATAAAAATTGTAATTTTTCCCGTTACTATTATTATTATTACAAAGTACAATATCCAAACTATCTTATAATACAAATAATTTGATCAGGGGGCATTTCCTTCATTAGTAATTTACTATCCGAAGTGTAAGCATCGCTAACAGTCACCCCGAGATAACAGAGACGCCAGCGCGCAACCCTTTGATTCAGTGTTATTTCTTAGAAATTGGTATTTGTGGCTACCTGAAAAGTGATGGATATACGAGTTGAAGGTATGTTTTTGTAATAAACCTATAACTAGTTGAAAATATGTAATAGTTTAAGAATGATTTCCAAGTTCTTTAACATTGAAGAAACTTTTAACTAGTTTGTCCTCCATGGTCCTTCATGTTTTTTTGTCTTTATGTAGCTGAGTTCTTAAACTTTTTAAGTGTTTAAAATCTAGCTGCCCGAATTTGCCCCATTCCGCGTTATTACGTCATATGCATAGTGGTAGAATTATCGTCTCAATATTTTTTTTTTAAAAACTACATTATTTTAAAAGCAAACAGTTTTAAATGCGTTTTTCTTTAATAATGGTCATTCTCATATCTTTTTAGGTACACAGTATCACTGCTAGGTTACCCGATCCCATATATTTGAAATATGGTGCAAATACATGGGAAAGAAACTAAGCTCGTCGGAAGTTCATAGAAAAGTGTGTGACGAACTTATTAATGAGTTGCCCATACCTGAAAAGGAAAACATTAACGCATTACCTATTGAAGAGCGGGTAAAATACCTTAGTAGGAAGTTTAAAAAGCAGAGTTCAAGAAAAACATTCAGAGTGGTTAAAATGATTGGAACAGTTTGACCTAGTTGTTCGTGAATTGTGCAGTTCCTTAACTCAAGGACTAGAAATATCAGCTACCAAACGATCATACCATCAGCTATCATGGATTAATATATATAGAGGAATTGTCGGAAGAAGCTGCTGAAGCGCGGAACAAAGATTTAAAATCATATCGTTTGCGGCACACTAGAAAAATGACTAGAGTTGTGACCAATACCGATTAATTAAACAGGCTATTGTTGACTTCAGACCCATATTTGTCAGGAAAACGGAAGTTGCCCCCCAAAAAGAGGTCTGTTTTATCAAAAACTGTTGTGGAACTACTGAAGTAATTTTACGAGCAGAGTTTTTTTTGTGTACCTACCTAAAATAACTTATACGAATATTATGTTGTAGTTATTATGTAGGTAACTAACTATGTTAATTTTCTCATATTCAGTTTGGTATAAAATGTAAAGCATCCTAGTTTAGTGACATATTCTAAATATATATAGTACTAGTGGTCCGCCCCGGCTTCGCACGGATGATGTTAAATATTTTTTACTACTCACCCCCTACGACATTTAGAGTAATGATATGTATCCTACGTCCCTCTCCCAGTTCTTGGCTACCTCCCTACCAATTTTCAGCCAAATTAGTTTAGCTGCTATTGAGTTATAAATAGTGTAACTAACACGACTTTCTTTTATACAGCGTGTTAGTTTGACGGCGATTGTTACTTCAATATTAATTCGTATATTAAAGTTTAATGCTTAATATCCACCATATGAAATAAAAAAAAAGGTTAGAACCGCTTTAGCAGAAAAACTTACTTTCTCCATCAGATGGAAAACTGTACGAGGGCTGCTATTTATGTATCCGGAATAAAAAAAAGAAACAAACATATATCAATTAATATGGTTTTATTGCTTCTCAAAATATTCGCCGCTCAGATCTATACACTTTTGCATGCGTTGAAACCAATTTTCATAGCACTTTTTCCACTCAGACTGAGGTATCTCCAAAACGTGCATTTTGAACGCATCGACTGCCTCTTCGCGGCTCGAAAAACGTTGACCACGTAATTTTTTCTTCACATTTGGAAATAAATAAAAATCATTGGGTGCCAAATCAGGGCTGTACGGCGGATGACCTGTCAATTCGATCTTTTGAGCTTCTAAAAACTGAGTTGTGACGGCCGACCTGTGACAGCTAGCATTGTCGTGATGCAGAATGATTCTACGTTGTCGGTTAGTCTTTCTTATTTGTTCAAAGACTTCCGGCAAACAAATGGTCGTATACCACTCCGAATTAACAGTTTTACGATTCTCTAAAGGCACTGTAGCTACATGGCCATTTATACCAAAAAAACAAGCGACCATTTGCTTCAATGTGCTTTTTGCACGAATAACTTTTGTTGGGTTCGGCTCATCTTGGAACACCCACACCGTGGACTGCTGCTTAGTTTCGGGGTCGTAAGCGTAGATCCAAGATTCGTCACCTGTGTAGATATTATAAACAGCTTTTGACGCACCACGGTTGTATTTTTTTAACATTTCTTTGCACCAATCGACACGAGCCTGTTTTTGATCAATACTCAAGTTGTGCGGAATCCAACGGGAGCAAATTTTTTTTACAGCTAAATGTTCATGAAGTATCTTATGTATGCTCGTCATACTAATGCCCAGAGATGCCTCTATCTCACGATATGTAACATGACGATCTTGAGTTATTAGTTCCCGGACAGCATCGATGTTTTGAGGTACAACGACCGTTTTAGGGCGACCTTCTTTAATTTCATCAGTAAGCTTAGATCGTCCACGATTAAACTCGCTAAACCAGTGATACACAGTGGTCTTTGAGGGTGCTTCATCCCCAAAAGTCGAAGTAAGCTGATCGATGCACTGTTTTTGAGTTAGACCACGCCGAAAATCGTAAAAAATCATGGCACGAAAATGTTCACGAGTTAAATCCATGGTGGTGAAGACACGCAATTTTCAAAATGACGCTACGATGTGAAAACAATTGACAGTCACATAAAAATAAATGTATTCTAAAGCTAAAGAGTTCTATTTTTAAATGATGTAATTACTTTTTAAATTATTGTTCTGTAAGTGGCCAGTTCCGGATACATAAATAGCAGCCCTCGTAGTTACCTACACTAGCCTAGCGCACACACTCCTACCCGTATAATGTCTCCGCATTATGACAGCAATGCAAATTTGAATTTCGCGGCCTAAACATGGCCGTTTGATTTTTCTTTGAACTTACCGCCGCGCCTGGTGCCTCGTATTTCAATCCAGTATTAAATATGGGGTAGTGTAATTCAAACACTTTAAGTAAATAAAAATGTATGAAGAATAAAAGAGCATGTATGAAAAGATTGATGTACGAAGATCGTACGAAGTGGCGATCGATAGTCTCTGCCTACCCCAATGGGAACTAACGGCGTGAGTATGTATGTAATGTATGTCCTTCATGAGCGTAAGATTATAAATTTAAAAACAAATAGAGACCCTCGAAACGATGCATTTATGTGGCATAAAATAAAGTGCGCAAGAAATACCTATTCATTCATTAACCGACATCGAAATTGGAGGAGTTCTTGGTGTTTACTAAACTCTCTCGGGGCTAAAGGGCTCTAAACGGGTGTATCTGTACTCTATCACACTCAACTAAAGAATATGAATAAAAATAACTCACCCCGTTTTGATTGGCGGTGGCAGATCCGGGCTATCACCTTTATTTGCGCAAAACGCAGAACATTTTGAGAATTAACATTATAAAACACAAACACTATGACAAACACTGAATGTAACCATAACACGACTACCATAAAATGAAAAAGATAGTTATAATACCATTGTGTATTTCAATGGTATCAATTCACTTCAGGCAGTAAAATACATACATACACATACTCACGGTTATAAATCCCTAGATGGGGTAGCCAGAGCTAAGGAATAAGAAATTTCTCAGCCACTTTTGGAAAGTTTAGTGGGGAAAAGATGGTAAAATAAAGGTTGTTGGTGATGGGTCTCCAACCTCATCGCCCAAAAATCCCTTAAAAACCCCAATACCGTTACGTACACCCACCGGAAAAAAATGGGTTGTGGTATTCTAAGCCGACACTACACAGCACAGCCGACACTACACAGCACCTTGTTCAAAATGTGCACCGTTAACTAACAAACACGCTTCAGCACGTTTAAGTACATTTGCCCGCACTCGTGAAAGTATGTGTGCATCATTTGTATTTTACGAAATGCACTTCGAATAAATCTTAGCTCCCGTGGGTTATTAAATCACAACACAAGATACTGAAACTGAACTCACACTCCGAAAATTAATGCGATAAATCAAAGTGACCTCCAATCATAAGCAACACAAACACAATGAGCTACAAACAACTAACTTAGTTCTAATACTGTTCCTTTGATGTCATGCCGACAAGCCCGCCCGACATGATACACGCAGATTTTGAATTTCGCGGCGATATGTTTAAGTATAATTTTTCTCTGAACATACTGCCGCTCCCAGTGCCTCATTGCTCTTGAAGCCTCGTATTCCAATGCAGTATTAACTATGGGGTAGTGTTATTCAAATTTATCACGTCAAATAATAACATGTAAAAAATAAGAAGATATTAGAAGCTAAGTTCGATTGATTACTTTACTGACCTTGATTTGATTTGGCCGCGCCGGTTAAGGGTCAGCGGACGGCGGCGGCGGCGGGTCGCACTGTCAGCTGAGTTGTATACGCATCACCCACACTCGCCCGCCTTGTCATCGCGTTTCACTCACACACTAAGCGTGTTGGTGTCTATAGTACTACTTTCTTAGTGCAAATTTTAACAAAATTTGAAAAAAAATAAGTGTGTTTTTTTTCAACGAATTCTGCCTCTATACGTGATAATTAATCATACTTTTCATTGAAAACAGTCGTTACAATTACACCCTGTATATACAGATTATATTTTTTGTTTTATTTTTGATAACAGGACAAAAGTTTTTTCATTTGTTTTGTATATGGTATTGTTATTTAGTCGTAAATAAATACATTTGAAACCATTAAACAGATATTTTTATTTTTGTCGCACCTTAGTATAGAGCGGGCACCACTGTGTGGGTCAAATGCCCGAACAAAATGCCCAATGACCTTTGTCATGCATTACAGCGCGCGAACGTGTTAAAAAAGAAATTTACCGAAATTATTGAATGTTCTGCGAGAAGAAATTGATTTTAACGGGAGCAGAGAGACTACGACTAGGATTTCGATACAAGAAGACCAAATCTAATAGAAAAGTCTTTATTAAGGTTAATGATATATCCGAATGGAGGGCGATCTATTAACAAAAGAATCAGAAAAACGAACTTAATGACAAAAATGAAACCGTAGTTTTTTTTGGACAAAACATATGTAAGCCTTTGTTGTAATTGCTTATTATTATATAAAAATATAATGTGTGATGTTTCTATTATATTATTTATAAATCTATCCTTAATCATCTCTCGAAAATAATAAATGTCAATAGTAGGCTTATTGAATCTTCCTTTAGTTAGTTACCCGATTGGTGAAGTGGCGGCAGCGGCGCCACGATCGAGAGATGGTCAAGAATGGAGAGGATGATTGTATACTCCATGGTCGATTGGCATGGTAACCGACTAACAAAATAGGACGTCAACAGAACAAATAGTGCAGCTAAGCAATTTATTGATTCTTAATTTTATAATATAATTTTAAATAGATTACCATCTTTGATTTAGCTACCAACTCCCTTAGATCTGAATAAAAGCCAATACATATATTCACACTTCGCACACAGCTGGACAATGTTGGCAAAGTAATGAGAATGATGGTGCTCTGAACCAAGTTTCTAAAGAAGATAGATATATAATCGTCAATGCAGGAGTAGAAGCAGAATTTATCAAGAATTCTTCACTAATCTTCAAATCAAATACAAAAAGTGGTGATTATCAGGATGAGAAGGACAACACAAATGTTTAAAAATGGGTGTTATTAATCTGCTTCCAAAGATGGAGGAGTCATCATCATAATGGATAATGAGCCATGTCGCAGCATCCGCACGAATAAGTGTTTAAATTCAAATTGTCAAAAAGCGGACATGCAACAAAGGCTAAATGAATAGAACGTGTAATTCCACGAAAGCTATACAAAACCTCAGCTTTACGAAGTAATCAAAAGACGCAAACCGGCACTAGAATGCGAAATTGATAAATTAATGAAAGAAAGTGGATACACGGTGTTGAGATTGCCACCAAATCATTGTGATCTTATTGCAATAGAAATGATCTGGAGTTCAATGAAATGCAATATAGAAGAGAACATTGGGAAATCAAGTACTGAAATGCCCCAGTTGATTTCTTAATAGAATATTTGTTGCAGAACGGAAAAAAACATTGGAATAATGTAAAAGAAATATGAAAATTTATAAAAAAAATACTGTTTTAGTAGAACCGTTCATTATTAGTTTGGCCAGTGATAGTGAAACCGGAAGCAGCGGTTCTGAAGATGAACATTTTGATGGATGTGCCCAAATGATGATGATGTTCCAAGTAATGCGACACCAGACAAGTATAAAATAAAAGTTGAAGATTAGTTAAAATATGCATTTAGAATTATACGAGGGGCATGGATGTAGTGCCCTATGGCCTACTTACATAAGTTGTTATTTAATTTTAGAAACTTACATACATTTTCTATTAAAATGTTAAAATCATAGCGAGTAATATAAATTAATTTAAAACTATTCTAAATTATTAACGTAAATGAAATAAGTAAATAAATGTACTAAAGTCACTATTTAACGTAAAATTAATTATAATATTGTTAATTAATGTTAACATCAAATTATGTGAAAAACAGACGGACAACGCAAAACTTATTTTATATAGTTATTTTCGTTGAATCAAGTGTCCGTCAGCGGCAGCGCATGCGATTACGTAAAGAGCTTATTCCATTACACTTTTATCGTTGCCGAAATCGGAGGTCCTTCACAGTCACTGCCGCAGAAGGCCACAGACGCTTGTTATTCCACTACACCGATTTCAGTTTCACTGTCCATGCAAAACGTGGGTACTCTGAACACCAGGTGACAAAGTCACGTGATGTTCAGAAGTATTAGTACCTCTGCCAACCCCTTCGGGGATATTCGGCGTGAACGTTTATGTTATGTTATGTTATATCCTATTCATGTACACAACCTTTTCCAAATATTTTTACGTCATATATCACACAAAATATTAAATAGGCGGGAACTCCTATATGACTTAAAAATAAAAGCATATTTATTAAAAAGTTTGCCGGGGTCGTACGAAGTGGCGATCGATAGTTTCAGCCTACCCCAATGAGAGGTAATGGCGTTAGTATAAGTATGCATATATGTGATTGAACGTATTTGCTTACCCCAATAGAAAATAATGGCGTGAGTATATGTATGCATGTATGTAATTATACGCCTGTGCCTACCCCCACGGGAAGTGATGGCGTGAGTGTAAGTATGCATATTTGAAAGAATACGTATCTGCCTACCCCTTACGGAAAAATGGCGGGAGTTTAAGTATGTATGTATGCAATTAAAATTATCTGCTTACCACAAGCGGAAGTAAAAGCGTGAGTATATGCGCGTATGTATGTAATTAAACGTATCTGCCTTCTCCGATGGGAAGTAATGGCGTGAGTATATATAATATAATATAATTTGCATATATGTGATAAAACGTATTAACCTACCCCAATCGGAAATAATAGCGTGAGTATATGTATGTATGTAAGAATATAATTATACATATCCGCCTACCCCTATGAAATGGAACCCCTACCTACCTAACTACCCCTGGAATTAATGGCGTGAGCATATGTATATCTGCTATAAAACTTTTATTATCTTTTTTTTGTTTACGTAATTTGCAATCATAGGCATGAAAAATTTTGGCACGTCCTCTCGCTGTGGCGGGCGCGAGGCGACTAAATCGTCTGAACGTTATTCCACCTTCCTGAGACGGAGCTACTAAAAATTTAGTGAGCTAGGAGCCGAAATTTGTCTCTTTATCGGAAGCCTAGCGTTCTGAACGTTATTCCACTAGTCTGAATTCAGATTCTGTGGCTGTCGGACGTCTGAATTCAGGCAAATGGAATAAGCTCTTAAGTGCTCCTTATCTCAGATCAAGTGCACAAGCGAGAGCTGAAGGGCCCGAGGTCAACAGTCAGTTATCGCGCTCCACTGTTGCTGGATAAATTTAGGATAAAATCATTTTATTTGCGTAAAAAATATTACTCCGCCTAAAACTAATTCTAATCTATGTTCTATGTGCTATCTTTTATGTGTTATTCTTTCTATTGACTTTCTACTCCTTCTTATATAAAATCTTGTGTCGTATACTGTGTGCAATAAAATTTATTTCATATATTGCGCTATTGGATCTTTCAATTTCCCTACCCAACGACACTATATGCCAATAGAAGTTAGATACTCTTTTCTCATTTAATTGACACTGGCAAGCTATACACCATCTTATAGGGTGGTTTTTTATTGACATATTGTAATATAGAACACACTTCTTTTATTTATTTTTTATTTGAATAAGCATCATTTTTCCGAAAATCTGGCGGGAATTCACTTGCAACAATGGAGCTCAGTCGCCGTGATTTTCGCGCTATGATTTATTATGACTTTTGAAAAGGTTTAACCCTTTTTGAGGCAGAGGCGATATATTTACTAGCCGTGTGTAGGTCCAGCTCGGTGCAAATGATTCGAATCTCTGCGTGAGCCTGATTGGGCTAACCGGCCCCACTCTTTCTTATCAGGTGCGAGTTCGCTTAACCGGGCCGCTCCGCACCGGCTCGGTTCTATTGTTTTCGAACAACAGGTTCAGGCATCAAGTTCAGGATCGGTTCGATTATTACCGTTACATTTGCTTGCTGAATGTGAGAACGAGACAAGAATGTAATAAAGTTTGAACTCGGGAGACAGAGACGAAAAGAGAGTTGTCCTTTGGTGTTCTTTGTTTGCCAATTTCGTTTAATAGATTTATCAATCTTTTCTTAAATAATGGTGTTTATTGTGATATTATAAATACGATATTGTTTTATGTTGTGTAACTTTCTGATTTTAGTAGTGCATATATTTATGTGTAGATATTGTTACAAGATGTTGTTAAGATGTTTCTTAATATAATTTAATGTTTTTTGACATGAATTCCTCATGTGGGGATTATTACTCATAAATAAAAAATGTTATTAAAGGAAAGAAAAATTTCGACACTGGCGGGGTTCGAACCCGCGACCTTCGGGTATACGCCCCCGTCGCTCTGCCAACTGTGCTACAGTGTCAGACAAAAAGAATACTTGAGAGCGAAGAGTGGGGGGACATAATGGTTCTTAAAGAGGTCGCGGAGTGTCTTGATGTCGAGTTTTGTATTCACACTCCTGACGTGGTCTATAAAGTCGGAAATGGTGTGACTAAGCATTTACGTTACAACAGTGAACATTACGACGCCATGTTAATTAAAGACGACTCACAAGTGAACGGGGAAGTCGAGTCGCCAGAGGACGACCCCGGGCTCGAACATACGCCACAGCGCGACTTTAGGAGTCATGTCCTTTTTCCACTGGCGCTTGGAGAAGATAGGGGATCGGCTGTTACTAGTATCACAAGCATCGCTTACATGAATGAATTTAGAAAGACGGTCGCTTCAATGGTCAAGACCTTGAGTGACAAAAAGGTAAAGAAGAAGGTTGTCCCCAGCTCGCGGCCGCTTTCTAGACCAAAAGATTGGCGTGCGGTTGGTTCGCTGAGTAGTGTTCGTGAAAAGGATGCTGCGACTCCGTCGATCGTTCCTGCAGGGCGTTGGGATGATGCATCCGATACGTGTAGTTCTGTAGGTTCTTCGCTCGCTTCTTCACTTAATAATGACGCCGTGCAGGCCGTAAGAGATGCTTTTGAATTGCGTAGGAATGGGTTCGAAGAGATTCCCAATAGTGCTAGAGCCGCGAGGACTTTGGCGAGAGTCAGGGAGCTAGTCGGGCACATTGGGCTAGGGAAACGTGCTGTTATTTTAAACGCCTCCCCCGGACCGGCTCTTGACGCTTGCCGTGATTATCCTCGTGTTGACTATTTGAGTTTGACTCCCATTTCTAGTGCTAGGGCACAAAATCTCCTTGGAACTGAAGTAGGTGATCTGTTAAATGCTGAGATCGTTGGAAAAATTTCGGCATTGTCTATTACTGCTGATGTGGTTATCGCTAATGGCATGATAAATGATAACGAGATGGACATGGCCGCTTTAGTCATGAACGAGGCTGATCTAATCATGCAAATGACTGCCCTCGGTGGTTCTGCAGCCATAAGGCTGTCATCTTTGTCGAGCTCCTATATTAAAAGTACAGTTAACAGGCTCATCTCCTGGTTCGAGGAATATGAGTTTGTTCGATTGGAGAATTCTTTGGTGCTCGACTGTGAGACGCATTTGATTTTGCGTAGAAGATCTCCTCAAAAGTTGAAGAAAGGAATGGACAGATTCAAGGCCGAGAGAGACTTGGTATTGAGCCAGTACATTGAGGGTGTTGCGCGTTTAAAACAGGTGTCCGGGCGCCAGAAAGGAGGTCGCGGGATTCCCGAAATAACTCGACCCCTTGTGTCGTCCCGAAAAGAGTCAGCAACTGTAACCAACCCTTATGAACAGCTTGTGGCTGATTCGGTGCCAAGGACTGTGAATCCTGGTGTCAGCTTTGAAGAGCCTCCTGTGTCATTTTGCGGGCTCGTGATGACTCCATCTAATCGCTATGGAATGACCAGTGTTGGCGGAGCGACTCTTATTGAGTACGAAGTAAATGAATTAACTCACATGGAAAGTTTCAGGAGGGCCGTTGAGTATTTGAGAGACGCTGCCGCTGTTGGGTATTACCCTAGACTGCAAGTGGATTATTCGCGTTATCCTCGTGATTTCGACATTGAGACCATAGGAGATTTGCCAGTCGAATGCGTTGTGTTCGTTGGTGACGTTAGAAAAACGTCGGTTGAGGAGCAGCGAGCCATGAATGATTAATCTTATATGGTCGCGCCCTCATATCAATTGTCACCAACGGTTGACGCTTATGCTAGAAACGCCTTTAAGGAATATTTGTTTTTGCAAGCAACGGAAAAAGAGTGCGTAAGAAGAATATATCAACAGAAGTATCCGCAGGTCTCTTTGGGCAAGGCGCTACAGTGTCAGACACTGTAGCTCAGTTGGCAGAGCGACGGGGGCGTATACCCGAAGGTCGCGGGTTCGAACCCCGCCAGTGTCGAAATTTTTCTTTCCTTTAAAAACATCTTTTATTTATGTTTCTTAATATATTTTTTTTACATATGAATATTTGTATGTAGCGAACCTAGCCTGTACACAAACAGAATCATTATACATATGAGTTAATTGATTTTTAAATGAATTTCAATAGCAATCGTTACGTTCCGCGAAGTAAGCGTGGTATTTTTTGGTTTCATTGATTCAGCTCTGAATTTTTTAACCGAGCCGGATTCGATAAGTAGTCCGGCCCGGTTAAGAGGATTCAGTACCGGAACTGAACCTGGTGATTCGAATGACCTCGCGGAGCTGGATCTACCCAAGCCTAATATTTACCACCAACAAAAACTTTGTTTGTCCTTTTATGTAAGTTATCAAATAAGCCCTAATTTGTTGCACTGGCAACTAAGTATGTCTGGTTTAATATTATAAAAAAAATACGTTCGTGTGACATATTTTTTTTTGGCGCCACTACCTGTCAAAAAGTGCGGTAATTAATCTTGATATTTTTTATTTGGAAAGAGGTAAGAAACTTTTTTTTATTATGTATTTACGTTTATTCTACAAGTTTTTTGCTATACCCCACAAGTTACTATCGTATTTGGATGTGAGAAGACTTTTTACTCGGTGGGAAAAATATTCCCGCTGCCCGTGTTATGTACATTTGTTGAACTAGTTCCTTCTTTTCTCAGATTTTCATGAAAAATGCCGCGCTATTTGAATAAAAATGATATTGAGCAGATGTTGGATACGCCCGATGATGGCTCAGAAGACGGATTTGAGTCTGATGAGGCAGAAGAGTTCAACGTGAATACAATGCAACGGTTACTTGAAGCACCTGATGATTCAAGTGACCTTTCACAAAATTCTCCCACTTATTTGAGCAGTTGTTCCAAGTCAGGATCATCTATAATAGCTCACAATTAGATAACTCGCAGCCAGAAGAGCCTATGATAGTACGTCAGTCATCATCAACCTTAGATAAAGAATTGACTGATGAATGTGAAGATGAGTCATGGGGGAAGGTTTTTTGGACATCCAGGCCAGATTCCGATGAATTTGATAAGGTGACAATAAAACCTCGGTATTTATTGAATTGAAGAGCACGACTAATAGCACATTTCAAAAAGTTTTTTAGTGATGAAGTCTTCGATTTGATTGTTACTAAAACTTGTATGCGGAGCAGAAATATATAAAAAATAGGCAGCCTGATTAGATTAGTTAGTGCTTTTTTAGGCATTCTCATTATAATGGGTTATCATATTCTTCCACATATTGATTTATATTGGTCATCGGATTTCGTGTGAATGAAATAGCTGAAGTTATGCCAGTAAAACGCTTCAAGAAAATTTTAGAGACTAAACTGCATTTGAAAGATAATAATCAACAACCAAGTAGAGAAGATGTAAATTTTGATTAATTGTATAAAATTCGTCCTCTTCTCCTTTTTATTTTAAACAAAAATTCGCTGTCATCACTTGATTCGTCGCTAGACATTCCGCACCGACCGACGACCACAAGAACTAAACCGAAACTAAACTCTTTTTCGGTGGAACCTAATCAACTTCATTTCTCGCTTAGCTAGCACCGCTCATTTCTCTTTTGGAAAGTGCCCTTTTTCAGTGGAAACACAATTTTAAAAACGCTGTTGGTGGAAACACAAACCTATTTTATTAAAACTTAGTCCGTTCCGCTCGGCTATTTTCCGCTCATTTCTCTTTCGCAGTGGAATAGACGAGTGGCTAGGGGCTAATGTCGTAAAGAAATTGTCAAGTAAATTAGCACAAGAAGATTTCAAGTTTCATAAGTGGAGAACTAAACAAGATGTAGCATTTACTGCGTGGCAAGATACTAAAGAGGTTTTATTGTTGACAACTGCATTTTTACTTGTTTCCAAAAATCAAAGAAAAACTAAGGAGGAAAAGGTTTGAAAGCAAAGAAGATGCGCTGGTTGCCTATAACTTCGAGATTTCTGAGGTCTCTAAAGAAGAGTGATCACAGGTATTTTCCAATTGGTTCAGACGTATGGAAAAGTATATAGGTGCTCAGGGTGAATACTTTGAAAAGATCGATACTTGTAATAAAGAATAAATTTTATATTTTTTCAATATCTAGTCTATTCTTTTGGCATGCCCCTCGTAGTATATAGTCTAAAGTTTATGTATTGAATAATTTATTTTCGTAAAAAGTTCATTTTTATTGTTTTGGTCAGTCAAGCTCAACATGTAGATTAACAACTTCCCTGTCCCCATACAACTCATTGTAGTAAAGCCCCACGTCCAGTGTTTTTTTTTTAATATAAGCTTTATAACCTTTCCTTTATAAATCCTTTTTTTTGTTTAAACGTCAATCAACTTTCAATATCTTATTGGGTTAGAAAGTAATTTGATACTTTGAGGTTATAATTGATATTTTATTGAAAAAAAAGTTCGTTTCATGCAATAATTGTTGCTTTCCGAGAAAATCGCCAAAAGGTATACGAGTGAAGACATATTGCGTTATTTGGAAGATTCAGATGAAGAAGCATTTAGTAGTGGAAGTGACGATGAGTGGCAGCCCGATTATGAAAATGAAGAAATCGAGGATACAGAGGTAATTGCAAACTATATATCAAGTACTGCAGAAAGAACTGAGACTCCGTCGTCTACACCAGCAAGTCCATCGTCACCCAATCCAGGAAGTCAAACAACGTCATCCAATGCGTCTGAAACCCAGTGGAAAGGAGATGTTTTGCCTTTAGGTAGGGAAACATTTACAGGCATTCACGGTGTACAAAATATGGCCGCAGTTATTAGTGAAGATGGCCAAATTAGTTTGAACTAAATATATGCCTATTTCGTATCTGATGATTTGATTGATGAAATGGTCATCCATACGAATAATTACGCAGAGTTATTGAAAGAATTGCGTACCGCAGAATTAAGTCGAATGACGAGATGGAAAGACGTCACTAGAGAGGAATTGAAAAAATTTTTTGGAGTTCTAATTTACATGGGTCTCAATCCTAAGCCCTCGATTGAGGATTACTGGAAATTGGATGTGCTGTACTATAATCCTCTTATGCACAGAATAAATATGTCGTACAACAGGTTTAGCTCCATTCTACGATGCTGGCACTTACAGAAGTCCAAATAGGTATCATTGGAGAGCAAAGAACTCATAAAATAGATCCACTGATACAAAAAATGGTTGACAATTTTCGTAGTCTTTATATGTCAGTCGATATTATTGTCGTTGATGAGTCAATGGTAAAATTTCATGGGAAATTGCTAATAAAGACATATACCCCGGCCAAAACAAATCGTTACGGTATGAAAATATATAAACCCTGTACAGTAAATAGTTACACATGGGCCTACCAGATTTATTCTGGGATCTCACATCAGTTAGAGGGCCTTGATAAACCTGGTTCAACAGGCGTACAGCTTACAGAACCTCTTTTAGATGCCGGTCGTATCATCATTGCTGACAACTATTATACCAGTTTACCATTGGCTGAGTATCTGAAAGGTCGCAATACTGACTTGTGCGGCACTTTACCTAAAAAGGAAGGGGAGAACAAATAGCTCGACAAAAGGACAATCTCTATACTGTACTAAAATGGCGTGATAAGCGAGATGTATTCATGATCTCAACCTGCCATGGAGATGGTATGTCTAACGTGACCACCAGACGAGGCGACGTCATAAAACCCGATGCAGTAATCGATTATAATGATGCCAAAAAAGGCATTGATATTTCTGACCAACTTGCTTCATTTCATTCTCCCTTACGTAAAAGTTTGACATGGTACAAAAAGATAGCAGTAATTCAAGTCGCTATTATCAATGCCAGATGCATCTACAACGAGTTGACCGATGGCCCCAAGTTGACAGTTTTACAAGTCCAAGAACATCTGGTCCGACATTTTCTTGGACCTGCAGCATCAACCACAGAAACGAATCTCCCTCAAAGGTCTTCGATCTCCTCTAGCTCTTCAATTCTGAAGCAATTCTGGACATTCTCTGCAAGAAATTCCTCGAAATGCCTTCGGTAAACTCGTAAGAAAAAGATGCAATGGATGTTATATAAAATTGAAAAATGAGGGATTAGTAGCTCGTTAAGCGAAGCAAGTACACACTGAGTGTAAAAAGTCTTTCTATTTAGAATGTTATAATGAGAAACATGCTTGATTTTGTTATCTTTTCTTATGTATAAATATTCTAAAGTACGATTAGAGCGAATATGTTACATTACACAGTTTATTTTCTTTGAATAAAACCTTGCCTTTAATACTTACTTGAGTTTTATTTATTGCAAGTGCCTAATAGTAATTATATAAAAAATAAAAAAATGCGATTTTTATATTTTTTATTAAAAAATTCATGTTTAATGCCATACGCCCAGGTGAGATTCAAAAGAATATCCCTTCACGTTCATTACAAAAAAATTGCCTTAAGCTGTATAGAGAAATGAGTCACCTGTGATTCATAAACTTATTCCAAAACGTTCCTGTGAGTCATATATGACTCATCGGACAGGAAGTTGTTAATTATTTTCTATGTTTTAAAAACAAAAACTCGGCCATTTTGAATTTGAATCAGCGTGTTGTGAACGTGAGCAAATTAAAATATTATTAAATATTTACTGCACAAATTATAAAGTAAAACGGTAAGTTAATTTCTATTATTATAGGCAATAATTGATGAACAGAATTACGTCCCGACCGTCACTTTATTTCATTTTTGTTAATTCTAACCTAAACATAGCGTGTTTATGATAAAATGAGAGTTGTGTAATAGGGCGGAACGTTTTTTTTTCGATTTTTGATTTGGAATAGTTGTATTAAGTGGCCAATGGACATCATTTACCTATATAAAAAATATCACACGACAGTAAGAGCCCCCCCGCCAAGAAGTTTAAAATTCACAAAAATAACAATTTAGGGGCATTTGCATGGTACTAAATAGTACTTAATTGGTTCAATTAGATTTAAAATATCCAAAATAGATACTTATGAATATGTAACGGTCCCATATTCGGTCGGTCCCAACCGTCACAGTCCTAACCGTCACAATCTCACGGAGCAAAAATTAGTTTTTTCACAAATATAGCTTGCATGTGGCTTAAATATGACTATTCATATGATTTGATTTATTTCGCTGGATTTTAATGGTTTTTGGTTATATTTGAAGACGTTGTGGTGATTTAGTAGATATCTATGGGATGCGGCAGAGCGAAAACGCCTGTCTAGGGCTAGACAAAGAGAAGACCCGGATAAGAAAAAACTTTTATTAGAGAAGGAGAAAGTAAGAAGTAGAAAAAGAAGACTGGAACCTAAGAACAACAAAGACCAAGAAACAAAATTTCTGTGTAGGGAAAAAGAGCGCCTTCAAAAACAAATATATAGGAACAAACTGAAAGCAGCCAAAACTGTTGTCGAGGTAGATGAAAGTGCCAGTTCCCCAATGGGTTCTTACAAAGCAAAACCAACACTGAAAAAAGCTTAAAATAAAGTTATGGGGGCTATGCCAGAGAGCTCAACGAAAAAACAGGCTATTATGAGGCAACTTGGTAAGAACAATTTTCCTTCACTGTCTTTGGAATTCCAATGAGGCAAAGAACCAAAATCACACGCCAATAAGATTAGCAAAGAAGATGAAGAAGTGGTGCGCAAATTTTACAAACTAGACGAAATAAGTCGGGCTGCTCCTGGAAGAAAGGACGCCATTTCGGTTAGAGACAAAAGTACCAAAAAGAGAATTCATAATAAATAAAGGAAAGAAAAATTTCGACACAGGCGGGGATCGAGCCTCGGGTAAACGCCCCGACGCTCTGCCAATTGAGCTACCGTGTCAATTGGCTGCCAGTGCGAAATTCTTCTATCCTTTATTTTTTTTATTAGTAATAATCCCCACATGAGGTTTTCATGAACAAAAAGATTTAAATTAAGAGAATTCATGTCGCAAAAAGATGAATGACTATGTCAGTGGCAGAGGCGTATCAACTTTTTACAAAAGATTATCCCAGCAATAAGGTTGGTAAATCCAAATTCTTTGAATTTCGTCCAATTCATGTAAAAACAATTAATGATATGCCTCACAATGTATGAGTCTGCCTACAAAAAAAAAAAAAACGTTTATTGTGACACAAAGAAATAATAACAATAAGTTGGAACATAGTTAACATGAAATGGAATAATAACTATTATCTGATTTCACTCTTTGACACACATGTTTTGAGTTAATTATGAAAACAATTACACAGGGGTTCCTAAAAAGGCTAAGCCTGTGACTTAGGAAACCAAGTAATAACAAATTAAAATGTAGTAAATTGAATCAATCAGAAATGTATTAGAAATAGAATAGTATTAATAATAGTGGAGAGATTAATATAAAATTGAACATGATTGTTAGTACAAAACTTATAACTATGTTAGTAAATATGAAAAGGTTAAATGAGTATCAATGCTAAATAATAATAAATATAATATAATATAAAATGTTTGTAAAACATAAATGAATGTATGTGTTATGTGTTTGTATATGTATGTGTATTGTGTATATATGGAAAAGCCGTATCAGTTTAATACTAGAAATCAACCATATATAATGTTTTCAGTGGAATCGTAATCTAGTTCCCGGAGCCAATTTACAATTTTACATTTTATTTCCTTAATACTGTCCCCCTTACTTATTCCTGCATTTGAGATTGCCTTGTTGTACAAGGAGATGGAAGAAGGCAAACCTGTTCTTCTTGCAAAGTTTGATTTGTGTAACAAGGGGATCAGTCGGGGTTGTCTTGTTGATTGGGACCATTTTAAATCGGGGCAACTATGAATAGAATTATGGAGATAAGTGCATGCTCTGAGAATGAAAAGTTGCCTGACTCTTAATACTTTGGCCTCTCCGTATAACGCATCGGTTGGGTGAAGTAACGGTTTTTTAAGCATGGCCTTAAGTAACGCGCGTTGTGCTCTTTCTACTTCTATCATGACTGATTTTGCTGCACCTCCCCACACCTCAATTCCGTAAATCAAAAGGGACTGGCAAAGAGAGAGGTAAACGGTTGTAAGGACGGTACGGTCTGCAACATTACTCAGCAACTTCATCACACCGGTAAGTCTCCGAAGTTCTCGAAGTTTGAGCAAGATAACTTCATTTCGCAGGTCCGACACTTCAGCTTTGATCTTTTCTTGCTCCTTTAACTGGGCTTTAACCGAGTTGAGTTCGGATTGGAATGAACAGATTTGATCTGTGGTGTAGCTGAGTGATTTGGAAAATTCGGTCATATCTGCTTTCATTTTGTCAAAAGCCGTCTGGAGAGATCTGAAGGTGGAGGTTAGGGTTTCTACTATTGAGACTGGTACCGCTGCGCCTGAGTCCGGAAGGATTTGAGTTGCAGAATCCATATCCATAGTAGATGGTCGTACCGCAGCATGCAGTATTGGCTCTTTGTGGATGGGGCTTGCAGGGGTATTATCATGAATCCGAGGTCTTGCAGAGATTTTACACTTTGGACAGTTGAAACCTGTTGGCTGCGTGCGTAATCTACGGGTTTCTTCTTTAGAAAGTAAAAGACAGGCTACATGAAATCTTTCTGAGCATGTGGAACACTTGGCTGTTGGTACTTTGTCCTTAATTTCAATGTTACATACTCCACATTTACTTATGGGCTCCATCTGGCGGTGGTGGAATAGACTACTGTGAGGTTTCAGTAAGATCAATGATGATCTTGTAAGTAGAAGTTCAATTCAGTATCAATAGGTGGCACTAGTGGGGGCGAGTTGTTTTGATATTTCTGTGCAATGAAATTTATATTTATAATTTAGAATATTGTTAATTATACAACATGCCAACTTCGACTTAATGTTGGAAACTTTAAAGAAATATATCGTAAGCTTACCATCAACGACTGCTGACTTGTTAATTACAAAGACACGTGACACAAGCAGCGAAAAATATATGCAGAAAGACGACTGCCCAGACTGCTTTGACGTCACTTATATGTTGCCTGTTAATTTGTTCACAGACTAACGGTATTGAGGCTTTTAAGGGATTTTGGGCGATGCGGTTGGAGACCCATCACCAACAATCTTTATTTTACCATCTTTTCCCTACACAACTTCCAAAAGTGGCTGAGGAATTTCTAATTCCTTAGCTTTGGCTACCCCTTCTAGGGATTTATAGCCGTGAGTATATGTATGTATGTATGTACATAGTATACCCCAGTGTCTCGTCAAGTCTCATTAGATGAATTGATTCAAGAGATGAAGAATCCAACGCCAACGTTTAAGAAACACGTTTTTCATGCTCAGTCTAACCGTTTTGAGTCCAAGAAGAAAAACAGTACAGCATCGGAAATTGTACTACAAGTTTGACTTTGCAGATTTTTTTTCTATTTTGTGCCAAGACGAGATTCAAAGTGCTCATTGGTCTCACCCTCAGGCAACGATTTTCACTGGATGCGCTTGGGGCAATGTTGGAAATTCCAAACATTCATATGTTATACTGAGCAATTCATTAAATCACGACAAAAACGCGGTGTGGGCTTTTATGCGCCAAATAATTCAAGACCTGAAGCAAAAGTATCCAGCGTTGAAGAGGGTTCGGATGGTTGCGCTGCGCAATTCAAGAATAGATACACATTGCTCAACCTTTGCTACAGTGAGTCTGACTGGGGTATAGAAGTGGAATAGTGCTTTTTTGCGTCCAGTCATGAAAAAGCTGACCACAATAGCCTTTTGGCTGCCGACGGAATTGGTGCAACAGCCAAAAGGCTATTGTGGTCAGCCGTCATGACCAGGCGTGTAGCTTGTGTGAACATAGAAGTGCATAAAGAAGCACTTGAAAAGATATGGTCGGAGTTTCCCCTATTCCACGTATATAGAGTAAAAAACGTAAAGTAAGATGGTAAAGTAAAGAACGTTTTCAATTCCTCTCTTCTTCCTGTAGCGACGCGAACACCAATTGTGGAATACCAACTTCAATGATGATTGTGGTATCATCATATTAACGCAAGGTGAAACAGTAAAAGACAAATGCAACCTTGAATTAATAACAGGCCCACCACCAAAGGATGTTACAATCACTACGCTGAATAAGAACAGCTGGGTGATATCTCATTCTCGTGCGACTTTAACACTGTTGGAAATCTGTCGAAACGGTACTTCCAAGGTTACTAAGGATGTTCCACTACCATCACAATCTCGGGTAACTCTGCCAGTTAATTGCGAAATACATATTGATGGGTACATTCTCACCCCAGAACTATTGATTCAAGATGCAATAATTCCAGAATTATCCCTAAATAATAAATACGTATTCACAGATCTACCATCACCTCACTATGATAGAGCAGAAATATATGACAAGTCATATGATAAAAGCTCACTATTAACACCGGCTATGATACTAAATGTAACACCTCCTTTAATCTCCAATAATATGATGAAGCTAAGTGATCTTATAAAGGTCATGAAAAGTAACAATTCCTATTACTCGTATTTGAGTAACATGTTATTGCTGACTGATCAAGTTAGCCGGCTGAACAATAAGATTAATAGTTCAATAAGTACTAGTTGGAACTTTCCAAACTTATTACCAGGTTTTGGGAGTATTACCACATGGATTGTTGGGACTGTTTGCGGAATATTAATATTAATAATAATTGTCAAGATCATAATTAAGCTACCGAGGACTGCAGATTGCACATTTACCATTACGTGGATTCACTTTTCCTATAGTTGCTACCGATGGTAATGAAACTATGGTAATGAGTAATAATACGATAGAAACGGCTATGTTGCCCAATAACGTTTTAAACATTTGGAACAAGACACCGGACCCGATGACATACGTTAGAATCATTATTCAAAAGTGACTTCCATGTCATGACTGTTTGCATGATTGTTATTGCGATTACTACAATGCTGATTCAACTCCGCATCGGAAAGTCGGCTCAGCGACATATCTTATCTAGACTTGGTTTGTTTGCACAAAATACGACAGTTGTACACCATATGGGAGAAAGTAGCTTGATAGCTTTCTTCCTAGTGACCAGTACATCCATATGTGGTAAGACCCGAAGGACATTTGAAATACCGATAGAAATATGCACATTACCCGGTCTGGCCACAGATTGGTATTAATGTAGCGACGCGCTGTCAGTACACAATGACGCGCACTACATAGAAACGCTGACAGTGCAAGAAGAATCACATTCCACAGCAACACGTAACGAAGCAATATACGTCACACTCGTCATCAAGACTCGCCATACAAATCGTACATCGCGCAATCGAAGTTTCTAAAAACATTTACTATATATACAAGTTCCAACATAATAGGGTCAAGTGGGGGACAGTGTAACAAGGGGCACAGTATAACATCAAGGTTAGCTCTGTCATGTTCTTATTTGTCATGGCAACTCTTTCCGTGTTTTGACAACCTCATGTGCCGCCATCTTAATCAAGTGTCATCGGACTTCGAATTGCCGAGTTAACGGAATAGTCATAGAATTTATGTTTTGTGGAAAAAGTTTGTGAAAAATTTAACTACTGAAGTTTTGTTCTTGTTGGAAAACTATTAATATCTAGTAAGTAAATATATGTTTCATTTAATCTTTAATTACTTGGTGTTTAAATAAAAAGCAAAGTGAATTGCAATTTCTAACCTATAAATTTTTATTCATTTTTACATTTAAACAATAAGTTGTGGGGTACAGTGTAACGGGGTACAGTGTAACATGTTATAGTGTGCCCCTTTTAACATCTTTTTTTTTCAAGGTGTGCTCGCAGTAATAAGATGGTTCGGAATCGGAAAAGGAAGACGGAAATTGGTCTACACGATGCTAATGATATGAAAGAAGCAATAGAGTTGGTAGAAAATGGAATACCCTTGAGAAAAGCAGCCGAAAGAAAGAACGTAAATTATGGCACTTTGTATCGTTATGTTAAAAAGAAAAAGACCTGTTCAGCCGAGGAAACTGAAAATCTGCGGTTGACTCCTAATTACGCGGTTAATAAAGTTTTTTCAAATGATCAAGAATCAGCATTAAAACAATATCTTATAACGTGCTCAAAAATGTGCTACGGTCTTGACACGACTGAAACTAGAAAACTAGCTTATGAAATGGCTACATACCACAAGCTAAAGATGCCAGCATCTTAAGAAGCTAAAAAAATCGCAGGAAAAGATTGGTTGGATGGGTTTCGAAAAAGGAATCCAGATTTAACTTTGCGCAAACCAGAAGCCTGTAGCCTTTCAAGAGCTACATCGTTTAACCGGTATAATGTTGAAATGTTTTATAACAATTTGAAAGAGGTAATGAAAAGGTGTCCTAGTTTTGGCGACGGTACTAGACTATTTTGTCTTGATGAAACTGGTACGACGACAGTACAAAAACCAAAAAGAGTTTTGGCATTAAAAGGATCAAAACAGCTCAATAAAGTAACAAGTGGTGAACGAGGAACCCTTGTGACAACATGCTGCGCAGTTTCTGCCACAGGCAATGCCCTGCCACCGGCGATGGTATTTCCTCGGAAAAATTTCAAAACTCCCATGTTGAATGGCGCCCCTATTGGTACATTGGGCTTAGCGCAACCTACGGGCTGGATGAACACCGAGTTGTTCCCTCAGGTTATAAAGCATTTTGTAAAAGTAACTGGAAGCTCAAAAACAAACCCATCGCTTTTTATACTTGATAATCACGATAGTCACTTAGCTCTTGAGGCTTTGAACATAGCTAAAGAAAACGGCATGACTCTGCTTACCATTCCGCCTCATACCAACCATAAATTACAGCCACTCGATGTGTCAGTGTTTGGTCCTTTACAGACTTATTACAACGCCGCAATAGATTCATGGCTTTTGCGTCATCCGGGAGTACCTGTGACGATATACAATATTGCAGAACTACTAGGTGAAGCATTTGAAAAAGCAATGACACCCATAAACATAAAATCGGGTTTTAGGAAAACCGGCATATTTCCATTTGACAGAAACATTTTCACCAGTGAAGATTTTATGCCAAGCGAGATTACAAACAGAACTTTAGAATCTTCAGCTTCATTATTACTGCAACATGAACAGACAGCAAACCAGACTACGGCTTCCGAAATTTCCTTGATGCAGGAAAATGAGCAATCTCTAAACCGGCCTTCGACATCTAAAAACTCTGAAGATCAGAACGAACAGCTCTCAAATCAAAATACGGCGCCTGAAACTTTGTTGTCGCTTCAACAAAATTTCGAAGAAACACAAAAAGTCAGTGATCCGATGAAGCAGCAAGAAAATATAAGCTTAATAACAAATGATGTTAATAGAATGGAAGACGTTTTAGCCAGCCCAATTGAATGCAGAGAATATCCAAAGGCTGGTCCCAGAATCTCTAAAAAAGGAAGAAAAAGAAGTAAAAGTTGTATCGCTACCGATACACCAATTAAACAAGAATTTGAAGAAGCATACAAAGAAAGAGAAAACAAGAAGCGTAAAAAGAAAACTCCCAATGAGGGAAATATAAAAATAAAGAGAAAACCAAAGAGAGTCGAAAAAGTTACCAAGGTTTCATTTGCTAGTTCTGAGAAAGGCTCCGAAAATTTAGATGAAGATTCAGATATTGTATCTATCGGTTCAGATGATATCCCTCTTTATTTGTTGAAAACTCCAGAAAAAGATGATTTTGTAGTTGTAAAATTTAAGGGAAAACAGACAAAGCATTATATAGGAAAATTATTGACGAATAATGAGTTAGATGAATATGATGTCAGTTATCTACGCAAAAGTAGTAAAGTTGATAATGTCTTTTATTTTCCTTTAGAACCGGATCTTGCTATTGTCAGAAAGGATGATATTGAGCTTATATTGCCTTTACCTAAAATGAAAAAACAAACGAAACGTCAGGCAGACTTCTATTCAATCCCAGAAAAAATTCTAAGGCAGTTTAATCTATGTTAAGAAAAGATTTTTCATAATATTATATTTTTTTATGTTTGTTTTTGATTGCCAAAAATATGTTTAGATCATAATTGAAGTTAAAGGATGTTATATTTTTGTTTCTTTTTTTATTTGTATGTTTATTGATGTTGTTTAGTTCACTGTTATAGTGTACCCCACCCCTGGGGCACACTATAACAAAATTGTGATCTCAGAAAACTAAAAAAAAATATTGTTTCTATGTATAATTTTGATATTATTTCAAACCTAATATGGAGGTAAAGACTGTTGATTTTAAGGTAAAAAATAAGGAGACATTACAATAAACGGTTTTATTTCTAAAAAGAAAAATAACTTTTTTGTTACACTGTCCCCCCCTTGACCCTACAGTTGGACCGCGGTCCCCAGGCATACCACCGCCTGGCGGAAGATCTTCTCTTTTCCACCACATTCCCATAACCTTAATTTACGTTCAGACCATAATCTTCAATTATCTATTCCCTCTCATACAACCAATTTCTATGCCTCTTCTTTTTCTGTACACGCTGTCCAATTGTGGAACGCACTCCCTGTGGAGGTGCGATTGGCTGGGGTCGGCAACGGGCGGCCCGTAGGCTATCTCGGTGCGGCCCGCAAGCCTGAGGTGACTGTGATGTTATGTATTGTTTCTACCGAAAATAAATATTTACTGTACTTATTCAATTCTTGGCAATTTCTTTTGCGTTTATCCGCCGCACGTGCGACGGCGGGCGGCTCTTTTGAGACAATAGGTGGGGCAGCAGTCTTTGATTAGATGCAGGTGTGCGGCGGCGAAAAAATTCAAAGCGACCGGTTTTAGTTAAAATCACAGCCGCGCGCAGCTCTCGCCACATTCGGTTGTGGAAATTCGCCAGAAACTCACGTCTCACGGTTGCTAGCTACGCGTTTCGTTTCACCTTTCTTCCCTTCGCTGATAGCTTCTCACGCACGACGTATGAGGTAAGTTGTATGCACTCGCGAGCATTTTGTTTTATTTTATTTACTGCTTGTTAATGTGAACCTTCAGATTGATGGGTAAATGTTATAAGGACGGGGATAGTAGTTACATAACATGAAGTTAGTTACGAGTGTGTCATGTTTTAATTATTATTTGAATGTGGAGTTGAATTTGTAGGTGCTAACTGGAACATATAATTTTTCAACGAATTGAATTTTTTTCATTATTGTTACAGAATAATTATATAAACGTGGCTTCAAGAAAAAGGAAGATAGAAGAAGAAAAAAGAGTTTTTAACGAATTATGGACAGAATTATACTTTTTATCGAGTTTAAAGGAAAACCGTTATGCTTGATTTGTCAAAAGAGTATTTCTGTAGTAAAGGAATATAACCTGCAGCGACATTACGACACTGAGCACAAAGCTAAATTTGACTGTCTTGAAGGAGAAATACGGAAAAAGAAAATTTCCACTTTGAAATCGTCATTACAAAATCAACAAAATATTTAAGGTTGTGGCAGACAACAGCGAATCGAATGTTCGGGCCAGTTACAGGGTAGCAGAGATTCTTGCAAAATGTGGACGTCCGTTTACCGAAAGTGAATTAGTAAAAGAGTGTGTCTTAGCTATCGCAGAAGAAATATGCCCAGAGCAGAAAAAAATGTTTGAAAGTCTTAGTCTCTCTGCAAGAACTTGCACCCGACGTACTGAAGACTTGGGGGCTAATTTGTGTGAACAACTTAGGGATAAGGCGCAGTCTTTCGACTGCTTCTCTTTAGCGATGGATGAAAGTACGGACGTGTCGGATACAGCACAGCTACTTATATTTGTACGCGGCATTGACGAAAACTTTACTGTTTACGAAGAGCTTGTGAAAATGTGCAGTTTGAAAGGTACAACTACGGGAGAAGATTTATTTCACCATGTGGAACAAGCTCTGGATTCATTGCAATTAAGCTGGGAAAAGTTAATAAGTGTCACTACCGATGGAGGCAAGAACATGAGCGGTCAAAACAAAGGTGTTGTTGGGAGAATCATCAGCAAAGTGAAAGATTCTGGATCTACTGTGCCATTGATTTTTCACTGTATTGTCCATCAAGAGTATAGAGCATAGAATTCAGAGAATATAGAGCATAATTATATTAATCAGTTTATAGATTCATTATCATCGGTGGAATCGTTGGTTGATGAATTTTATAAAGGAGCTGTAATAGATATCACCATAAAATCATTGTTTGAAAATAATATATATATATATATATATATATATATATATAATAGAAATGAAATTAGTGAAATGTTGAGTAAACTAAGTGTTATGAAACACAAATATGAATTTGATATTACAGTAGAAAGTAGTACTACTCAGATTTTAAAAGAATTTATAAATAGTAAATATAACGTAGAGGATACGTCTAATATTAATATTAATCAAATATGGGATAAACTGGAAAGTAATATAATGTCTAAATTTAAACCAGTATATATGATAGGCAACGATAAAAAGTCATATGCTATAAACTCCATTTTGGAATATAGAGAAAAACATAGAGTTACTGAGATGAATATTAAAAACAATTTTGATAAATTGATTGTTCAATTAGATCTAATGAACTATGATAAATTAGAAATGAATGCAAATTATTTTAAAAACAAATCTGAAAATATACTTGTATGATAACTATAAAAAAAAATACATGAACTCAAACATGAATTATTCTTATGGTTACGATGGCATTGAATTCGTGAAATATGACACAGAAATAAGTAAATTTGATTCTAATGCTAATGTTATTATTGTCAGCGATGGTACAAAAATAATGAATTCACGAGCTATCTATAATTCAGTTAATACGGTTAATATCAATTACGATGAATTTAAATTACCAATAATATATAGGTATAATGGTGTAGCTGGTTGCGGAAAGACTAAAAAAGCTATAGATATTTTAAAACAATATAAAGAAGATACTATAATAATTACTGCGTGTGCTCAAAAAGGCTGGCGTCCGAAGTATGAAGAATAAAAGAGCATGTATGAAAAGATTGATGGATGTAAACGAAGCTAGAGAGGTTTGTCAGGATCGTACAAAGTGGCGATCGATAGTCTCTGCCTACCCCAATGGGAACAATGGGCGTGAGTATAAGTAAGTAAGTAAGTATAATAATTACAGCTACTAGATCAGCAGCTACAGATCTTAGGAATAGAGTTATAGCTGAAGATATAAAATATAAATCTTCTAATGAACTTAAAATGCGGTTTAGGACACTTGATTCTTTATTGGTTGGTATTAAGAGTTACAAAAAATTTTTTAGAGTTACTAAACCCAAGTTGATGGTTATTGATGAATGTTATATGTTGAATTTGGGCGCTTTAGTTTCTGCAATAATTTTGTCAGGCGTTAGGCTGGTGATATGTATTGGGGATAAGTTTCAAATTCCTTATATAGAAAGAGATAAAACTGTTTTCTTTAATTATAGTAACTTGGATAATATATCAATATTGCGAGATGTGTTTAATGTTTCTTCTAGATGTCCAGCAGATGTTTGTACGATTTTGGAGGATGTCTATAAGGATGCCGGTATGAAAGGAATGCTTACTACTAATACAACATATAATAGCATCAAAATTGAATCACTTACTATTTTGAGTAGAATAAATGATCTTATTAACGATAAAACTATAGTTCTTACATTTAAACAGGAAGATAAGCAAGAATTAATAAGTAAATTGTTCACATTAAATGAAAATAATTGTTTTACTATACATGAATTTCAAGGTAGAACTTCAGAAAATATTATCCTGGTTAGATTATCTCATTTGGAGAATGACGAAATATTTTCTAGTGAATCTCATCAGCTTGTGGCATTGACTAGACATACAAAAAGTTTACTATATATAACTAGGAAAAATCCTGATCCATTAACTAAAAGAATAACTAAATATTCTTCTAAATCTAGTAAACAGTACGTAGTTCCTTCTAATAATTTAAATATTATTATAGAGGACATTGATTTGCTAGAAGATGTCGACGAAGTTAGTACACAAATATCGAATTTTAGTATAACTAAATTAACAGATTTAAATTTAAATAAATTAAATTTTTTGTTTGTATATAATTATTGTAATAATAACCCCATCTTGTCGGAAAAAATTTTTAAATACACAGACAACGTTTATGTTGTTTGTGTCAGAGACAGTGTCATATCGTATATACACAATATACTTCCAGAAATAAGTGTAATAATTAGAAATTTAAAAGCTTCTGATGTCATAATACATTTACCACCGGAAGGTAAACATGTTGAAATAGTAATGATATTGAAGAGTTTTAATGAAAATATTAAAACGAATATGATTGTTAATGTAAATTATGTTTCAGAACACAATAAGGTGAAATATAAGACCGATAAAGGAATTAAATTTGGAGCCACATCTGTTGACGAATGTAATGTTGGCTATATACCGAATTCATTGTGTTATGGTAATAATAATATTAATCGTAGTATATATATTATGAAGAATTTTAAATTCGCTAGCAATGAATTTGGAGATATAAGTACTAAACAAACTTATATGTGTAATAATAAATATAAGACACATTATAATACAAAGAACATTGATTGCATGTTGAATAATATGGGTTATATAGACGATTTGGGAATTTATGAAGTATTATACGATACTTTGCCCATATATAATGCTACTAGAAATTTTTCATATCAACCTAGATCTTATGATTATGGAGTTTTGCAGGATTTTTATAACATGGTCATGACTGACTGGATCGATGCAGACATGTATCTGGAAAGTGAATTAGTTAATGAATTGGATATTGATCTACCACCAGTTGAATTTAAATATATTAGTAATTTAAAACCAATTTTTGAGAGAAAGTATGACACCATGATTCCAAATTTAAAAACAAGTTGTCCATCTAAAAGAGATCCTACATTTAATGAAATGATATTGGCAGTTATAAAGAGAAATTTAGGTGTTCATGATATTTCAGTTACTATGAATGATGCAGATATAATTAAATTGATGGTTAAAAGATTCGTGTCATCTTTTGTTTCTAAAGATAAAATAGATGAGTTTAAGAGTTTTGCAGATAATAAGATAGAGATTAATAAATCGTTGATACATTCTTGGTTACCTTCTCAAGATGTAAAGATAGACAATATGGTTGATTCTGATATCATCATAGATAAAGATACTATTTCTAGATATAGTTTAATGATTAAAAGGATGCCTAAACCTAAATTAGAAAAATCAGCAGTTAATGAATATGCTGCACTTCAAACTATAGCTGCTCATTCTAAATCGATTAATGATATCTTTTGTCCAATTTTTAGAGAATTTAAAAAAAGATTAATGGCAGTTTTACCCGATAAATTTATGATCTTCACTGATTGCTCTCCAATAGAGTTTGAGGATAGATTAAATCAGAGTATTAGTGTTGAAGATATTAATACAGCGGATAAATTAGAGATAGATATTTCTAAATATGATAAATCACAGGGTAAACTACTGCTTGAATTTGAATTGGAAATATATAGATTGTTTGGTGTTACGGAGGATGTATTAGAATTGTGGAGATATGCACATGAGTCTACTAAATTGGTTGATCAAATAAACAAATTGAGTTTTGATATCCATTATGATTCTTTATTGGTTGGTATTAAGAGTTACAAAAAATTTTTTAGAGTTACTAAACCCAAGTTGATGGTTATTGATGAATGTTATATGTTGAATTTGGGCGCTTTAGTTTCTGCAATAATTTTGTCAGGCGTTAGGCTGGTGATATGTATTGGGGATAAGTTTCAAATTCCTTATATAGAAAGAGATAAAACTGTTTTCTTTAATTATAGTAACTTGGATAATATATCAATATTGCGAGATGTGTTTAATGTTTCTTCTAGATGTCCAGCAGATGTTTGTACGATTTTGGAGGATGTCTATAAGGATGCCGGTATGAAAGGAATGCTTACTACTAATACAACATATAATAGCATCAAAATTGAATCACTTACTATTTTGAGTAGAATAAATGATCTTATTAACGATAAAACTATAGTTCTTACATTTAAACAGGAAGATAAGCAAGAATTAATAAGTAAATTGTTCACATTAAATGAAAATAATTGTTTTACTATACATGAATTTCAAGGTAGAACTTCAGAAAATATTATCCTGGTTAGATTATCTCATTTGGAGAATGACGAAATATTTTCTAGTGAATCTCATCAGCTTGTGGCATTGACTAGACATACAAAAAGTTTACTATATATAACTAGGAAAAATCCTGATCCATTAACTAAAAGAATAACTAAATATTCTTCTAAATCTAGTAAACAGTACGTAGTTCCTTCTAATAATTTAAATATTATTATAGAGGACATTGATTTGCTAGAAGATGTCGACGAAGTTAGTACACAAATATCGAATTTTAGTATAACTAAATTAACAGATTTAAATTTAAATAAATTAAATTTTTTGTTTGTATATAATTATTGTAATAATAACCCCATCTTGTCGGAAACAATTTTTAAATACACAGACAACGTTTATGTTGTTTGTGTCAGAGACAGTGTCATATCGTATATACACAATATACTTCCAGAAATAAGTGTAATAATTAGAAATTTAAAAGCTTCTGATGTCATAATACATTTACCACCGGAAGGTAAACTTGTTGAAATAGTAATGATATTGAAGAGTTTTAATGAAAATATTAAAACGAATATGATTGTTAATGTAAATTATGTTTCAGAACACAATAAGGTGAAATATAAGACCGATAAAGGAATTAAATTTGGAGCCACATCTGTTGACGAATTTAATGTTGGCTATATACCGAATTCATTGTGTTATGGTAATAATAATATTAATCGTAGTATATATTTGAAAGGTACAACTACGGGAGAAGATTTATTTCACCATGTGGAACAAGCTCTGGATTCATTGCAATTAAGCTGGGAAAAGTTAATAAGTGTCACTACCGATGGAGGCAAGAACATGAGCGGTCAAAACAAAGGTGTTGTTGGGAGAATCATCAGCAAAGTGAAAGATTCTGGATCTACTGTGCCATTGATTTTTCACTGTATTGTCCATCAAGAGGCATTGCGCTCCAAAGTTATATCCTGGAAAGAAATAATGGATACTGTAACATCCACTGTTAATTTTATAAGAAGAAATGGGCTCACACACCGTCAGTTCCAAAATTTTTTGGAAGATCTGGAAGCTGAACATGGTGACGTGGTTTACTACTGTGAAGTGAGGTGGCTTAGTCGAGGTGCCGTTTTGGAACGGTTTTTTGATTTGAGGAAAGAAATTGGCAACTTCATGGAGATGAAAGGAAAGCCAGTAGAAGAGCTTACTAACAAACAGTGGATTATCGATCTTGTTTTTTTGACTGATTTGACTAAGGAACTGAATCAGCTCAACAAACGCTTGCAGGGAAAAAATAAATAGATTTGCGATATGTATACAGATGTAAAGTCATTTGAAATGAAACTGAAACTGTTCATCAAGCATATTGATGAAAAAAAGCTTTAACATTTTCCTAATTGCAAGAAAGCCGTGGAAGAAGCTGGAGATAATTTTGTGTGGCAAAATATTACAATGAGAAACGTGTTAACACAACTACAAACTGAGTTTGTAAATCGATTCACCAACTTTAAAAAGAGCTCCCTTAACAGGGAGATATTCCAAAACCCTTTTGCAATTGATATTAGTGAGGTACCAAGCAATTTGCAAATGAACATAGTAGATTTGCAAAGTAATAGCACACTTAAAACGGCATTTAAGGAAAGCACTGACTTGATACAGTTCTACGGAGGTTTGAGTTCTGAAAACTTCAAAGATTTGAAAAAGTTTGCTCAGCAGATAATAACTTTGTTTGGTAGTACATATTGGTGTGAGCAGACTTTTTCAATTCTCAACTACCGCAAAAATAAGAATTGTTCGCGGTTAACGGATGAACATTTAGACGCGATACTGTGCGTGTCTACTACTAAAATGAAAGCAGACGTTAAAAAACTTGCAAGTCAAATGCAGCCTCAAAAATCTCACTAGTTCTTACTTTTATGTTAGTATAGTTGTTCAATTAAAAAATATATAATTGTATGAATATATATGCATTTTATTTCAAATATTAAAAATACATGCCCGAACATATAAATATAAGTGCGGGTCGCACTGATACTCTGGCAACATATGTGGCCCGGCTATAGCATAAGGTTGCCGACCCCTGGGCTAAATCACTAAATGTGTTCAAAGATCTCGTGAAACAACACTATCTCACTGAAGCGCTGTAATACTGTTGGTTTTTAAACTATATATATTTATTATATTTCTATAACGTATATGTGTTTTTTATTCTGTTATTTGTATTGCTTGTACTCGTATATATAAAAGTATGTAGTTATTTATGTATGTGTTCATATTCCGTAAATATCTATTTTATTTTGTATGATTAATATTTATATTGTTATTTAAATTAAATAAGTTAGTTTTAAGTAAGCTTAATATCTTATTATGTTTTTTTTTGGCCTTGTTTTGTGCATCTACCCAAATTATTAATTTATCGATCTCACCTTCCAAAGGTTGTCTGGAAGAGATCGCTTTTAGCGATAAGACCGCCAATTGTACCTCACTGTAAACTGTTTGATCATATTATTACTTTTGTACATTTGTCCAATAAAGAGTTTTTCTATTCTATTCCATATAGAAACACCACAAATTCCAGGCAAAAAATTCAAGAATGCTTTTTACAGCGAAACGTGCAATTCAAAAAACAAACTATTGATCATCAGTGGCAAATTAAACAACGCCGACGTTTATTCATCGGATGACTGTAGCGATGAATCACCAAACATATATACTAATAAATTAGTAATAATACTTCCACTTTAGTGCAGATACCTGGAGAGGATTTAATCGAAAATCAGGATGTGGAGTTATTTGAAAAACTGGAAGAGGATTTCATGAAGAAACATGATGTGGACGAAAAAGGACCAAGTGAGGGTGAATTAATAGTAAAAGAAATAAGAGTTGACAATGAAAACAATAAGGAAAATATTGGGGAAATTCAGCAAGGAATTGTAGTAGGGCCAGAAACTAATATGTATGATAAGACGCAAGCAAGCAGCAGCGAACTATTTAACGACCAATATAACTGGGGTGATTTTGTGTTGGTGAAGATTCCTGGGAGCAAATTTGAGTACCGTTACGCAGGTGTTGTCAACAACATTGACAATATAAATAACATGAACGTGAAATAACATTACCATACGAACGCTAAACTTTTTAGGATTGCGGATAATGATGTGTCCGATGTTTCAACAATATCATAGATGTTTTAGAAAAATAAATAACGTATTAATAGACGTAACTCAGTCGGGTAAGCGCTCGCTTCTCACACCAGAGATGCGGGTTTGAATCCTGGCGCTGACATGTACCAATGAGTTCATAATACACTATCGTTCTGCCTGCATATCTAGATTTAGCACATCTAGATACCGACCTGCTAGAGGAAAATTTGACTAACATGCCACGCAATTAATTGCCTCCAGCTTGGACGTCTCAAAAACATCTTTAGAAAAGGAAATATCTACTGGTTATGACCAGCCAAAGAGGCAAGTTCAATGTTTTACAAATAAAACTGATTTATGGTCCATGACTAATAAATAAAGAATAAAGGAAAGAAAAATTTCGACACAGGCGGGAATCGAACCCGCGACCTCGGGTATAAGCCCCCGTCGCTCTGCCATTGAGCTACCGTGTCAATGGCTGCCAGCGCGAAATTCTTCTATCCTTTATTTGTTTTTACACGTTTAAGTAGTGTTTGTAGATAGATTTTTGTGAAACAGTTCGAAAGAACCTAAGTAATTCTTCCAGAAGTACATGCTTCCCTAAAAAAGGAGAAATAGCTGCCAAACAGAACGAATGTATGACAGTGTTGAAATTGAGTATTATCAACATGCCATAATCACCAAATGGAAGCCAAAAATCGTATTTAAGTATAATCGCGGCAATATCATACACATAATGGCATAACACGAAAAAAACATATTTGAAGACCACATGAGGTTTCTTGCATTATTTTTAAGAAATTGGCAAAGAGTCTCATCATCCCAATCCAGAAGGGAAAGTATCTGAAATAATCAGATAGAGACCCTTAGGTCAAACAACCCGACATAATGAGTTAGATTTTTAATCACAAAAAACTGGACCTTTACGGAATATATGAAGATAATGATCAGAGGAACTCAAATAGAATTAATTTCAGCCGATCTCCGTCCCGGGACGATAGACGAATCCGCATATTTAAGAAATTTAACTATGTTTATAGACAACCTAATATCACAATTATGCCTGAAATTGAAAAAAGATTTAAATGGCCCACTTTGCCCTCCAACCATTGAACCGTTGAACCAATTCCTGATTGCGCTGCCAAGAAGGATCGAAAGACAAAAGTCGCTTGTGGCATGTGTCCAAATCTGTAATAGTTTAAAAAGAAAAAAAGTAAAACTGTAACGAAGATATCAACAAAAGCGCGCGGGCTCGAATACTTTCTCGCTCGCACACACACTATCTGTTTCACGCCGCGCGGACCTGCATCCTGTCTCGCTCACACAGCGACTATCTGTCTCATCCATGAATTTGCACACGGCACTACGGTGGGATACAGTATATAAGGGCCAAAGACTCAGCATTTAATTCACTTAGCTAGCGACTAACTTGAGAGATAGCCACGCAGTCCTCAAGTATGGTCTATTGTTAGGAGTGAGATAGCCCCGCAGTCCACTCTGATACATACAGTATTCTTTTACGTAGCTAGGCTTACCATAAGGTTGCATTGTAATATTTAATTATTTTTTGGAAGTGAATAAATATCTGGTGGAACTACATTGCTGTTTTCACTTGTCTATCACCTGCATAACAGTAACCCTACAAATTGGCGCTCAACGCAATAGACAAGAAAGGGTTTTATGATGATTAAATCCGAGATGGCAGTTCAACTTACCAATGAGCAATTCACGGAGTTGTTAAGTCGCATACCAACTGCGCAGCAACCAACATCAACTAATAAAAATTTTACAAGATGTCCATCAAGATTCTATGGAGTACAACCACAATAAAGTAGAAGAGTTCATCAATACAATTTGTATCTACAAGAAAATTGAGCAAATATCCGATGAAGACGCACTGGATGGTCTCCCGTTACTCTTAAAGGATGCCGCAAACACATGGTGGCAAGGTGTGCAATCGGAAATTCCAAAATGGCCTGCAGCACTCAAAGCTATACGCTCGGCATTTGCAACAAAAAGGGAATACCATGAAATTTATATTGAACTATTTTCGACTACACAAAAACAAAATGAGCCCATTGACGAATTTCTGTGTACAAAAAGGGCCTTACTGGGACAATTACCTTCGAAGCGTCACAAGGAAGAGGAACAAATAGACCTAATTTACGGTTTACTTCACCTAGACATAAAAAAGAAAATAGCGCGCTCTGACATTAAATCATTTGCTGAGCTTCTGGAAAAAGCCCGACACATTCAAAAACTGAATATTGAAAAACCTGCAGAAACTTCATCAGTAGTGAGCTCAACCACTTTTAAGAAGGGACCCGGAAAGCGCTGTTCCTATTATGGCAGGAAGAATCACCTTGCAGAAGTATGTCGCAAGAGATTGTCAGATCTGGCAACTGATATCGAGAAAGTGGGAATAAGTAGCAGCGCAACTGCCCAACCAGATGTTAAACCACAGATAACATGTTACGGTTGTGGTGCGCCCGGCGTATTTCGGAGTAACTGCGCCCACTGCAAAAATGAAGAAAGCCCAGCGGGCTTAGCGAAGCCTATTCAATTTTATGCTATCAACCATAAAATGGAAGGAAATGTCAAGATCCCTACAATAGAAATTTCCTTTGAAGGTCAGAATGGACATGCATACATAGACACAGCAGCCAGAACCAGCATTGCAGGAACAACGCTCTATACATTATTAATTAAATATGGTGCCTTGTTTAACGAGCAAAGAACGGAAATAAAGCTGGCTGATGGATCGGTCAACGTTATCAACCTACTATCGACATCAGTAAAAATTTCTATGGGCGGTCGAATTTTGCCTATCACATTTTCCATCTACCAGGCGCTAATGATAATAGAACCCTCCTGGGAATTGATTTTTTGGAGGCCAGTGGCATAATCCTTAATTTGCCACAAAGATTATGGCACTTCATAGACAACGAAGCCATAAAATTTGAGTTCGTGCAAATGAAAAATGAAAAAGAATGCTACAGTAAGACTATGAGGACAATAGATTTCTCTAACATGGAAATTGAAAGCAGTGACATAAATACGGGAACAGATAACATCGAATTTCTTACAATTCAAAAATCACCGACAACATCGTTATCTGACTTCGTTTCTAACTTGGTCAAGAGAACTGAAAATTTTATCTCCAATGCCTGACACTCCACCTGATTCCCCTCCGGAGAAGAAACGAAAATGGAACATAATCAAAATGGATTCACCTCCATCTTTGACACGTCCTCGTGTACCTCGTGAAATTGATGATACAAGTCTAATTGATCCTCGTGTTACTTATGTACCAATAAATCATATGCAAATATATTCTATTGATGTATTGTTACGACCAGACGAAGCAAAAGATCTTAACGATATTCAAAAAGAGCAATTAAACTCCCTCTTGGTAGAATTTAAGTATGTTTTCAATAAATACGGAGAACCTACTCCATTCGCAAAACATATAATAAACACAGGGGATAAATTACCAGTAGCAGTAAAACCATACAGACTATCAACCACTAGACAACAACAATTACGAGAAAAACTAGATGAAATGATAGAACATGATATAATTGAAGAATGCGGAAGTCCATGGGCAGCTCCAGTTGTACTTGTCCCGAAGGGAAATGACGACGTACGGGTTTGCATTGATTATAGGAGGTTGAATGAAATAACCAAACCTGATCGATACCCTCTACCACGAATGGATGATTTATTGCAGCAAGCAAAAGCTATGCCATTCATGTCCACAATCGATTTACAATCAGGGTACTGGCAAATTAGAGTATCTGGCGACGATCAAGACAAAACAGCATTCGTTTCTCCATTTGGTACTTATAGATTCAAGAGAATGCCATTTGGTTTAAGAAATGCGCCATCTACATTTCAAAGATTGATGGATAAATTTTGCAGAGAGCTCAACGCTGCATTCGTATTGGCTTATTTGGATGACTTGATTTGCCGCTCAACAACGTTTGAACAACACCTTAAAGATCTGCGAGAAGTTTTCTCTAAACTGAGTTACTATAAACTGAGAGCAAACAGAAACAAATGTCAATTTGGGTGCGGAAAAATAAGATATTTAGGGCATTTAATAACTGCAGAAGGATTGACAACAGATCCAGACAAAGTTAAAGCTATAGCAGAATTACCACCCCCAAACACATTGAAACAACTGATTTCCTTTCTTCAGACAGCCTCTTGGTATCGGCGTTTTATTAAAAATTTTGCAGAGATTGCTAGACCACTGACAAAATTAACAAAGAAATCTGAGAGCTGGAAGTGGGAAGAACCTGAAGAAAATGCATACCGGACACTAAAGAAAGCACTTACAAGCACTCCAGTACTAAGACAAGCTGACAGTAATAAACCGTTCATAATCAAGACAGATGCAAGTGAATATGCAATCGGAACAGCTTTAGTGCAGGGGGAGGGTGCGGAAGAACATCCAATCGAGTATGCCAGTCGATTATTGAACTCTGCAGAACGTAATTATACAGTAACAGAAAAAGAAGCATTGGCCATCATATGGGCCATCACACGCTTTAGAGGCTATATAGAAGTAACGAAATTTCTAACAATAACGGACCATCAACCATTGAAATGGCTATTAAATTTAAAGTCACCAACAGGAAGACTTGTTCGATGGGCCCTACAACTTCAACCGTATGATTTCGAAATAAAGTATACACCAGGACGAACAAATGTAGTTGCTGATAGTCTGTCACGACCACCATGCACCGAACAGGAAGAAACATGCCAGATAGCCCATGTAGAAATGAACTTACCACAACGTGGAGAAATGAATATCCGCATAGAACAAGAGAAAGATGAGGAACTGTTAAGGATAATTAAAGCTTTAGAAGACAAAACAGAAAGCGAAGAATACATACAATGGTCAAAGAGAGGATACTTACTTCACCATGGAGTACTTTATCGCTTTACTGAAGAACAAGACGATGATAATGCAAAATTGGTTGTCCCAAAACATGAAGTAAATAGTTTTCTGGAAGCATTTCATGATTCACCTACTGCTGGACATTTTGGAGTAGAACGCACTATCAAACGGATTGTAAATAGGTTTTTCTGGAAAGGATTAAGAAAAGACGTAATAAAATACGTGAAATCTTGCTCTGAATGTCAAAAATACAAACCTACAAATAAAAAACCAGCTGGACTGTACCAATCAACAGCCAACAATCAAAGATTCGAAGTCCTTTCAATTGACTTATTCGGTCAATTGCCTGAAGGATCTAAAGGAGAAAAATGGATATTTATTATTGAAGATACAGCATCACGATGGGTAGAATTATTCGCATTGAAGGTAGCAACAGCTGAACAATGTGCAATGACCTTACTAAATGAAGTATTTCTGCGATATGGCCTGCCTCGCAGATCGAGCAGCGATAATGGAACTCAATTTATCTCAGCAGTAATGCAACAACTTACATTCTGCCTAGATATAAAACATATCTTAAGTCCCATACGATTTGCAATGAACTCTTCATATAGTGAAAGCACTGGATTTTCTGCAGCATACCTAACATTTGGAAGAAAACTAAGAACACCATATGATATTGCCCATGATCTGAGTTGCATCGTACAATCAGAGAATTTTATACCTGAAATTACTCCTCAACTCAAACAGTTGGCAGATGATTTAGCTATGGCAAAAGCTAATGTTGAAATAATGCAAGATGACAACAGAAACAGAGCTAATCAAAAACGAAGAATAGATCCAGGATACGATATTGGAGAATTGGTTCTGGTCGAAACTCACCCAATCAGCAGCCAAAACAAAAACTTCTCTGAAAAATTAGCACCACGGCGAGATGGACCTTATAAGATTTTCAAGAAATATGGCTCTAGTATTTACGAAGTCACAAATATCAATGAACCAAACAAACCTATTGGAAAATACCATACGTCAGCCCTAGTAAAATTTACTAAAAGAGATGATTACACTCCAGTTCCTGATCCAGTCATACCGATAAGACGTCGAGGAAGACTGAAAAAAGCAATTACAGCTACTGTTGCTGGTCCTCTACCGGGACGCTAACGAGAACCAGAGGGGGAGACTGTAACAAAGATATCAACAAAAGCGCGCGGGCTCGAATACTTTCTCGCTCGCACACACACTATCTGTTTCACGCCGCGCGGACCTGCATCCTGTCTCGCTCACACAGCGACTATCTGTCTCATCCATGAATTTGCACACGGCACTACGGCGGGATACAGTATATAAGGGCCAAAGGCTCAGCATTTAATTCATTTAGCTAGCGACGAACTTGAGAGATAGCCACGCAGTCCTCAAGTATGGTCTATTGTTAGGAGTGAGATAGCCCCGCAGTCCACTCTGATACATACAGTATTCTTTTACGTAGCTAGGCTTACCATAAGGTTGCATTGTAATATTTAATTATTTTTTGGAAGTGAATAAATATCTGGTGGAACTACATTGCTGTTTTCACTTGTCTATCACCTGCATAACAGTAACCTTACAAAACTTTATAGACGTGAGACACAAAGAGAGGATGGACGACAATGTTAATAGAGGACGAGCACGTAGAACACATTAAGACCAGATAGAAAGTGTGTTCAAAAAGGCAGCCGTCCGAAGTATGAAGAATAAAAGAGCATGTATGAAAAGATAGTATAATAGTAATATATAGAGATAATATATATATATATAGTAATATATAGAGTTTTGGCAGGATCATACAAAGTGGCGCTCGATAGTCTCTGCCTACCCCAATGGGAAATAATGGCGTGAGTTTTTATGTATTTCTAAATCAATATGCTTAGAAATATGTACTTACCGCACTGTTATGGCAGATCTGGAATGTATGGAGGTATACTTTCTTGCATTTGGGTAACTTATGTCGTATATTTTCTGCGGTTTTCAAAAGCTTGTCAAATGTGATTTTTACGTGAAAATCATCCAATACCACATCACATGGTAATGAAAATGAAAATTTCAAGGCTTTAATTCCCAAGAAGCGGTAGTCAGGGCTTCGGAATAAGAAATTCCTCAGCCACATTAGGAAGTTGAGTCAGGAAAAGTTTGTAAAGCAAAGGTTCTTGGTGATGAGTCTCCAACCGTAGCGCCCAAAAATAAAAGCCCCAATACCCTTAGTCGCCTGAAACCTTGAAACCTTTATATTACAATCTATTCCTTCCACTTGTAAACTTCTGAAGCTCTGCCAACCCTTATAAGTCAGAAATGTAATCAAAAATTGATTGCATATTTGGCTAATCCCTTCTAAAATGGTTAGTCACTCTTTCCTGCTTCAAACAAGAAACCCAAGATGCCAAAAATCTTAATTAAAACAAACTCAAGTCTACCTAAGAAAATATTAACCAACAGCTCAGAACTACAAAATTGGCTTCATTTATGCTGGTACGTTTAGACGTTTTAACATATATATTTATGTGTCGCAGCCATTTCGTTCAATCAGCCAGATAACTAAGCGCTTAGCCTTTTAACTAAAATCTATTATTTTCTTCGGTAATTTTGCATATTACTCGCTCATATCCTCACGCAACTCATTTTAATATAGGGTGTAACAAACGGGGGTGACAAGCCAAAAGCGGGTTGTAAGGGATATCAGGCTGAACCATAGATATATTAGTACATAGATTGGCAGTAAGTGACAAACGTCATAGCATAAACGTCAAAAAAGGCTGGACCTCTCACAGACACAATAACGGCCTACAACGGTTTTCGTCGTCAAACATGAACGAAAATAATGGGCTTAGTAATTTTTGTATTGAAGTCTTCACTTTGTTGTTCTTTTGAAAAAGTAATTAATAATTAATAGCACAGATTTTAAATCAAATGTAAAATAATAATTCTAAATAATATTTTTTGAAGCAAAAGGAATATGATGGCCAATATATTCCCATTACTAGACAAAGGGTCAAGATCTAAAATAAAGCATATAGACTGGTAAATATTACAGTCTTAATTAAGACTTGAAGGCAATATATATATACAGTTAGTTTGACGGCGATTGTTACTTCAATATTAATTCGTATATTAAAGTTTAATGCTTAATATCCAACATATGAAAAAAAAAGGCTAAAACCGCTTTAGCAGAAAAACTAACTTTCTCCATCAGATGGAAAACTGCAGATATCTACACTAGCCTAGCGCACACTTGCTCGTAACCGTACGTACCATTAATCACGCACACATGCTCGTGACCGTATGAACCGCACTATGACAGCAATGCAAATTTGAATGTTTACGTTTGATTTTTCTTTGAACTAACCGCCGCGCCTGGTGCTGCAGTGGTCTTAAGTCGCCTCGTATTTCAATCCAGTATTAAATATGGGGTAGTGAAATTCAAATATTTTCTAGTAGATAAAAATGTATGAAGAATAAAAGAGCATGTATGAAAAGATTGATGGATGTAAACAAAGCTAGAGATGTTTGCCAGGATCGTATCGTATCGATAGTCTCTGCCTACCCAAATAGGAACTAACGGCGTGAGAATATGTATGTATGTATGTATACGATACGATACGAATAAGGGCCAAATCCCGGGTCGGGCCTACACCAATTCGGTATGCAAAGTTTTACAAAAGTGGTGCTGATTACGAAACCATTTCGAGATATTATGTTTTTAAAACATATTTTCTTGAAATTAAATCAAACAAAGCTAAGATGACCGTTATTTTAGCAAAAAACTGTAGCAGTATTTGACCTTCAGCATTATGTCAAAGACATTCGTTCTTGCAGTTTATTAATAAAATATCGAAAACCATAGGTTTGTTTAGTATAATATCGTAATAATTTCATTTGGGATCACAAATTCGTGAAATATTTTGCAATTAGCAACATTTTTACTAAACATTTCGCTTTATTTGCATGTCGCTACGTGATATTTTCGATCGATGACGTCATTAAGTACAAAAGTTGAACAATCTTTAAAAAATCATAACTTGGCAAATACTCATTTAAAATGAAAAATATTCAAATCATTTTTTTATTTTCGTGTTTGCTATCGAATAAAAATATTTAATAAATACCAAAAAAAAACTTTGCATACCGAATTTGTCTTTTAAAGACATATGTGTCGTTAATTTATCATGGTTGTTAACTGTGAGGGAAAACATAGTGAGGAAACCCACATGGCTGAGGTGTTCTTTGTCATGTGACAGTGTATTCGTAGGGCTAACTAACCCACCGTCAGGGGATGGCATTTAGTTGAGTTAGCGCTTTACTCCTTATTACCAGTTAGGAAAGAAATTCTGACTTGTATCACCCTATATAGGGTTAGCTCAAGCCCATCAGTGGAGACAAAAATGGGTGGTGAGGAATTTAGTTAGACGGCTAGCTTAGTTCACCGGCTGATTTATAAAACCTGCAACATACCTATAGCCAACATTACCTTGCTTCAGTCTATATTTCCTTAGATATATCGAGCAACAATTTTAATGCCTTAAATATATTTACGCTTAAACAAACATCATCAGGTATGAATTAATAACGCCTCCAATTCTTTGAGGGTTCGCCTGGCTTCCTCAATCTCCTTACTCTGTATTTTACTCTTTTCCGAAAGGGCACCTATGTTCTCTCGCAGTGAGGTTAATTTGGATTCTACCCTCTCCCTTTCTTCTAGAAGAACATTGTGCGCGTTTTTGCCTGCAAAACAAAAATTCAAATTATCAACTTCATAAATATAACATAACATAAACGTTCACGCCAAATATCCCCGAAGTGGTTGGCAGAGGTACCAATACTTCTGAACTCACATGGCAGCGCCATCTAGTGTCCAGAAAAGGTACCCACGTTTTGCTTAGACAGTGTACTCACGTGATAGAGGGCAGGCCTATCGCCGTTTTGTACGAATACACTGTCACATGACTAAGTACAACTCAGCCATGTGGGTTTCTTCACGATGTTTTCCCTCACCGTTAACAACCATGATAAATTAACCACACATATGACATTAGAAAAGACAAATTGGTGTAGGCCCGACCCAGGATTGGAACTCACGCCCTGCTGTTTTCGAGCGGATATTCAACCCACTGGACTCTCATGTCGCTATAATATATTTTTGACAAAGTCATTTGTTTTTATAAATACTACTAATCTATGCCAATATTAAAAAGATGAAACACTTGTTGAAAATTCAGGAAGAAAATTAGTCTGAAGAATAAAAAAGAACGTATGAAAAGATGTGGAAGGTAATGTTAGTAGAGGACGGCCACGGAGGACACACTTGGACCTGTGTAGTGTCGGCTTAGAATAGCACTACCCCGTTTCTTCCAGTGGGTGAACGTAAAAGGCGACTAACGGAGAGAACCATCACTAACAACGTTTATTTCACCATCTAATCCCCACGTAACTTCCAAAAGTGGCTGAGGAATTTCTAATTCCTTAGCTCTGGCTACCCCTTCTAGGGATTTATAGCCGTGAGTATATGTATGTATGTGCGATGACTTTCTACTTTTCTAGACGGGTGTCGTAAAAGGCGACTAAGGGTATAGGCTATTTAAGTGGTTTTTGGGCGATGTGGTCGGAGACCCATCACCAACAATACATTTTATTTCTACCAACTTGTCTCATATCAACTTCCAAATGTGTCTGAGGAGTTTCTAACTCTGAAGATCTATGTATGTTTAATGTTTTAAATTAAATATAATAATCTACTTCCTGCTTACCTAATAAAGGAATATATTCTGCTGCTCGTTCCTCTCTTATATCCAAAGTGAACCAATCTTCCACTTCATCCGAATCTGATGTAGGGACATCCTGTAAGGGAATATATTTTTATAATTAGTCTCTGTGCATTAAACCTCATGTGGGGATTATTTACTAATCAATTAAAGAAAAGAAAAGAAAAAAAAATAGAAGACAAACGGGACTCAAACCCATGACGTTTTGCTTAGACAGTGTACTCACGTGATAGGGGCAGGCCTATCGCCGTTTTGTACGAATACACTGTCACATGACTAAGTACAACTCAGCCATGTGGGTTTCCTCACGATATTTTCCCTCACCGTTAACACCCATGATAAATTAACCACACATATGACTTTAGAAAAGACAAATTGGTGTAGGCCCGTCCCAGGATTGGAACTCACGCCCTTCTGTTTTCGGGCGGGTGTTCTACCCACTGGACTATCATGTCGTATATGTATATGTATATGTGTCAGTATTAAAAAATACGTTAAATCTGTGAAGACTTAACAAAGTCACAGTAGTGTTAACACAACTCGGGATTTGAACCCCAGCCACTCTCAATAAGAGGCAGTGCTGTTTCCACTAAGCTACCAAGGTTGATGTTAGTACTTAATTTACAAATATCACTTACATCAAAGAAACTGCTGTGAGACGATTCGGAATCTTCATCAGAAATAAATTCTTCATCCATTTGCTCCGGTTTCATCAAAACCTGATACTTGGAATAGTCCTCAATATTAGAGTTGGATACCTGAAACAAAATACATTTCATAAGATACAAACATATATGCATGGTCGTCAATCTCAAAAAGGGGTAGCCACATCCTCAGAATAATAAATTCATCAGTCGCTTTTAAATGGCCCATAAAATTACTTAAAAGGCCGCTAATACCCGTAGTCACCTCGTATTACCACCGTGGGATGAAATGGGGTAGTGCTATTCTGAGATGACACTACACACCTAATTTTAGATGCTCAAAGTGAAATTGGGTTCCTTCCTATCAATAATTTGAGTGTATAATTAAAGGGTGAAGTTACATTAAAAACTTTGCTGTGTAGTGTCTGAGTGGCTTAGAATAGCACTACCCCATTTCTTCCGGAGGGTGTACGTAAGAGGCGACTAACGGTATTGGAGGCTTTTAAGGGATTTTTGGGCGATGCGGTTGGAGACCCATCACCAACAACCTTTATTTTACCATCTTTTCCCCACTCAACTTTCCAAAAGTGGCTGAAGAATTTCTAATTCCTTAGCTCTGGCTACTCCTTATAGAAATTTATAGCCGTGAGTATATTTATGTATGCATGTATGTACATTAAAAAAAAAGTGTCAGAAGTGAATAATAAATAATGAAATGATTTAGTTAGTTATCGATAGTCTCTGCCTACCCCAATGGGAACTAACGGCGTGAGAATATGTATGTATGTATGTATTACTAAATAATATAATTATCATACATACATACATACATATACTCACGCCATTAGCTCCCATTGGGGTAGGCAGAGACTATTGATCGCCACTTCGCACGATCCTGACAAACCTCTCTAGCTTCGTTTACATCCATCAATCTTTTCATACATGCTCTTTTATTCTTCATACTTCGGACGCCAGCCATTTTGAGCACACTCTCGATTTGGTCCAAGTGTGTTCTCCGTGGTCGTCCTCTACTAACATTACCATCCACACTAGCTCTATAGATCCCTTTTACCAATTTTCTATCATCCATTCTCTCTATGTGCCCAAACCATCTCAACATTCCTTTTTCTATCTTTCTTACAATATCATCTTTCACACCACACTTTTCACGAATAACACTATTTCTCACTCGGTCACATAATCTAACATTACAAATTTTTCTGAGGGACCTCATCTCTACTGCATTCACTCTGCTCTCATGCTTCTTCTGCCACACCCAACATTCGCTTCCATACATAAGCGTAGGAACAAGAACAGCATCATGCACAGCCATTCGGGCCTTTTCAAACACCGATTGACAGGTCATTAGGCTATTCATTGCTCCATTTACCGCATTACCCTTTTTCACTCTTCTTTCAATATCTTCATCACATTTTCCATCCCTTGTAAACAAACTTCCCAGATATACAAACTCCTTCACCTGTTCCACATCCTTACCATCAATCGCAATCACGCATTCTGTCACATCTTCCTGTCTCTCAAAAACCATCGTTTTGGTCTTTTCCACATTCACCCTCATTCCCTTTTTTACAAAAGACTCACATGCAATATTCATCATCTCTTGCAACTCTTCTGCCGACGATGCAAGTAGCACTTGATCGTCAGCATACAAGAGGCATTTAATGATGAAACCACTCATTCTTAGTCCATAATCACTTTCACGCAACTCTGTCAAACAGTCATCCATGAACAAATTGAAGAGCCACGGAGAAGCTACACATCCCTGTCGGACACCCCTAGAGATTCCGAACCAGTCAGTGTTTTCCCCGTTTACTCTTACACATGCACTAGAATCCTCATAGAGTGATACTAATGCACGTATAAGTTGACTCCCCAAACCGAACTTGGATAACACCTCCCATAAACACTTTCTTACCACCCTATCATACTCCTTCTCTAAATCAATGAAGGAGCAATACACCTTTTGGTTCTTAGCTAAGAACTTTTCGGTGATGCTCCTTAGAGAGAAGATTTGATCCATACATCCCATTCCTTTCCTAAATCCCGCTTGCACATCCCATATTTTCTCATCAGTTTCATTCATCACTCTTTCAATCAGTACCTTAGCATACAATTTACCAACAATGCTGAGTAAGCTGATGCCGCGGTAGTTTTTAGCCTCTTGGTGTGACCCCTTTCCTTTATATAGAGGCACAATCACCGCCTTGCACCAGTCTCGTGGAACTTTGCCACTCGACCAGCATTTTTGGAAAAGGAAGTACAACCAAGAAGCCACCAACCCTTTACCAGCCCTCAGCATTTCGATAGTAATCCTATCATACCCTGCCGCCTTCCCTAATTTCATACTTTTCATTGCTTTCATTATTTCTTCCATACTAATCTCGCTGTCACTAAATTCACCCATCTCCCCGTTCCAATCAACATTACTGTCGATTGGCGAAGAAATGGATGCATCCTCTTTCTCAAACAGTCCCTCAAAATAATTATCAATACTAAATTTTAGCATATAATCGTACGAACTGACAATTGAAAGTCACAGACTATTAAAATATTAAGCTAGATGACGTTATAAAATTTCATATCCTGTTATAATTTGTTTTAAAAGCAACTTATAATCCACTTAATGGATAAGGCAATGTAGTATGGGAGATGTGAGAAACTGACAGATGATTCGTACAAAATCTGTGAGTATCTCACTCGTCCTAAAAAAAAAGATATAAGAATCCCTAATAGGGGTAGACAGACCCTCGGAATAAACAATTCATCGGCCACTTTTGGAAGTTTAAATAATATATTTATATATATATTACTGATGGAAGATTCAGAAGTCATCGGGTAGATCGAAATAATATCTAATTCGTGCTTAGCTATTTAATTTTCGCTATAATTGTTAAAAAGCATAGAAATAAACCATAAATGGTTGTAAATTGTTTATTAGTGCGTATTTCATCCACACAAGTGTTATCTTAGAGTAATATTAAGTGAATGTGACAAAATAAGTGATTAAAGTTTGTGACGTTTTAACGGCTGAAACCAAACAAAGGAAAACATCGCTAGATAGCAGAACCCTTGCCGAGTAAACCAGCTAAGTAAATTTATGTATTTTTGAACAATAATAGGTATTTCAATTTAATAAAAATCCTATATTAGTTATAAAACAACGGTCTTGATTTGATCACCGCTTCAACTAAGTACGAGTGAGACAAATAGCTGGTTTCTTATTACTTACTATCTTTCAAACACGGGTTCGATTCCCGTTATTAATTATTATAGTTTATAATTATATATAATTTTCTTTTCTTTATATTAAGTGAATTTATCATATAAAAATCTTTTTCTACTGAGCTATTTAATCGCATTCCTTCACTTATAAAAAGATATAATAAATAGTAAAACGTTAATATTTAAAGCTAAATTAGGGTAGTGATAACACTCGGTATCATATTTTGAGTGTTACATTTATGATTATATTGTTTAGTTAAAAGAAAACAAACGATAAATAATAACTTTATATCTTTGTTGTAAGTAGGCGCTTGTGTGGATTGAAATATTTTAGTATTAGGATTATCGTTCGCTATAGTAACGTTTTAAACTAGTATATAATATTAAGACTGTTCGTTTCGTAAAATGGACTCGATTACAACTCGTAGAATGGCTGCCGAACAAAAATATGAAAAATTAAAAAGAGAGTTAAATGATGCAGAAAAATTAAAAAATAGGTTTTAGAAGAACGGGACGAAAACGTTTAAGCTATTCGTAATTTAAAGTTGAAAAATAGTAATCTTTTAGAAAAAATTGTGTTGCTTCGTGAATCTTACGACATTTCTCAAGTGGAATAAGAAAACCAGCAGATATTAATATTAAAGCATGAGGATCAGTGCGCAAAGCATGAAGTAGCTTTAGAGCGAATTCATATTCTGAATGAGCAGTTGGCAGAGGCACACGCTCAATTGGCGGAATTCCATAGAATAAAGAATATTCACGAAGACTCTCACGCAGTTTCTTTATGTGCCGAACTTGAGGCAGAATCATTATCTTCTATGACCTCTTTTAAATATTCAAAAACTTTCAGTCGTAAACAGTGTAAAAAATATAAATTAGTTAAAAAACGTATATACAACACAAACGAAAGTCTTATAAGTATGAAAAATAGTATAAAATTCATAAACAAGTCTTACAGAAAAATTGATTTACTAAACCAAATAGATAGTTTGAATGATAAACTGAGTGAGCTGATTGTTAGTCAGGAAGATCTGCATTTAAGATACAAACATATCGGCAGTCTTATAGACAAAGAGACGGTTACTCTGAATAGTCATATTTCCTCAAATAGCGTTATATCTCAGTCACCCCAACCAAGTAATGGGATTACATTACCAGCTGTTAGCACGCCGCCGCCGGCAAACAGAACATTAGTATTTTCGGACGGCATGGCCGTAGGTTTTGGCGAAATACTAAATAAGTATCTTAATCAACAGGTCATTAACCATTGCTATACGGGTGCAAACTTTAATTATATAGTAGAACGAATATTATTAGGCACTTATGACGAATATACAACGATTGTCGTACTGGTCGGCAATAGTATAGGATTAAATAAGTATTTATTAAATAAAAGTATAAATAAACTTTTGGAAATACAAAAAATTTATAAATGTAAATTTATATTTTGTACCTTTCCATACTTACTTAATATGAAGCAGAATGACAATATTCATATTATGAATAATTTAATATGTCACGTGACATGTTGTCAAAGCGACAATTTGTTTTGTTTGGATTTGAATAAGTTTTTACCTTATTCAAATTCTCGACTGGGTACTGTATACATACCCTTAAATCAAAAGCGGAACATTGCTAAATTATTAGCATATAATATATCTGACCCCCATATATTTAATATAAGGGGAAACTTACTTCTAGTATGCGATGGTGGAAACCATAATTTAAACTTTTAAGAGTGACAATGGAAGAGCCTCCTGTCGTCCTTAAGTCGTCACCTAACATCAATATTGTAAACAAGGAAGGAGGTTCTTCTGGCAATATTAATAAAAAGAATACTTTACAAGGAGTCTCCCAGTTTAAACTTGTATGTCAAAATACTCAGGGGTTTTCTTGTAAAGAATTAGAAATAGAACTGTTTTTGGAAAAATATGAAATAGATTGTTTATGTGTTACTGAACACTGGCTTAAGAATTGCGAACTCATATTTGGTTTTGAAAACTATTATTTAGCTAGCAACTACTGCCGCAATTCTAAAGCCTGTGGTGGCTCCGCTATATTTTTAAAAAATAATATTAAATCAAAAATTCGTCATGATATTGTAAAGTTAAGCGTTGAGCAAGTCGTGGAATTGTCCTGCATAGAGTTAAAAAACTATTTCTTAGTATGTGTGTATCGACCCCCTTATAACCAAAATTATGATAAATTCGAAAATGTAATGGAAGATGTATTAAGCTAAGTTTCCAGGAATAAAAAACGTATAATAATATGTGGAGACTTCAATGTGGATCTCCTACAAGACAGTTATCTTAAAACACGGTTGATGAGTTTATTCCAATCGTTCAATTTAGAAAATTTATTCTTGGAACCGACTAGAATCAAAACATGCTTAGATAATGTATTTACTAATGCAGATTTTTCAAGTAAAAGTGTTATAAATAAACTAAAGTCTGATCACAGCGGCCTTTTTGTTAGCTTTCCTCTAGAGATACCAGAACCAAAAATTGTTATTAAAAAAAGGCATATTACTGCTAGTAAAGTAGAAAAATATATAAATATAATAAGCTCTAAGTTGCCTACATTTACAATTAATAAAAACTCAAATACTAGCTATGATATCTTTTATAATGTTCTGATAAATGAGTTTAATGAAATTTTTAATGTAAAAAATTTAACTATTACCAGTAAATTTAAGTTTTGTGAGTGGGCAACACCAAGTATTTATAGATCAAGAGAAAAACTCTTTGATTTATATGATCAAAAAACTTATAGTAATAATAATGAATTGAGTGAATATGTAAAAAAATACTCAAAAATATTTAATAAAGTATGTAAAGAGGCTAAAGCCAGATACCTAAGCCGACGTATCCGAACATCCGATAATAAAGTTAAAACAGTGTGGAATATTATCAACACCCAAACAGGCCGAGGTAAACCATGTGATCAGGAGTTCTGTGTTCGATCTGATAAAGGTCTGACTACCTCTAATGAGGAAATCGCTTGTATTTTTGAAAAATATTTTACTGACATACCATCAAAAACAACTGAATATTTAAACACATCGGTTATAAAAGCTCAACACTTGTTACAACAAAATGTTGATAGGTGCGAAACTTTGTTTTGTTTTAAAGATGTCAGCCCTACAGATATCGAAAAATGTTTTAAATCATTTAAACTAAAAAGTTCTGAAGACATTTGGGGTATGTCAGTGAAAGTTTGCCATAATTTTATTGTAACTTTGGCTCCATATTTAGCAGATATATTTAATGAATGTATAAGAAATAAAATCTTTCCAAATCTCATAAAGCATAGTAAAATTGTACCACTTCTTAAATCCGGAGGAGATAAAATTAGTCCTGATGGTTATAGACCCATATCAATTCTGCCAGTTTTAAGTAAAATATTCGAAAAACTAATGTTCAATCAAATGCTTTTGCATTTCGCTTCAAACAAATTGTTTCATCCAAAACAATTTGGCTTTACGAAGGGCCGCTCTACCACCGATGCAGGCGTTGCCTAAATGAAACACATTTTTGATTCGTGGGAACGCAAAAATGATGCTATTGGTTTGTTTTGCGATCTTACGAAAGCATTTGATTGTGCAGATCATGAAATCCTTTTTATTAAATTAGAACATTATGGCATACAAGGTGACGCACTTAAATTAATAAAGTCTTACTTTTCGGATCGGATACAGAAAGTGCAAATCAATAATGCAATATCACCTGGAACTCATGTAAAAATGGGTGTTCAGCAGGGTTCTATTTTGGGCCCATTTTTATTTTTAGTTTATATTAATGATTTGCCGTTTATGGTCGAGAAAATGTCCGAGATAGTGTTATTTGCTGATGATACTTCTTTAGTATTTGACGTTGAAAGAAATAATCAGAATATTGACGAGGTGAATAACACGGTTTCACAGATTCAAACATGGTTTGCTTCCAATAATCTTGTACTGAATGGTAAAAAAACCAAATGCATTAAATTTGTATTACCTAATGTTAGGTGCGTTGATAACGAAATAATTTTAAATAATGAAAAGTTAGTATTTTCGGATAACACAGTTTTCTTAGGGATAACTCTGGACTCCAAGCTCCAATGGGGACCCCACATTAGCTCACTAGCTGGCAGGCTAAGTAGTGCTGCATATGCCGTTAGGAAAATAAGACATTTGACAGATGTACAGACAGCTCGATTAGTTTATTACAGCTATTTTCATAGTGTAATGTCTTACGGTATTTTACTCTGGGGCAGAGCAGCTGATGTTGGTTCCATATTTATTCTCCAAAAGAGAGCAATAAGAGCTATATACAATTTGAGATCCCGAGATTCCCTGAGGGAATTGTTTAAAACAATAAATATAATGACACTGCCATGTCAGTATATTTATGAAAATATTATGTATGTAAGAAAGAATCAGGCCTCTTTGTGACAGACATATTCGAAACCTGAGAGACAACAATAAAATATCAGTACCAAAATACAGATTGTCAAAAGTAAATACATCTTTCATGGGGTTATGCGTAAAAATGTATAATAAAATACCTGAGGACATTTTAAATTTAACAGAAACAAAATTCAAAGCAGCAGTTAAAAGAAATAACATAACATAATATAACATAAACGTTCACGCCGAATATCCCCGAAGGGGTTGGCAGAGGTACTAATACTTCTGAACATCACGTGACTTTGTCACCTGGTGTTCAGAGTACCCACGTTTTGCATGGACAGTGTACTCACGTGATAGGGGGCAGGCCTATCGCCGTTTTTGTACGAATACACTGTCACATGACTAAGTACAACTCAGCCATGTGGGTTTCCTCACGATGTTTTCCCTCACCGTTAACAACCATGATAAATTAACCACACATATGTCTTTAGAAAAGACAAATTGGTGTAGGCCCGACCCAGGATTTGAACACTAGTCGTTTGCACGATAACCGAGTGTTCTACCCACTGGGCTATCACGGTTGGTTGGTTAAAAGAAATCTTAGTTCGAAAGCCTATTACAATGTCAATGATTACATTAATGATGAAGTGGCTTGGTGTCATCAGGGCTCTGTGCAGGATGTTTCCGGGCTAACACCAAAATTGTAATGGACGTTAAAAAAAGATGTGTGTTGACGAGTTTCTTACGGGTTCTTCTCTCAACAAAACACCTTCCGAATCCGAAGTAAACTTAGTATTAAGTTAAAATTTGACGTTCAAAAAACAAAGATTTATCTTTTTATTTTGAAATAAATGATTATTTTATTTTATTTATTTTATTTTATAATGAAACGCAACTCTCCATGAAACGTCAATGAGCTGTCATGTCAATGTCAAATGTCACTTTATATTGAATTGTCTCTGCGTCAAGTATTGATTGAAATAAATAACCTTTAATAAGTAAATAACACATACATACGTACATACATATACTGACGGCTATAAATCCCTAGAAAGGGGTAGCCAGAGCTAAGGAATTAGAAATTCCACAGCCACTTTTGGCAGGTCCGTGAGGAAAAGATGGCAAAATAAAGGTTGTTGGTGATGGGTCTCCAACCGCATCGCCCAAAAATCCCTTAAAAGCCCCAAAACAGTTAGTCGCCTTTTACGTACACCCACCGGAAGAAATGGGGTAGTGTGCTATTCTCAGCCGACACAACACAGCAAGTAAATAATAGTAGAGTCAAATACCTACAATTACCTTATATATATTGTTTGCCTTAACATTATCCTGCTGCAGAATACCTACATCAGAAACTCTTACTTTGCCACTATCTCTCTCCTTGTTCATTTTAATGTCTGTCTCTTTCTTTCCTCCAACTTTAGACTGACTCCTTAGTACTGATCTGTATCCACTTTGGTTTGCTGTAGATGTTTCTGTAACAAAAAAAAATACATACAGATACCAAAACTGGCAGATATTTCTAATGAATATCACGTGACATTGTCACCTTGTGTTCAGAGTACCCACGTTTTGCTTGGACAGTGTATTCACGTGATAGGGGGCAGGCATATCCCCTTTTAGTACGAAAACACTGCCACATGACTAAGTAGTGGGAGTGGCAGTGGGAGCAGCCGTGTTAGCCCAGTGGGTAGAACACTCGGTTAACGTGCAAGCGACTAGTGTTCAAATCCCGGGTCGGGGCCTACACCAATTTGTCTTTTCTAAAGACATATGTGTGGTTAATTTATCATGGTTGTTAACGGTGAGGGAAAATATCGTGAGGAAACCCAAATGGCTGAGTTGTACTTAGTCATGTGACAGTGTATTCGTACAAAACGGCGATAGGCCTGCCCCCTATCACGTGAGTACACTGTCCATGCAAAACGTGGGTACTCTGAACACCAGATGACAAAGTCACGTGATGTTCAGAAGTATTAGTACCTCTGCCAACCCCTTCGGGGATATGCGGCGTGAACGTTTATGCTTTATTATGCTTATGCTTTATGACTAAGTACAATTTAGCCATGTGGGTTTCCTCACGATGTATTCCCTTATCATTAACAACTATGACAAATTACCAAACATACTTGACTTTAGAAAATACACATCGGTCTAGGCCTGACTCGGGATTTTAACCTACACTAATAAAATAAACTGATCCTCTCTTACATACATATGTCGTGGCCATATCGTAGATTTGAACACATCGTGAAATGATCGATCATTTCATGAAATAGTCGTATTTCATGAAATGTTCAACTGTTTATTGGCCACATCGTGATGTGGCTTGGGCAGATCAATGATAAGAAATCGTTTCTCGATATGGCCAACTAAACGCGCGGCCTCTTCATGAAATGGTTGAGATTATTTGGTCATATCGTAAAGTAGTCACATTAATTACCGGTAGAGGCGCTGAAAACGCTTTGTTTATGTGTGAAGATGGCGGCCACTGTCAAAAATATTATTTCTCGCAGTAAAAAAGTTAATTATTCGCTATTAAGCGAAGAAGAAAGTGATTGCAAAACAGTTTTCGACGAAAAGGTTCTCGAGTACTTTGCAAATTACGAAAAAACTGAACAATATGTTAAAAACCGTTGAGTTTGTATCACATTTCAAAGGTCGCCCTATTCTACGATCTGGCCAAGCGTGGATGATTAAATCGTGAAACGTTGACGATTTTATGATCTGGTCAAATTAAGTTGGCCACATCATGAAATGTGACTATTTCATGAAATGATCGATCATTTCTCGATGTGTTCAAATCTACGATATGGCCACGACACATACATATACTCATGGCTGTAAATTCCTAGAAGGGGTAGCCAGTGCTAACGAATTAGAAATTCCTCAGCCACTTTTGGAAGTTGCGTGGGGAAAAGATTGTAAAATAAAGGTTGTTGGTAATGGGTCTCCAACCGCATCGCCCAAAAATCCCATAAAAAGCCCCAAAACCGTTAGTCGCCACTTACGTACACCTAGCGGAAGAAAAGGGGTAGTGCCATTCTAAGCCGACACTACACAGCAAGCATAAGCATCCTCTCTTATAGTTACTTATAGATTCCAAAAAAAAACAATTACATATTTTTCTACTATTTAACTGGTTGGTGATGGGTTACCACAATCACCCATGATAAAGAAATGGGTTGATGCTATTGTTATCCGACTTTACAAAGCAGATCACTTGATCTAAAAGTTATCAGTATGTATAAAATGAAGTTATCAGTGTGCCCAAGAGTTTTTTGGGCAACCAATTGGAAATAATTGTTTTTGTCAACCCCACTAGGAATAAATAGCGAGAGCATAAGATAAGGCATGTCTGAGCTCAGAGGGAAGACAGCAGCTTCTAATACAGACAAAGTGCGTTCAAATACAGAATCGGACCTACCTCAACTTAAATTTAGCAAATTATTTAATGAAGAGAGAAAGCATGGTGAGGAAGCGCATATGGGTAAGTTGTACTTAGTCATGTGACAGTGTATTTGTACAAAACGATGATAAGCCTGGCCCTGTCACGTGAGTACCCTATCCAAACAAAACATGGTTTCTCACCAGGTGACCATGTCACGTGATGTTCAAAAGTATTAGTATCTCTGCCATCCTTTCGATTATGTACGGCATAAATTTTGAGTATAAGATTATGAAAAATTAAAAATGACTAATAAATAAACGAAAGAAAAATTTCGCGAAAAATTTAGTAATAATCCCCACATGAGGTTTTCATGAACAAAAAGATTTAAATTAAAAATGAACTTACTAGTTTTACTTGCATTCGCTGTCACATTTTTCCGCTTTTCAGTCACTGAAGTATTGTTAGATCTTGGTTGTTTTCTGTTCCTAGGTGGCACTTCTTCATCGGATGACTGTAAGACATATTAATACTATAATAATCTTACAAAATTAAATAATATTGATAGGTGAATGGAAAATAATAGTCTTTAAGGCAAATCAAGGATTAAGAAAAAAACAAAGATATTTTGACGACTTAAAAAACAATAATATTAAAAAACATACATACATATTCTCACGCCGTTAATTCCCATTGGGGTAGGCAGAGACTATCGATCGCCACTTTGTACGATCCTTGCAAACCTCTCTGGCTTCGTTAACATCCATTAAAAAAAAAAAACATAACCATACATTATACATAACCATACATACTTACATATACTCACGGCTATAAATCCCTTAACGGGGTAGCCAGAGCTTTGGAATGAGAAATTTCTCAGCCACTTTTAGAAGTTGATTGGGGAAAAGATGAAAATAATATAAGTTTTTGGTGACAGGTCTCCAACCACATCGCCCGAAAATCACTTAAAAAGCCCCTATACCCTTAGTCGCCTCTACTTCAAATAAATTATACTTTGGGCCCTATTGCTAAAATCAACCTATCTATACTCATGTCTATATGTCCCAAAGAGGTAGCCAGAGCTTAAGAAATAGCATTTGCTCATCCGTTTAGGTTGAATGGGGAAAGTTGAAACAGTTACATAAAACATGTTAAGTGATTGATACCCAAATCACCCAACACTTCAAAAACCATACATACATATATACACTATAAATATTCAGGGCCGCGCCGACCCCAGGCAGCGCCTGTGTGCGGAACCTCTGAAGCGCCTCTTTTTAGGGTTCCCTACCAAAAGGTAAAACGGGACCCAATTACTAAGACTTTGCTGTTTATCTGTCTGTCTGTCTCCAGGCTGTATCTCATAAAACGTTATAGCTAGAAAGCTGGAATTTTCACAAATGATTTATTTCTGTTGCCGCAATGACAACAAATACAAAAAAAAACATTTCATACAATAATCGTGTTTTTATATTATTTTATTGCTCAATTTTAAAAACGTTAATAAGTAGACGCTAAACTTTTTAAAAGAATATTTACTTGTATATCACCTTAAATAATTTAATAACAGTAAAGTAAATAGCAAAGGAAGGCTCCCATACAAAAACGTAATTTTCTATTATAGATGGTAGTGCGGAACCCTTCGTGCGTGAGCCGACTCGCACTTGGCCGGTTTTTTAACGATTTTAGACTTTTAATGAATATTTTAATTGTAAATTTTGACTGAAATAAATTTGTAATATTTAATTCACAGCTTTAACTAAATGCTTAAGGGTGTAACGGTGTAAGCATTTGGTAAAAAATAACATAAAATAAAATATCATTAATTAATGTCTGTTCCTTCCGCCTAGTCTCTAAAACAGCCGGGAAAAAGTTTTTTTTTCTATTCAAAATTAGTTTTTTGTTTTATATCTTAAACAGAACTTATACATATTTGTGTAGAAAATTACATAAAAATTCATACCAACCACTACTTGAAACGTTTTTTAATCAGATTTAATAACACTTTCATCGATGACCTGACTGGTTTCTGTCTCTTATGATGGTGTCCCAATGGATGGTTGTACCGTAAACTATTTACTTATTTTAGTTGCATTTTTATTACGTTCTTCTTCTTGTTTTCTTTTCCTGATAAGATTCTCGTAACCAGACCAAATCTTTCTTAACTATTTATTATAAAAAATCAACCTTACACACAATTGCAATCAAATGATTGTTCAATTATTTTATTTTGTCTTGGCTATCTCGTTCATTATATCGCACGCATCGCATCGGGTTGCGTACACAACACAAAGTCACTAATACATACTAATACCAACTCGACGCCTCTACGGCTCAAAAGAACTGCCGCCGTTTTAACTTTGAGCTCATAAGTAATGTAAAACCCTACCCTAAGCGTAAAATGAAACCTTAAACGTGAATAATAATAAACATTAAATATTGAGAGACTTTTTCAATGAGCGTAATAGATGTTTTGTTGTTTACAAGGCGTATGTTGGGCCTATTCTACCTACTTACTTCTAAATATTTTAGGTAACAAGGTAGGTAGGTAACAAAAATAATTTAGGTGGCGCGGGCGCGGCGCCCCTATAGTCCTGGCGCCTGTGTGCGCCGCACACTTCGCACACAAGGGCGGCGCGGCCCTGTAAATATTATATATTAACAGTGTATATATATATATATAGTGAAGTGTCGGTTTAGAATAGCACTACCCCATTTCTTCCGGTGTTTCTTACGTACACAAGAGGCGACTAACGGTATGGGGCTTTTAAGGGTATTTGGGCGATGCGGTTGGAGACCCACCTATATTTTTACTATCTTTTCCCCACTCAAATTTCCAAAAGTGGCTGAGGAATTTCTATTTCTTTAGCTCTGGCTACCCCTTCCTTGGATTTATAGCCGTGAGTATATGTGTGTATGTCTGTATGTATATATATCCCAAAAAGGGACGTCAAAGTTTCAGATATTGAAATACTTTCGCAATTTTTGAAGTGCAGTGGAGAAAGTATTGTAAAAAATCTTCGGAAGTCATTACTTACGGCACTAACAGGAAGAAATATATCAGTATTCTAAGCCGACACTAAACAATAAATAAGCTATGTATAGTTATTGTAGACTATTAGGGTCTCTTCTTACTAGTCCGGAATTTATAGACAAGATTTTGAATTTTTAGTGTACTTATAAATGTTATCTTTAAATATAACTTAGCTGTGTACTGTCGGCTTAGAATAGCACTATCCCATTTCTTCCGGTGGGTGTACGTAAGAGGCGACTAACGGACTTGGGGGCTTTTTAAGGGATTTTTGGGCGATGCGGTTGGAGACCCATCCACCCTTTATTCTACCATCTTTTCCCCACTGAACTTCCAAAAGTGGCTGAGGAATTTCTAATTTCTCACCTTTGGCTACCCCTTTTAGGGATTTATAGCCGTGAGTATATGTATGTATGTATGTATGTATAACTTAGTCATTTTGATATATTTTTTGAAATTATTTTATGGTTTCCCTAGATACAGCCTTAGCCTAGTTTGAGAACCCATATTAATTCTGAAATGCATGTTAACGAGTGTAAAAATATATTTTATACACGATACACAGCAATTATTATCATATATTAATACTTACAGCATCGCTCGTTGCTATTGGCTGCTTCTTCCTGGTTTTGCTCAATTTCTGAACGACAGCATTTTTGGCTACTTTGTACTGCAAAATTTTCGGTCCCTGACAATAAAATATTCGTCTATCATTACAAATTATTCGCATGTATGGATATTAGTATGAAATACATCGCAAACAATCCTATTAATTTTATAAATGTTAAAGTTTAGATGTTTTTTAGTGCATTGGGAATTTTCATTGGATTTTTGGGCGATGCGGTTGGAGACCCATCACCAAAAACCTTTATTTTATCATCTTTTCTTCACTCAACTTCCAAAAGTGGCTGAGGAATTTACAATTCTTTAGCTCTGGCTACCCCTTCTAGGGAAATATAGCCGTGAATTTATTATTTATGTATTTTAGATGTTTGTGTGTTTGAGGCAAAAAGGCTCCTCAAGTACATAATGTATATGAATGAAATTTGGTAGAATGCTAGATAATGGCCCAAACTGTAACATAGGATACTTTTTATCCCGGAAAAAAATGTCCAACAAAATATTCACGCCTGATTGAACTAAGAGTACCGAAAAAAAACGCCTTAAACTTTGTCATAAGCGACTACATGAAGTCTGCCGAGCCAGCTAGTAGTATAATAAATTTCATTTATACAACATATTCATATACTCACGGCTATAAATCCTAAAAATCCCTCAGCCACTTTTGGAAGTTATGTGGTATTAATATTGTAAAATAAAGAATGTTTGATGATGGGTTACATTGCCCAATAATCACTAAAGATATCTTGAAAACCATCTCTTCTAACGACCGCGGGTACATACATACATACATTACAAGCATATGCATATATTCACGGCCATAAATCCCAAAAAGGGAGTAGAGCTTTAGAGCTAGAAACTCTTCAGCCACATTTTGTAGTTGATAGGGGCAATATGGTAGAAATAAAATATTGTTGGTTGTGGGTCTACAACCGCAATGCCCAAAAACAACTTAAAAAGCCTCATACCCTTAGTCGCCTCTAACGACACCCATGGGTAGAAAGGGGTTGTGACATTCTAAGCCGGCACAACACGGCTAAAACGCAAAAGACAAAATGCCTTTAAGTATATATACCACTGAATATAATTCCGAAAAAGACTTAGCGAAAGCTACAAAACTAGAAATTCCTTGGCCTCTTTTGCAAGTTGTGTGGAAATAATGTTTGGTGATGGGTCTCCATACACATCTCACAATAATACATACATCCAGAGGCCAAACTATAGTCGATATCACTCTAGTTAGCAATGGAGCCTCACATTTAGTCTCCAATTGGCATGTGTCAAAGGAGCTAAGTTGCGCTGACCATCGGCGGATATGCTTCAACCTAGCTAGCGACTACACACTACCCCCCCCAAAACGTAACCCACGAGTCACAAACGTACTCTCTTACAGATCTCTCTTAAAGACTAAACTTAACACACTCACCAATGAAAACACGGATGGCCCAACACATATCGAAAGTAACCTTAAAATGGTCACCGCAGCTATAATGGACTCTTTTGAATCCACCTGCCCGCTTAAACAACCGACAATTCCAGGGAAAGAAACCAGTAGGTGGTGGAGCCCTGAGTTGGAAAAAATGCGCGGTGAACTACGCAGACTCTTTAATAAAGCAAAAAATTCCAGGCTACCTATAGACTGGGACAACTATAAATGCATGCTAGCCACCTACAAAAAACGTATTCGATCTCGCAAAAGGCAAGCCTGGCGAAAGTTTTGTGGATCAATTGAATCTAACAATAAAGCGGCGAGGGTACGGAAAATTCTGTCTACCAATAGTAATCCCGCTGTAGGCCCGCTTAAAAAACCTGATAACACATATACTACGACAGATACAGAAACACATAAAATGCTCCTAGACTGCCACTTCCCAGATTGTCATCATACAGATGATGCAAACTGGAATGAGGAGCAGAACATCTACCCCAATGAAGCGGACTGGCTCTTCGCACAAGAGCTTGTCACTAAAGACCAGATTGAATGGGCGATAAAGTCTTTCAACCCCTTCAAATCACCAGGCCTAGATGGGATCTTCCCTGCTTTACTACAGTGGGCGAGAGACATCCTGTCTCCCTGGCTGGTCAAAATCTACCAATCATGCATCGCATACAGATATGTACCGATAGCATGGCGTGAAGTTAAAGTAACTTTCATACCTAAACCTGGTAAGTCGGACTATACCGACCCGAAATCCTTTAGACCCATTAGCCTTACATCCTTTCTCTTAAAAACTCTGGAAAGACTCTGTGACAGATGTATAAGAGAAAAATCACTTACGAAAAAACCCCTCCATACACATCAACATGCCTATACCAAAGATAAATCAACTGAGACTGCGTTGCACAATATAATATCTAAAATAGAATGTGCACTCAACTCAAAGTTGTCCACACTAGGCACCTTCATAGACATTGAAGGTGCCTTCGATAAAACCAGCATACCTTGTATCGACAAAACTCTGAAAGATTTCCGTGTCAATTCCACACTCAGGGGTTGGATTGTTAACATGTTGAGACTTAGAGCGGTGCAAGTAACTGTAAATGACACCACCAGAGCCATTGTGACGAGAGGCTGCCCCCAAGGGGGGGTCCTCTCCCCACTCTTATGGAACATGGTGGTCGATTCCCTACTTAAGAGACTCAATGACTTATCCTACCTAACGGTAGGCTACGCTGACGATCTCACAATTCTCTTAAATGGAAACCATGTAAACATGCTCTGCAAAAAAATGGGTCAAGCATTGCGAGTTGTGGAGACATGGTGCAACGAATACGACCTAAAAGTAAATCCCAAAAAGACTGAACTTATACTTTTCACTCACAAAAGAAAGCTCCCCCCTTTTGAACTTCCAAAACTTTTTGGAACTGAACTCACTCTCTCAAAAACAGTTAAGTATCTAGGAATAACCCTAGATGATAAGCTTAGCTGGAAACCTCATTTAGATAACATAATTAAGAAAGCCAGCGCTATGCTATGGCAGTGCAATAGGGTACTAGGTAAGAACTGGGGACTCGAACCTAAGATCGTACACTGGCTTTATACCATCATTATCAGACCAGTAATAACCTACGGCTCACTGGTCTGGTGGCCGAGAACCAAATTAATAACAGCCCAAAATGACCTGGAAAAGATGCAACGGCTTGCCTGCCTGGCCATTACAGGCTGTATGAGAACCGCACCTACTGCAGCTCTTCAGGCGTTACAGAACCTGCCACCCTTACACCTACACATACAGCAAGAGGCGGCGATGTCCTCACTCAGGCTGAAAAATGCAGGGCACCTTAGAAATGACTCCAGAATCCTACACACCAGTATACACACAACGGCGATCCAATATCAGCCATTGCTTGCTGCGCCCTGTGATAGGATAACTAAAACTATAATTACCAAATACAACTATACTGTTATACTCGAAGAGGAACAGCATGACTACTCCAATATTAAAGAGGTGCGTGTATACACAGACGGCTCCAAGACCAACCAAGGGACTGGAGCCGGGGTATATTCACAAGACCTCAATATTAAAATTTCCAAAAGCCTAGGTCGACACAACACGGTATTCCAAGCGGAGTGTCTTGGAATAACCGAGGCGGCCATGGCAATCAAAGCCCGAGATGTGTCCGATATGCATATCAGAATCATCTCGGACAGTGCATCTGTGCTGCAGGCTCTGGATCGCTGTGAATTCACCTCAGGGCTAGTCCTGGAGTGCCACAGAGCTCTTGAGGAAGCAGCTCGGAATAACACTATAACCCTACAATGGATAAGGGGCCACAGCGGCTCCTTGGGTAACGACGCTGCTGACGAATTGGCTAGGGGGGGTTCGGCAAGGGATCTGTATGGTCCTGAACCGATCATACCCCTACCCTATGGTCAGCTTCGCGCATGGCTAATAGAACGCACTCACTCCCTCTCCAAGATACACTGGCAGGAGGAGCCCGGTTGCAGACAGTCGAAGGAAATCATGCCAACCCTTGACAGGAAGCTGACCGGGCGCGCCCTGCGACTAAGCAGGAAAGATCTGCGGACAGTGACTGGAGTACTCACAGGACACACCACACTAAATAAACACTTGTACACTATAGGCATTACCGACAGCCCCATGTGCCGAGCGTGCATGGAAGCTGACGAAACGGTTGCTCACGTGCTCCAGGAATGCACGGGGGTAGCCGACATTCGCTATAACACGATAGGATCCATAAAGTCGCTTCCAGAGGCAGCAGCTGACCTGGATAAGCTACTCGCCTTCTGGACGGAATTAGGTTGGGAGAATTAAATGACCACTTGGTCCACGCACAATGGCTTGCCATGCCGGGCTCAGTGCGGAAACCCGTGGCGCTTATCGCCCATCTAATAATCTGTTTCGGCCATGGGAGAGGCGAGGAACTAAAAGTCGTCGTAAAAACTATAACTCCCTAGAAAGGGTAGCCAGAGCTAAGGAATTAGAAATTCCTCAGCCACTTTTGATAATGTGAGTGGGGAAAAGATGGTATAAATAAATAAAGGTTGTTGGTGATGGGTCTCCAACCGCATCGCCCAAAAATCCCTCAAAAGCCCCAATTCCGTTAGTCGCCTCTTACGTACACCCACCGGAAGAAATGGGGTAGTGCTATTCTAAGCCAAAACTAAACAGTTAACACTCACTGTAAACTGTATGATAATTTCTTTTGTAAATTTGTGTTTGATGTGCAATAAAGAGTTATTCTATTATATTCTAAACAAAAAAAATACCTCAAAAATGTCATTGTCGCTAAAGTTCTCAGGTTTCGCCAACATTTTGCTTTTGTCTTGCTTCTGAAGTATTCTCTTCGAAGTCTTCAGAATTTCTTTTTTCTGAGACTTCTCGCCGAGAATGCTCTGAAAAGAAAATTTTACTATAAATGATTGGAATCAACTATGACGTCGTCTGTGGTCGAGTGGTTACATGACTAGCTTCTCGGTCCGGAGGTTGCGGGTTCGATCCCCGCTGAGAGCAACATTTATGTGATGAGCATAATCATTGTTTCTTAGTCTTGGATGTTACTGATGTGTATTAAATAATATTAAATATTAAATAAATGATATTAAATAATATTGCTGTGTAGTGTCGCCTTTGCTGTGTAGTGTCGGCTTAGAATAGCACTACCCCTTTTCTTCCGGTGGGTGTACGTAAGAGGCGACTAACGGTATTGGGGCTTTTTAAGGGATTTTTGGGCGATGCGGTTGGAGACCCATCACCAGCAACCTTTATTCTACCATCTTTTCCCCACTCAACTTCCAAAGGTGGCTGAGAAATTTCTAATTTCTCAGCTCTGGCTACCCCTTCTAGGTATTTATAGCCGTGAGTATATGTCTGTATATTTCCTTAAAGACTAAACACACAACAAAGAAACTAAACTAACTAAACAAACGCTAGCTTGATATAAACAGAACAATAATAACCAACACTTGATATCGAATGGGGAAAAGATAGTGAAATAAAGGTTTTTGGTGATGGGTCTCCAACCGCATCGCCCAAAAATCCCTTAAAAGCCCCAACACAGTTAGTCGCTTCTTACGAACACCCACCAGAAGAAATGGGGTAGTGCTATTCTAAGCGGACACTACACAGCACAGCTAATAGTATAAGATCCCGCTGCTGAATCCCTACGTTCATAACGTACAAAGTCAAACACACATTTTAACATAAGTTTATGAATAGGAGAATACACTGACAAGACGCAGCCAGGCATAATTTTGTTTTAATACATACACATTTTTCATGTTCACTTGATCACTTTTTATTTTAAAATAAATATTTTATTATTTTTAGTGATTTTCTATTAGTAATTATTAGTTAAGTGGCGATCGATAGTCTCTGCCTACCCCAATGGGAATAATGGGCGTGAGTATAGGTAAGTAAGTATTTAAAAAATATAAATATAGTTATTATATAAGTCATAAATTATAAATAGAAATGATAGCACAGTTTGTGAAATATATTTGGATATATCGCGTTTTTAACAGATGGCAACCCTGATTTGCGGCCGCTTTTTCACAGGCAGCCATGTATTATCATATTAGGAAACAAAATAGCTTTAATTTCATATAAGAAATATGCGTGTAACTTATGAACGTATAAAACACTCCAAAATATAACTTACTTACACCTGGCTGCGAGGTAGTTGCGGCCGAATTTGCAACGGCACCTATGGATTTTTATATTCTTTACATACACTGCTATGATGGGGATGTTATTATATTTCGAAAACAAGTGAACGAAATTTGTCTCCAGAAAACAATAAACATTAATTAAATTAAAATTACTTGCGGCCACTTATGCCTGGCTGCGTCTTGTCAGTGTATTCTCCTATTAATAAACTTATGTTAAAATGTGTGTTTGACTTTGTACGTTATGAACGTAGAGATTCAGCAGCGGGATCTTATACTATAAGGAAATATAGAAATTGAAAAGACAGACAGTTACACACAAATATTAATATTAAATATATTTATTAGCCGTGTAGTAGGGTTAGAATGTACTACCCTTTTCTACCCACGGGTGTCGTATGGGTCGCTAAGGGCTTTGGAGCTTTTAAAAAAGTTTTTGGGCCGTTTTGTTGGAGACCCATCACCTTGACACATTACTTCTACTATCTTATCACTAGGGAATGCAATACCGGGATCCCGAAATACCGGGATCCCGCACCATTTTTGCGGGACCAGTCCCGCGCCTAAATCGTGCAGGATCCCGCGGGATGTGTTGACATGATGTGTCTGACAAACCCATTGACACGCTGTGTTTTATGCGCCGCTGCTTCCAAAATAATGAATAATTGTTTTTTGTTTGTTTGTTATAGTTATTTAATTTCGAATTAGTGACTGATTGATTTGATAACTTAATAAATAGTTTCACAAAACTATTGAGAGACTATGTTTTATGCGCATTTGCGCAGCTACTTTCAAAATAATGGATAGTTGCTTTTTGTTTGTTTGTATAAATAGTTTTAATAATATTTTATACTTTCATTTTAAGTTCTATAGTCTCGTTTATGATACAGGATTCCTCTCTTTTTTCAATTACTTTAAAAAAACACGCGGGATCCCGCAAATGCCTGGATCCCGCGAGATTGAACCTCTCAATACCGCGGGATCCAGCAATTGAAATTTTAGTGCGGGATTGCATTCCCTACTTGTCACCTATCAACTTTATTTTATTTATTTATTTCTTAGGTATGTAAACGTTACAACTTCCAAATGTTGCTGAGGAGTATACATCTCCGAAGCTCTGGCTACCCCTATTTGCGATTCATGGCCGTGAGTATAAATATGTATGAACCTTACCAATAACTCGTCAGTGTCTTGAGCATCATCATCACCGTGTCTGGAATTCCGAGGAGAATCGGCTGCCTCACTGTGACTATCCCCTGGAAATATTGTTGAGAACATTGTTACTGGTGTCATTTATAATAACATAAACATAAACGTTCACGCCGAATATCCCCGAAGGGGTTGGCAGAGGTACTAATACTTCTGAACATCACGTGACGTTGTCACCTGGTGTTCAGAGTACCCACGTTTTGCATGGACAGTGTACTCACGTGATAGGGGGCAGGCCTATCGCCGTTTTGTACGAATACACTGTCACATGACTAAGTACAACTCAGCCATGTGGGTTTCCTCACGATGTTTTCCCTCACCGTTAACAACCATGATAAATTAACCACACATATGTCTTTAGAAAAGACAAATTGGTGTAGGCCCGACCCGGGATTTGAACACTAGTCGCTTGCACGAGAACCGAGTGTTCTACCCACTGGGCTATCACGGTTGCACCATTTGTCATTTATAATGTTCTTAATTATTTATTCAGGAGCAAAACAGAAATAGCAAAGAATATAAGACAACGACTACAAAACAAGCAATCTTTACAAAATTAAGAGATATAAAGAAATATTTTATTATAGTTAGCTTAACATAGTAGACATTGATATATTTATTTTATAACTACCCTCAATTTATAGAAACATTATTTAGTAACATGCATTTGCTGTGTAGTGTCAGATAGAATAATACTTCCCCATTACTTCCCTTGGGTGTTAGTAAGAGGTAAGGGTATTAAAGCTTTCAAGTGATTTTTACCCATTATCAAAAATCTTTAGTTTCGATCAATTTCTTACTTAATTCCCAAAAGCGTGTCGAATTTCTAATTATGAAGCTCTGGCTAACCCTTCTTGGGATTTATAGCTATAGTTGGGTGACACACAATTATTTAGGACTAAGAAGCAAACTATCATATTCAATATAAAATTCTGTTTTTCTAGTGGCCATACCATACATGCTTACCATATATGCCAATTTAACTACTGTAAGACAACCAAAATAAAATAAATACTACGATATTTGAACTAGAAAACTAAAAGATATGAAAAGATTTAAAAATTAAAAAAAACATACCCAAAGGCAAACAATAAACAGAGAGGTTTGTCAGGATTGTACAAAGTGGCGATCGATAGTCTCTGCCTACCCCAATGGAGTGAGTATATGTATGTATATCTTAGTGGAAAGAGCTTAAGATACAACATTGAATCTAAACCATTGTCTTTGGAAAATATTATTCAACAATATTGGTTGACAAAGTCAATATGCTTGCCTCACCTTCACTAAGAGATATGGGTAGTGCTTTGCCGAGCCAACAGCGCAAACAAATAAAAAAAACAAAAAAACCTTGCCTCTTTCATCTACAAGCTGTTGCACTACACTTCCATCATCTTTCCGGACCAAGAACATACTTAGATTGCTGACATCTTCCTCATCTATGTGATCCTCATTCTCTTTCTCCATATTAGTGAGGGATTGTTCTATACTTGACATAGACTGCATGTTGATTGTGTCCATCTGTTCGGTTGAATCTTCCATACTTGGCAATGTACCGTCTTGACTCTGGTTTTCTATATTTGTTGCTTGGTGCTGGGAAAGTAGGTGAAACAATTAGTTTGGTTATCAAAGCATGAATTAGGGGACAGTTGTGGTGTTAATCTGTTAATTTTGGGGTTGAAATGGTTGTGGTAACACAATTCATACATACATACATATACTCACGGCTATAAATCCCTAGAAGGGGTAGCCAGAGCTAAGGAATTAGAAATTCCTCAGCCACGTTTGGAAAATTGAGTGGGGAAAAGATGGTAAAGTAAAGGTCGCCTCTTACATATTCCCATCAGTAGAAACGGGGTAGTGCTATTCTAAGCCGACACTACAGGGATTCATGTAACAAAATTCATGATGAAGAATAATTAAACTGAATTTGTATTGATAACAACATCAGTAGATCTATGGGAAAACCACTACTTTTTGTGGAGAAGACATGAGTTTAAAGCCTGTAAAATGTGAAGTTACTTTATCAGGCTTTTAATTGGTAAGGTAAAACATAGAGAGGAAACCCACATAGCTGAGTTATACTTGGTCATATGACAGTGAGTTAGTATAAAATTAGCAATAGGCATGCCATGTTGTTGGCATTGCATCTGAGTGCAATGTCCTAACAAAATATGAGAGATTATACTACTTTTTAAAAAAAGATGTATTACCAACTTTCGCTTGCATCTGAACGAACAAAGGCTTTTAGAAATGGGCACTATTTATGAAGAGGTATATTATTACTTACAGCATTAATTTCCTCATCAGTCAACATGCTCTCACTCAGCCACTCTTCTTGACTAGGACTAGCTGGTGATGCACATCCATTGTGTTCTTCTTGGGTAACCTCACCCACCTAGGAAAGAAAAATTCTTCAAAACTATCATATATAAGTAGCCAACTGTCATTTGGCTGGATGGATGTTATTTTATAAATACAATAAAGTCTCAAAACAGGGTAACCAGATCATTTGAGTAGGATCTCCTTCAACCTCTTTTAAAGGGTTGGATAGAGATTAAAATATAAAGAATCTTTGGTGAATGGTTTCCAACCATATTTCCCAACAATCTCAAAGATCTCAAAAAAACATAATCAACTTCGTTAGACAACCACAGGCAGCAAAGGGTCAGCAATGGTCCACTTATAGATGCTTTCATACATACATATATGCACGGCTATAAATCCCTTAACGGGGTAGCAAGAGCTTTGGAATGCAAAATTCCTCAGCCACTTTTGGAAGTTGATTGGGGAGAAGATGATAAAATAAATGTTTTTGGTGATGGGTCCAAAAATCACTTAAGAAGCTCCTATACTGTTAGTCTACTCTTACGATCACCTACGGGTAGAAATGGTGTAGTGTTATTCTAAGCCAACACTACACACCAAAAATAATGCTTTCAATCTTTTAGAAATGATCTATAATTACGAACTATTGGATCAACCCCAGTTTCGCCAGGGTGGTTATTTTTCAAATATCAAAGTTCTCCTCAAATACTGCTCACCCATGAAATTAAACGTGAAAAATATTTGTTTATATTCGTGTACCGGTTAGGTACCCTATTAATTACAAACAAACAACTAATTAGAATGTTTTGTTCATGAAAACCTCATGTGGGGATTATTATTAATAAATAAAGGCGTATACTTTGAGGTGTATACGTTAGATTCCCGCTGAAGTCGAAATTTTTCTTTCCTTTATTTATTAAAAAAACAACTATTCCCTATATTCGTCTATAATAAGTATAGATAAACATAGACGAACAGCACAAATTTGAAAAAACAGTGGGTTTCTTAGTGAGGAATCACTGCTGATTTCGAGGTTATATTTGTATATTTATTCTGAAAATACTTAACATTCTTGTTTATTTGGATATAAAATAGTATTTCGTTACCCACTTCGCATTTTAATACTTTTGAAGGCGGCTCTTCAAGCTCCATTTGTAGTTAGATATTAATACTTGTTCAAACACAAACAGATAATACGTTTTATATAAATTAAAATGTTTTTATTTAATCTTATAATGAATAACTCTTCATCTAACAATCAACTAACTAGCTTCAATTTAAATAACTTATCCTATGATACGAAATCATAAAAGTATTGAAAAAAGTTCTTAAAACAAGAAAGCAAAGCAAGCAATTTTTTTTTCCAATTTGTCCAATGGACAGGCAAAGGTTTTTCAAACATGCAGCCTAGTCATTCGTAATCCTTTTTTCATCAGTATAATTTTTCAGTAAATGTCTTCCGTGTCTTATTGTTTTTTGTATTTTAGTCGATACCCTCTTATATTTGTCTTCAGTTTTTTTATGAAGTAAATTATTTCATAAAATAAGTGAGTCCAATTGTCCATTTCATTAATTATCTCAAATTCATGTTCAAAGCCGAAGCTTGCTAGCGCTTCTACTGTCATTCCCAGTCCAAGTTTCCTTTGCTTTATTTTTATTTACATTTGCTTATCTTAATAAATTATAACCTAAAATTAAAAATGCTGAAAAAGAAAAACCCTATACCTACATAACTTAACTACTAAATTAAATTTCATTTACTGTACATAAAATAAACCTATATATATGTCGTGGCCATATCGTAGATTTGAACACATCGTGAAATGATCGATCATTTCATGAAATGGTCACATTTCATGATGTGGCCAACTTCATTTGACCAGATCATAAAATCGTCAACGTTTCACGATTTTGTCATCCACGCTTGGCCAGATCGTAGAAATAGAGTAACCTGTGAAATGCGATCCAAACTCTACAGTTTTTTAACATATTGGTCAGTTTTTTCGTAATTAGCAAAGTATTCGAAAACCTTTTCGTCGAAAACTCTTTTGTTGTCACTTTTTCCTCGCTTAATAGCGAATTATCAACTTTTTTACTGCGAGAAATAACACTTTTGACAGCGACCGCCATCTTCACACATAAACAAAGCGTTTTCAGCGCCTCTACCGGTAATTAATGTAACTACTTTACGATATGACCAAATAATCTAAACCATTTCATGAAGAGGCCGCGCGTTTAGTTGGCCATATCGTGAAACGATTTCTTATCATTGATCTGCCCAAACCACATCACGATGTGGCCAATAAACAGTTGAACATTTCATGAAATACGACCATTTCATGAAATGATCGATCATTTCATGATGTGTTCAAATTTACGATATGGCCACGACATATACAAGAGTATGTTAACACATTTTGGAGAAGACCTTCTATGGAGCGCGGGATTGAAACTAGCCGTGTGTAGGTCCGGCTCGGTGGATTCAAATGATTCGAATCCCTGCGTGAGCCTGATTGGCCTAACCGGCCCCACTCTTTCTTATCAGGTGCGAGTTTGCTTAACCGGGCCGCTCCGCACCGGCTCGGTTCTATTGTTTTCGAACAACAGGCTCAGGCATCAGGTTCAGGATCGGTTCGATTATTACCGTTACATTTGCTTGCTGAATGTGAGAGCGAGACAAAAATGTAATACAATTTGAACTCGGGAGACAGAGACGAAAAGAGAATTGTCCTTTTGTGTTCTTTGTTTGCCAATTTCGTTTAATAAGTAGATTTATCAATCTTTTCATAAATAATGGTGTTAATTGTGATATTATAAATACGATAGTGTTTTATGTTGTGTAACTTTCTGATTTGCATATATTTATGTGTAGACATTGTTATAAGATGTTGTTAAGATGTTTCTAAATATATTTTTTTTTTACATTTGGATATTTGTATGTTAGCGAACCTAGCCTGTACACAAACAGAATCATTATACATATGAGTTAATTGATTTTTAAATGTATGTCAACAGCGATCGTTACGTTCCGCGAAATAAGCGTGGTATTTTTTGGTTGTTTGATTCAGTTCCGAATTTCTTAACCGAGCCGGATTCGATAAGCGGTCCGGCCCGGTTAAGAGGATTCAGTACCGGAACTGAGCTTGAACCTGGTGATTCGAATCCCCTCGCGGAGCTGGATCTACCCAAGCCTAATTGAAACTCCACTACCATAAATTTCTATAAGCTCGCAAAACAACACAAGGCGCTGCGCTGAATGCCGAAAGCCGAGCAGCCGAAAATCAAATGAGATATTGTTTCGTCATTTTGGGATTGGCAATGTTTACATAACGACGTGTCAGACATTTGCATTCGAAAGAGGTGAGAGTTTACTCTAGTGACCAAAACGTAATCTGCACAAAACCACATAAAACTTTCTGCCGCGATAAAACTGATTGCGACAAACCCAAGGCATAGTATCGACAGTAACCTTAAGAGAAGAATAAAATACACCTTTGTTAAGAATCTCTGTACAATGTTTCCAGTGTTGATCCCATATATTACTCATTCTTTGCTTTAAGAGAGTAACAATATCAGTATAAGGAAGAGCAACATTTAATGTATTTGTTGTTAAATCAAGAGAAGTTATTTTTCTAGCCAATAAATCAGCCTTTTTAACCGACTTCAAAAAAAGGAGTGTTCTCAATTCGACCGGTATATATATATTTTTTTTTTTTTATGTTTGTTCGCCGATTACTTTGTTATTTATGAACCGATTTTGATTATTATTTTTTTATTCGAAAGAAGATACTCCCAGATTGGTACCATGATGAGGATATCAGGGTCTGATGATGGGATCCTGGAGAAATCGAGGGGAACCCTCAAATTTTATAGGCAAATGTACCGCGTTTTACATATTTTCTGAACTTTTATTGGCATTTGCTTCTGAAAATCATATTGTTATGCTGCTGAGCTGATGATAGAAGGTGTGGATCCTCAATCACTAGGTATTAGGAAACAGTTCTTTCCACATTCTATATAGATTTATACTCCTCTTCGTAGCTTTTATGAAGAGAAGTACAGGTTCACTAAACATTTCTTTTGTTATGTTATTGTTACCGAGAAAGTACCATGAGACCAGGATCTGATGATGGCATCCCAGGAAATCGAGGGGACTGTCGAAACTCACAATTATGTGACAGTGTATTTGTTCAAAACGCCGATAGGCCTGCCCTGTATAATGTAAGAACACTGCCTAATAAATCGTGGGTACTCTGAACAACAGGTGACAATGTCACGTGATATTCAGAAGTATTACTACCTCTGCTAACCCCTTCAGGGATATTCGGCGTGAGCGTTTGAGTCTTTCTTGAGATGTAGAATTGAAGACCATCGCCTTTCGAAGGATTTTAAGAACAATGTAAGGTTACATATGGTTGAGCCTATTTAATATCGTACTATAATAGAAATACCGGAAATACGAAGAATAATACAGTATCTGTCGCTTCCTCATCCGAGAGGCATCTTTGCCAGGTCTACCCATCTCTAAAACTCGTAAAATAAAATAATTTTTAACAAAAAGAAAACCGACTTCATAGAAAAACAAACGAAAATAAACAATCTAGTACTAAAAAGTACGAAATAAGTTTTTTTAATTGAATATGAGTACTGTGATTGATACCTTAGCAATTTCTTTATTCCACACGCGTCAGTTCAACCTACCTAAATATTACAATTCTCTTAAATTAATTTTTGAGTCGGTGCCAGACAAACAAAAGTAAATTCACCCTGCTATCTATCTCTGATTATTACAATCTAAACAATATATATCTATCGCCTAACGTTTTAAATGATAATACGTACAAAAATCAATTTACCCTACAACTACAAGGTACCCTACATTTTACATGTATATGAAGTGCGAAATACACACTTCTTATTATCAATTATCATCAAGGCTGGCACCGGCTCACAAATTAATTTAAGAGAATTTTAAGATTTAGGTAGGTTGAACTGACGCGTGTGGAGTAAAGAAATTGCTAAGGTATCAATCACAGTACTCATATTCAATTAAAAAAACTTATTTCGTACTTTTTAGTACTAGATTGTTTATTTTCGTTTGTTTTTCTATGAAGTCGGTTTTCATTCCCAAAAACTCCAACATGAGATGGAATCCACATAAAGTCTACCAAAATATTGTTTTTATAAAGATCAAACCAAATTTCTTTAATGTCATAAATAATATAATGCGCGTGAGCATTTACTTTATTATTCCCTAAACTTTTTAATACACTCATGCTGTCAGACACAATGAGCCATCTTTTGAAAGCACCATGAGAAGACTGAATACTTCAGCAGTGAAAATTGATGCATTCTTATCTATTTTATAACATAGCCATAAATTTAAAGTCTGACTATAAATTGCAAATGATACACTATTTTAATTTTTTGAACCATCAGTGTAAACAAAACTATAATTAAGCAATTCAGAAAAAATCTGATAGATTTCCTCCTTTGTGCTTAAATTTGGATTAATCATAAAATTCATTTCTGGATATTTACTTTCAAATGAGCCATCATAACATGGCAATTTTTTATCAGTCAGATGAATATTTAAGTTGGATAAAACTTGAATAAAATTATTAAGATCTTGTAAAATGTAAAAAGATTTACAAGCACTCACAGGTGTATTTACCAGGTTACTAAGTAATATATTATTGTTGCTAAAAAGTTTAAGAATAAATCGTTCTTTTAAATATGAAAAACGAATATGAATGGGTGGTAAACGACATTCAACTTCCATTGAATTGATTGGAGTTGAGCAAAAAGCACCAGTGATAAGTCTTAGATTTTTGTTTTGAATTTTTTCTAGTTTTTCTATTAAGTTTTTTTCAGAAGCAAAACACATGAAACCATATTCAAAATGGCTACGAATTAATGATTTATACAACATTAAAAGAATTTTAGGGTCAGATCCCCAAGAAGATCCTGCTAACGACTTAAGTATATTGAACGATTTATTGGCCCTAACTATAATAGAATCAACATATTTTTTCCATGAAAGGTTACTGCAAAATGTAACACCTAAAAATTTTATTTCTGAAACAACAGGCAGAACTTTGTTATTGTACAATATGGATGGTGTAATCAAGCCAGAAGTTTTCCTGAAAACAACAACCTTTGTTTTATTTTCATTTACAGATAAATTTAAATAATTGAAATACTTTTGTAGGTCTTTCATAACCTTATTAAGAAGAGAAGTAGAAGTTTCTAAATGATCACCTTCAGTATAAACAACAAGATCATCAGCATATTTCAAATTTTTGATATAGGGTCCAAAGTTATTATTCAAAAGATGAATATATAAAATAAATTATAATGGAGACAAAACACCACCTTGACAAACCCCAACAAAACCCTGTCGGGGCCCATATAACTGATTATTATATTTAACATGCACCATTCTTTCAGTCAAAAAATTGTTAACCCAAAAAACTATTTTTTCAGGAATACCCATACTACGCAACTGCTCACAAAGGATATCAATATTAATATTATTAAAAGCACAAGAAATATCAAAGAAAACTCCTATCAAAAATTTGTTTTGATCCATATTCTTTTGTATGTCCAAATGTAATTGACATATACTTTCACGAGCTGACCGGCCTCTACGAAATCCTAACTGATTAGTTGGTAAGATATTATTTTTTTCAACATAGAATTCAATTCGTTGTTTTAGCAATTGTTCAAAAACCTTTCCGACACAAGATGTTAGTGCTATTGGGCGATATGAATCTGGATCACCTTCAAGTTTTTCTGGTTTCAAAATTGGTATCAAACAATCTGTTTTCCAATCAGATGGAATTATGTTGTTTTCCCAGAGATAATTCATTAGAAGAAGAATTACTTGTAAACTTTCACAACTTAGCTTTTTGAGAAGAATGAAGGGAATGCCATCTAACTAAACCAAAAGCAGTATCTCGACGTGAATATAATGCTGACTTTAATTCTTGTAATGAGAATGGTTTAACCATAAATTTACAACAATTTGATATTGAATTAAAATTTTCACTGCATTTAAAGGGTATATTAACAAAATCAGGTGTAAATTTCTTAAGAAAATCAATTATCCAAGTATTGTTGTTTGAATTTTTTGGAATAAATGTTTTATTAAATTTCCTCATATGTTTCCAAATTACAGATAGAGGAGTAGAACGGTTGAATGAAGAACATAATGCCAACCAACTATTTCTTCTTTCTGACTTCAAAGTTCTTTTTTTTAAAGCTTGCAATCTTTTAAACTCAATGTAGTTTTCTATTATTGGGTCATATTTAAATTTAATATAAGCTTCTTTGGAAGCTCGCACGACTTCTGTACATGTGTTATTCCACCATGGAAGATAAAGTCTCTTTTTAGAATGTTTATTTTTACAATTATTTACAGAATTTTTATTGTTTTGAAACCTATAAATGCATTTTTCAACAGCAGAATGCAATATAGTGCAAAATAATGTATATGCATTTTGAGGAGAATATAATTTAAAATTAAAATTAGAGAGGATAGAATCAACCATTTTGGCATACTTATGCCAGTCAACTCGATTAAAATTAGGATATAGGGGCAATTTGACCCCTTGACCAGTGCAATTATTGTTAGAATTATCATTTGTAACTTGAACTTTTATTATCACAGGAAGGTGATAGCTACCCATTGGATCGTCATAAACAGACCATTCAGATGATAAGGCTATTGAAGGAGAAACTATTGTTAAATCTAAAGCATTTGGACGCCAAGACTGTGTACCAACTGTGGTTGGTTGACCATCATTCAAAAGAACTAGATTGTTATCATCAATGACTTCTAAAAGCATTCATCCACGAGGCGAATCGGAGCCACAACCCCATGATGTGTGATAGGCATTGAAATCACCAGCAAAAATCATAGGGCTAGGAATTGATTTGATTAAACCATCCAATTGGTTTTTATTAAGAACCGGTTTACTATTAGGGGGACAATATACACTTACTACAGATATTTCTCTATTATTAATTGTAATTTTAACACAAATATTTTGTAAAAATTCGTTAAAAACTGTAGAAATTCTAGAATAATTAAAACAATTTTTTACCAATATACGAGGGCTGCTATTTATGTATCCGGAATAAAAAAAAGAAACAAACATATATCAATTAATATGGTTTTATTGCTTCTCAAAATATTCGCCGCTCAGATCTATACACTTTTGCATGCGTTGAAACCAATTTTCATAGCACTTTTTCCACTCAGACTGAGGTATCTCCAAAACGTGCATTTTGAACGCATCGACTGCCTCTTCGCGGCTCGAAAAACGTTGACCACGTAATTTTTTCTTCACATTTGGAAATAAATAAAAATCATTGGGTGCCAAATCAGGGCTGTACGGCGGATGACCTGTCAATTCGATCTTTTGAGCTTCTAAAAACTGAGTTGTGACGGCCGACCTGTGACAGCTAGCATTGTCGTGATGCAGAATGATTCTACGTTGTCGGTTAGTCTTTCTTATTTGTTCAAAGACTTCCGGCAAACAAATGGTCGTATACCACTCCGAATTAACAGTTTTACGATTCTCTAAAGGCACTGTAGCTACATGGCCATTTATACCAAAAAAACAAGCGACCATTTGCTTCAATGTGCTTTTTGCACGAATAACTTTTGTTGGGTTCGGCTCATCTTGGAACACCCACACCGTGGACTGCTGCTTAGTTTCGGGGTCGTAAGCGTAGATCCAAGATTCGTCACCTGTGTAGATATTATAAACAGCTTTTGACGCACCACGGTTGTATTTTTTTAACATTTCTTTGCACCAATCGACACGAGCCTGTTTTTTATCAATACTCAAGTTGTGCGGAATCCAACGGGAGCAAATTTTTTTTACAGCTAAATGTTCATGAAGTATCTTATGTATGCTCGTCATACTAATGCCCAGAGATGCCTCTATCTCACGATATGTAACATGACGATCTTGAGTTATTAGTTCCCGGACAGCATCGATGTTTTGAGGTACAACGACCGTTTTAGGGCGACCTTCTTTAATTTCATCAGTAAGCTTAGATCGTCCACGATTAAACTCGCTAAACCAGTGATACACAGTGGTCTTTGAGGGTGCTTCATCCCCAAAAGTTGAAGTAAGCTGATCGATGCACTGTTTTTGAGTTAGACCACGCCGAAAATCGTAAAAAATCATGGCACGAAAATGTTCACGAGTTAAATCCATGGTGGTGAAGACACGCAATTTTCAAAATGACGCTACGATGTGAAAACAATTGACAGTCACATAAAAATAAATGTATTCTAAAGCTAAAGAGTTCTATTTTTAAATGATGTAATTACTTTTTAAATTATTGTTCTGTAAGTGGCCAGTTCCGGATACATAAATAGCAGCCCTCGTAGCTACACCGTTATGTTTGTTACCACAATCATTTCTTTCTATTTTATAACCTGGTACATTGAATTTTTTACTTTGCAACCAAGTTTCACAAACTATTGCAACATGCATATTGTTATCATAAAGAAATTGAGTAAATTGGCTTTTGTTGCACAGTATACTTTGCGCATTCCATTGAACTATATTTATTATATCCATTAAGAAGTTTTGGGATTTGTCTTAGCACTGAAAGTTTGTTGCAATATGTTTTTTATTGTGTTAGAATTTATAGTTATATCTTTATTAGTTACTATTTTTACTACTGCTTCTGTCAATAAAGTCAAAAATTTATCTGACTTTGTTAAATTTTGCATTTGTATATCAATTGATTTTGCACCTAAGTTGGGAAATGCATTTTCATTTAATAAATCAGAATACTTAACTGCGTGTGACTTTATTTTATTTTCTTCTATTTTTTGTTTTTTAATAGGACATATCGATGAAATAGCAACATGATTGCCATTGCAATTTATACATTTAGCATTTTCTTGTTTTATTGTACATATTTTATAACTGTGACCTCCGGTGCAGATAGAACAAATTTCAGTATTTAGCTATATGACCATATCGCATACATTTTAGACATTGTTTGACGGGGGGATGTATTTTATCAACTCATGACGCCAAGAATCTATGTATACATAATCAGGTAGCACAGTGGAAGCAAAGGTAACTGCAACAGTTTGAATAGGTTGGTATTGTGGATTCCCATCACTATTACGAACCCTACGCATGAAGCGCCGAACCTGAACAACATTACAAGAACTGCCAATTAATGAAAATATCTGTTTATTTGAATATGTTGTTGAGACTGAGGAAAGAACCCCAGTAACTTCAGTATCGCCAGCCGGAATATTAGCAAACATGTTGAGTTCATCCAGTATTTTTTTATTTTGAATAAACTTATTGGCACGGTTTGCTCGATCAAAAGTGATACCAACTTTTAATTTGTTTATTGATCTCAGATGTAAAACACCTGAAATACATTTTTTGCGAAGAACCCTTGATAATGCAAGACGATCATAATCTGTAATTGGCTTATCTGCTGTCTTATGGGATAAAAAAACTATAAACTCTGTCTTGTTAGAATCTTCAGGGTATTTTCTTAGATAATTGTCAATTTTATATATTCTGTACTTATCTGTATTTTCCTCAGCGATGGAATTTGAAGACAACGATGAACTATCAGACTCTTTCTGAATAGAAAAGTTATCTATCCCTTCAGAAGAAGCCACATCTTCATCTTCTTTTCTTTTACGTTTTCTTTTACCTCTAGACATTTTTATATTTATTAACTTATATACACACTATTTTTAACGATATTTACAGCTTGAATTTCTATACCCAATCCAATAATTAAAAGTTTTTAATAATAATTTAAGAAGAGCGCCTTTTTTTCCGACTCTTTTCCCGCCCTTTTTTTCCAAAGCAAGCAAACAATTTCTTCACAGACAATATAGGGTACGAGCACAAACTATATAGAGATTATTACGTAATCAGACTAACCACTGCCCTAGCTATCGACAAGACTTTAGTCTATGACGTGGGAACGTTTGCTTTTGGCATGTTTTGTTTTTATTTAAACGAAAGAATGACTAAATGGCTCTCCAATGCGTTATAGTGGTAAGTTATGCCAGCTGCGAACTAGAGGGACCACATAGGCCCTTGGGGGAAAACAAAAGTGCTTATTTTTTATATTATTATTTTTTAAGCTTTTTGCCCGCGACTTCGTCCGCTTGGACTTTATTTTTTGCATCCGATTTACATACAAAATAGTTTTTAGTTCAGTAGTTGAGGTGTTAAGATGGAATGTAGTCGCAACGTACATTACATTAAAATATACGTACTTGCTTTGCATTCAGAAGATACATACATATAAAGAAAGAAAATGTGCACTCATTATAAAATAAATAGAACATAATGTTAATTATAAGTAGCGTCGAAAAGTGTACCGGACTATTTTTAGTGCCATAGGTTCTTACACATCCAACATTTTTATGCATACGACAAAGATTACCTTCCTTGAGTTAGTTTTGGTTTATATTCAAACATCTAGGATTTATGACCCACTCAACACTATAGGCTGTATAGTTTATATCTTACCCTGTTCTAAAATGAAACAAGGATACAAACAAATAATACTGTCATTATCAATCTACCCCAAATCTACCCTAAGGTCAAGAACAAACTAGAGGAGTCATAAGGCCGTGGGTACGAGTACAGACAGACTGCCTACCACGGCCTTATGACTCCTCTCCTCTAGCATGACTATGAAACTTCATACAAAATATATTTTTATCAAGGATACTCTACACTATGGATAGGCCCTAAACACTCTCAGAGCGTAGCAGGGGGTGTGGCCTATTGGCACTTAAAATGGCTGACCTAGGGTTGTATCATGCAAGAATCAGAATAGAAAAATATCGATAAATTTGCCAACATATTTATGTAGAAATAATTTATTTCAACAGTGGGAAAATACTTTTAATTTAGATCTAGATATTTTAACACCAGTTTTAAACCTTCGTTTCGCCACCATGGATCACACATCACCATGGATTTAACTCATGAACATTTTCGAGCGATAATTTATTATGATTTTCGGCGTGGGGTAAGTTAAAAGCAGTGCATCGATCAGTGGTTCAGTGAGATTAATCATGGGTGTCATATGCTCAAGGACGACTTTAAATCGGTTGTCGTACACATGACATATACTTACTTATGGCTATAAATCCCTAGATGGGGTAGCCAGAGCTAAGGAATGACAAATTCCTCAGCCACCTTTGGGAAGTTGAGTGGGGAAAAGTTGGTAAAATAAAGGTTGTTGGTGATGGGTGTCTAACCGCATCGCCCAAAATTCCCTTAAAACGCCGTTAAAAGTCCGTTAGTCGCCTCTTACGTACACCCACCGGAAGAAATGGGGTAGTGCTATTCTAAGCCGACACTACACAGTTGTCGTACACGTAGAACAAAATATTGATGCTGTGCTTGACTTATTTTGCAAGATCGTACATATAAATACTAAAAAAACAACGTAAATAAATTAAAAATGTCTCATTTATTCATTTTTAAATAACGTCAATTAGTTATAACACGTTCTGAATGAAACCTTTTCATTCGTGATTTTTTTATGATAAACCATACCATTTTTTTACACTGCAATGCCAATTTTTATGCCGATGGTTGATGATTTCAAAGCCAATACCATCAAGCCACTTTCTTCTCCGTGCTTCACTTGTAGGAAACCTGAAATTATTTAATTTTAGTTATCAATAACCACCTCATAAGTAACAAATGTGAAGAAAAGTGTAAACTATAAAAATAATGTTACCTACATTTTGGAAGGCATTTAGATTTTTAATAGGTTAACCAACCAACCAACTCAAACCGAATCTGATAGTACTTAAACATCGATAATACTAAATGATCAGTGTTTCACATCACTAGGTAAACAATGAGAGGGAATAATTTTGGAAGAAAACATGAAAACTAAGCCTTTTATGGCGAAAATATTACAATTATCATGAAGTTTCCTCTGATCACATCGAGGAAGCATGAAATACACCAAAAAAACACTCTTGACCGAAGTGAAAACAAAGAAAATAATTACTTACTTGTGTTGGATTCACCAATAAAACTCTCTTGGAAATTAACTTTGTTTATTCTCACTTTTGCCATACGACGACTGACAAACAACTGACTCAATAATACATCCTACTTATATATCTAACTTCACTTTTGACAGTTCTCAACCGGAAATCATCAAATTAGTTACTGTCGCTTCAGTAAATTTATACAGACAAATCAATCAGCAAATACTTATGTAAATAATATTAGAATAAACCTTAAAATAATACTAAATATCTAACACTCGGCCATCCGTAATACATGTACACGTCCCCGTGTAGTTATTAAACAATTTACAAAACAATCTACAATATTGATTTCATATATTCTAGTAGTAAGTACTAGTCATAAATTCGGATGTCCTAAAAGAGACATTGAAAACATTTACAATAACAGTCATAGGCACTCATAAAGGAACACTATCATAGAAACATAATTTCAATTCTGCGAGTTAAGTAATGATAAAATTACAAGAAGTATAATCAATCAATATAACCAGGGTAGTTATTAGCTTACACATTCTGTGCAGTGTAAAATACAATAATATGATATAATAACTTTTTTTTTTTTTTTTTTACTACCTACCACTAACATATCTTATAACATTTAATTTATATTAAACTAAACTTATACAATCTCATTTACATACAACTTTACTTATACATGTTGTTGTCGTCCTATGGCACCCCACTGGTGCACAGGGCCTGCACAAGCTCCCGCCACGCCTTCCTGTCTGCCGCGACTTCCCTGGCCGCACTCCAACTCAGTCCCACCGCTCGCAGCTCGCTCTCCACGCTCCGGCGCCAAGTGTGTACGGGACGGCCGCGGGCTCGCTTGCCTACTTTACTTATACATAATATCTATTATTTATTGTTTAGCGATAAGTTCGCCTGTTGTCAACCTGATTATTGTATTTGTCTGTGTATTTTTTCGGTGTTCAATAAAGTGTATTATTATGTATTAATGGGCCAAGCCTCATTCTATCTTGGAACCCATGAGGAATGGTGTAGGTGTTATTTACCGTACGCCCATTCAATATACCACAAGGAACATTACATACACTTTTACTTATACATAACATAACATAAACGTTCACGCCGAATATCCCCGAAGGGGTTGGCAGAGGTACTAATACTTCTGAACATCACGTGACTTTGTCACCTGGTGACTTATACATAATATCTATTATTTATTGTTCGCCTGTTGTTAACCTGTTTATTGTATTTGTCTGTGTATTGTTTCGGTGTTCAATAAAGTGTATTATTATGTATTAACGGGCCAAGCCTTACCTATCTTGGAACCAATCAGGTGCAGGTCTCATCTATTTTATTCTCATTCAATATACAACAAGTAACACTCAACGGGCCAAGCCTCATCTATCTTGGAACCGATTAGGTGCAGGTCTCATCTATTTTATTCTCATTCAATATACAACAAGTAACACTCAACGGGCCAAGCCTCATCTATCTTGGAACTGATTAGGTGCAGGTCTCATCTATTCTACTCTCATTCAATATACAACAAGTAACACTTAACGTGTCAAGCCTCATCTATCATGGAACCGATCAGGTGTAGGTCTCATCTATTCTACTCTCATTCAATATACAACAAGTAATACTTAACGTGTCAAGTCTCATCTATCATGGAACCGATCAGTTGCAGGTCTTATCTATACTACTCTCATTCAATATACAACAAGTAACACTCAACGGGCCAAGCCTCAAGTAGCTTGCATCCGAATTATCTTAATACAGATTACACCTACCGACAAAATTATGAACAAAATCTTATTAAGGTATATCTAAATTTCAATCAGTGAAACATATATTCATAACAATCAAAAGTGATTGGTACATTCTAGGTATGTTCTAAAGTGCTTAGCTCAATCAAAATGATAATGGGACTCTAAAATATTCTCGAAATATCGATTATTCTTTTACTTCACGTATCTACAATAGGTAACGGTAAGCGACAGCAATATTAAAACCATAATTATACAAAAAGCTAAAATTGATGAGTATTGGAAACCCACCTCAAGCTCACGCATTTGCTCCGAGCATTTTGAAGAAAAATATTTTGATTTAACTAAATCTGGAATTAGAAGACTTGTGAAAGATGCCATACCCACGAAGGCATATTTGTACTATATTTGAAATATATACCTATCTGAATATACGTAATATCATACATATAAATATATATCTTACTATAATATTATAATTGTAAAAGTGTGGATGTGATTGTTACGCTTTCAGACAAAATCTACTAAAGAAATTTGGATGAAACTTCCGCGCAAAGAAAAAAATGATGATGTATTTCACCAGAATTTACAGGAAGAACCGTCAACCACGTTAGAAAAGGTGACATGATGAATTTATGAAAATTTAATGTGTTTATCCTCGAATTCACCATCATTAGAATATTTAACATAATATATTGTAGGATATATCTCAAGTAGCGTAGCTCGATCCATAATTAAATCTATAAAATGTGTCTTTTGCACAGAATCGCTGCTATCGCAAGATCTTTTATGGTTTAATTTAGTTAAATTAATTGGATTAAAAGATCGCGTGGCCTCTGTTATCCTTCTGAAGATATTTATAATGTATGTTTGAAATGCGGAGAGTTTGTCAGAAAGATATTGAAGGACCAATTGATTATATATAACTTCAAATAAACAGCGCCCTTTTATTGTCGTTACAATATTTAAACAGTTTCTAGGTAATAGTATTTTTCCATTTAATTCCGAAGAACATATAAATGGGCTAAGCCACCGCATTAATTTGATAAGAACCATAATAGAAAATACATAAATTTAAGATTCCAATATATTTCAAAATGTAAAACTTTTGCAGTAAGTGTCGAATCCAAAAGACAGCATTATAAAAAAATAACCCAGCAAAAGGCAATTAACAGACTGTCTTCAAATTGTTTTTTTTTATTAATATATTATTATTTTTTTTTTTTTATCAACTTAACGTTTTTAGTAAAGTTGTCTTTATAATATGTAACATACACAAAAATATACTTGATAAAAATTTAAAAACATGCTTTTGTAGCATATTTAACTAAAATAAATAGGCGTCCTGGAAGATTTGCTTTGTGTGAACCCATCTCCGATAAGCCAAACCACCACATACGTTTGACAAACCTACAATTCTAGGAAAAGAGAATCGATTTTTATTAAAGGTAGCAGTGAGACTTACTAGATGTTTGTAATCCGGTATGTTGTAGAAGTCTTGAGGTTTGCGATTAACAATTCATTTCTTCGAGAATTTTATAAATTTTATGGGTTAGGTGATAGATAGAGGGATGAGCACTTAATGAGGATATTAACGATTATTTTAAATATTACTAATGTATTTCACAGTCTTTTCTGCACAATATTGTCAACTCAATTTTCGATTGATTAGGTACCTTAGCAACGACCATAGATATATATTTGAATTTTTGATTCGTGCCAGTACCATAACACTTTCTACCTTCAATGATACTCGAATCTTCTGAAATAAAGAAACATCCGAACTTCAATAAAGATGATAGTTGGCCATTACCACCTGCTTGGACCCCGATCATAAGCACCACCAAGCAAGGGAAGAACACTAGCAAGACTCTACTAACTAAAAACTAACGCTAATTTTATGAAATCAAAGTTTGAACTTTAGATTTTTCAGAATATCTAATTGTACTAATAAAAAAAAAGCTGTTGTTTATATTTTTAATGGAAGTGTTTTTTTTTTTTCATCTTATTATTTAAAAGCATTAGATAATTCACGATTATGTTCAAATATAGAAAAGAACATTTTGATATTTCAGAAAATATAATTTTACTAAGAAGTTAAAAAACTATTAAAGCTATTGTTTTATTTTTAATTTAAGTTTTTTTTTTTTTTTTATGTTATCTTTTAAAAGCATTAAATATTTCATGTTTTTTTTTTTTTAAGTATAGAAAAAGAACATATTAAATAATTATTAGGAGTTTGGTACAAGATATACAATTGCAGACTGGCGATGGGGTTAAGCTTGCAACATTGAGGGGCGTGAAGTGTAGTGAGAGCGGGGGGGATTATTGGACCATTTTGCCGAACCGATTGTGTACTGACTACGGTGTCTGGAGGAAACTAAGTTTGTAATTATAACACTATTAATCCATCTCAGAACACAATTGATTGTCAACATAATATACATATTATATCTGTAATCTGAACATCACCACGGCTAGTGATCTTCTTCAACAGAAAACAAGGAATCTGATCTTTGAAAGGGTACCCAGGGTTTCAATTTATCCGAAGCTACGACGGTAGAGTAACTACGATTATAAGATGGTATTAAATGGTATTACGGCATTTGTATTTAGTATGCCCATAGCGTAGACAAGTGTCATACCTCAATATTGGTTTGGGCAACTAGATATATAATGCTATATATAAACTAGATATATAAAACTGGATATATATAATACTAGTGTTAATTGTCTGTTCTTTGCGAGATGGATCGAATTCGGGTAGTGTGTTATGCTCAAATAACTTATTGCTGATCGTACCGCCACGTAATGTTTGCAACGCATTTACTAATTGAGTCAGAATACTATCACTATTATTTTGTTGTAAACTATTACTATTATGGAACTCACATCACACAAATCCCACACACATCACACACATCCCATACATTCACACACATCCCATACACTCACACACACTCACATCTGTAGCCCGCCGTGGAGTGACCTGACAGACTTTGACTGTGACTGCACTTGCGGAGGAGTGACGCCCGCTGCCACGCTTGCGGCTGTGTGAGCGCCGGCGCTGCGACCGCCAGGTGCTTTCGCGCTCGAGGCTGCGCGATCGTCGTTCCGTCCGCTGGAAGCCGCTGGGTAGCAGGCTGCGAGAGCTCCGACAGCGGCTCCGACTGCTACCGCGCACCGGACTGCGCGAACGACGTTGTGAAGCTCTGGATCTGTCGCGCTCGTGGCTGCGCGACCGTAGCTGTGTTCGGCGTCGCGAACGCCGTGTGTGGTCGCCGTCCAGCTGCGACCGGCGGCCACTGTCATGAGTACTGGCACGCGATCGGTCTCGGCTGCGCGGAGACCGTCGCGATGGAGTACGTACTTCTCGTGAAGCTCAGCCATCGTTATCCATGTTCCTGGAATGCACCGAGTTTTCCGGACAGTACTTGATTCAAATTAAATTTCCTACTTTAGACATGGATAATAACTACTTTTCTACGAGAAAACATTACTTACTGTATCATAGGGTAATTAATTAATATTTCAGGTGAGGGAGAATGTATTAGGTTGTGTTGTATTAGACTGTACTAATGACCTTGTTCTATACAATATCTTATTTTGGTTCCGATATCGGTAAACACATAAAAAACGGAAAGCCTAAGTAATTTCTATTAGTAGAAAAAAAAAATACAATTAATTATTCAAATAAGAAGAAAAGGAATGGTTGGTTCAAGTAATTTCATCATGTAGATGATATCTTATTAAAACAGCTATTGTTCTCATAACCAATCACATTAAAGAACCCCCGCTTCACTTCATGTATTTTATCTTGCTTGATCATAGAATAAAGAGTTTTGTCTGCTTGATAGTAAAATTTCGAATAATTGCTCACCTTTTAAACACGGCCGATGGAGCTAACACTTACGTGTGACATGGAAACAATCCCGCTTCTGATTATGTTGGATTCACCAATAAAACTCTCTTGGAAATTAACTTTGTTTATTCTCACTTTTGCCATACGACGACTGACAAACAACTGACTCAATAACACTTTACATCCTACTTATATATCTAACTTCACTTTTGACAGTTCTCAACCGGAAATCATCAAATTAGTTACTGTCGCTTCAGTAAATTTATACAGACAAATCAATCAGCAAATACTTATGTAAATAATATTAGAATAAACCTTAAAATAATACTAAATATCTAACACTTGTGCAAAGTTAATTGAGGCTGATTTTCGCTATTACGGGATCCACAATCTTTAACAGAGCAACAGGGCATTGTGCATTTATATTACCCATGTAATTTTATGGTCCAAAACTTGATTAATCAATGTCCAAAACACAATAAACACAATCAACACTTTTGTTTACAAAGCAACTTGACAGATCAAATGGCGACTAAGATGGCGATCTGGGTACGCGCTATCATAATCGTAACGTCTTGACGAAATTTTGCCATAAACAACAAGAAGTAAACATGTATTGTTCTCTTTTTCAAAAGATTAAACTCGGAAGGTTAGAAAGAGAAAACGGCATATGGAATATTTCTGTTGCGATGTGATTATTATTTGCATAACGTTATTTAGATATAGTACCACAGGGCCCATCCGTAGTGTAGAGTATCCTTGATTTTGATAAACTGGTAGCGCTCTCTACCCGCCAGCAGATAAAACTTTTATTTATTGACATGGCTTGGAAGCTAGTCCTTTAGCCGAGACATTTAATTAATATCTAATACAAATACATATTTTTTTCAAAAAAAACATAACACTAAACAAGAAACAATTCAAAAATTACAAAAAATTACATGAAACTGAATCAAAAAAAATGAACATTCTTTTAGAACGTAACCACCAACACAAACACATTCACATTACACACATTAACAGAACAATCAATAGAATATATATAGTAGACAATCAACGACTTAAAGTATAGTATTGACAACAAACACAAAGTCACAACACAACACAAACGTTAATATTTCTTTTTCTCTTCATTCTTCTTATTATAGAACTTAGAAACAAGCATTAAGACTTGAATTTCATATCTTCTCCACTGTATTACATATATAATTATATAATGGTCTATAAAAGTGATGATCTTTTAACATATCTTGTACGCGGCGGGGTACAACTAGGTTATTTTCAGCTGCAGCATCATTTAAAGAGTCCACCAGTAGAAGTCTTTGTATTCCGAATGCTGAACAAGATTCTACTATATGATTTAGCGTGCAGTTGTCGCATTCGTCACAATGTGGACAACTGCTGTTATCTTTTATCTTCATTCGATGCAAATGTGACGGTGTAAGACAATGTCCAAGTCTCATGCGATTAATAATAACCGCAAACTTCCTGGAGTCGCATATTGTAGTATTGTACCAAGGTGTTGCAGGTAAGATGTTTTGTATTTCGGCATACCACTTCCCTTTTTGCTCTAGTTACTTTTTCCACAACAAATTCCACTTGTTCTTTATTTCTTTCTTTAATTCACTATGTAGGGACATCTGTCGCGAAAGTAGTATCGCGATTCCTATTTTGCTAGTTGAATGATACGGGGAAGCCCTCAATAGTATGGACCTAGTGCAGAATGTACATCATATATTTTGGGGAATACCCTTGACACCCTTGCGTCCTACAATTCTATGTTATAAGGGGCATCCCGCTGGGGAATTTACCTTACTTGTCTTCGCCTCGCCACCGAGCACGAGCAGTCGACGAGTAGACGCTACGGAGTGAACTACGTAGTAATCTCTATATAGTTTGTGAGTGAACTTGCTTTCGTAAGACATCGGGTGAGTTTGTATGAATCTTTTTACTTTAAACCTTTAAACATTGTATTTTTAATTTTGTGTTTTTATTGTGTGATAAAACAGTTTCACGTACTTACTTATTGTAAGCCCATACAATTTAAGTGTGATGTGTGTCTCGATTAATCTACTTATATCCTACAAATGATGGAAACGTATACATTGGTTCATTATTTACCTGAAACCAGTCATTAGATCAGCAAAGCCATATATCTCAGTTTATGTTACATTTAAGCCTTGTCTAATGCAATGTTTCGTAGTTGTTTTGCTCAGTGATTAACTCAGTGCTAAGCTCAGTGATAGGCTCAGTGGTTGGCTCAGTAATTGGGTCAATGATGAACTCAGTGCTAAGCTCAGTGGTAGGCTCAGTGGTTGGCTCAGTAATTGGGTCAGTGATTAGCTCAGTGATAGGCTCAGTGGTTGGCTCAATGATTAACTCAGTGCTAAGCTCAGTGATAGGCTCAGTAATTGGGTCAATGATTAGCTCAGTGCTAAGCTCAGTGATAGGCTCAGTGGTTGGCTCGGTGATTGGGTCAGTGACTAGCTCAGTGCTAGGCTCAGTGATTGGCTCAGTAATTTGCTCAGGCTCAGAGTTAGTGTTCTGCCAACACGTGCGTGGTACGGGGTCGCTATAAGGGGAGGTGGAGGCGACTGCTCAGCTCAGCTCAGATCAGGCACTACGTAGCTTTCAACTTAGTGCAAGTATGGTCCAGTTAGTGCGCTACAGTATTAGCGATGGCATTGCAAGTGTATACACAGTGAAGGCTATTTCTCAGTTTGACTCAGTTTATGCATGGTGCAACTCTCAGCTCAGTATAAGTATGTTCAAGTTAGCACGCTGTAGTATTAGATAGCGATGGCAATGCATATAATTGTAAACTCAGTTAATGACGTTGTTTTGTTTAGCTACTCAGTGCGTGATTGAATCTCACCAATTTCCAACTCGTTCTTAGATACGTACTGTCTACTTATTTAACGTTCAGTTCTATAGAGTATTCTCTGTTGAATGTAACTATTAGTATCAGCCATACATAACACAGTGAATGTACCTATACCTAGACACGCAACAGCGTGTCGTGTCTAACGTTCTTCGCACATTGAATACATCGTTTCTCGTGCGATCACCGAAGTTAAGCAACGTCGGGCGCTGTCAGTACTCGGATGGGTGACCGCCTGGACTACTACGACTAGTGATTTTTTTTCTTTTCGCCACGTCTGCATTATGGTTTGGCGACATGGTGGAGGTGCTGGGATATATAATACGTAAAAAAATATTATATCTTCTATATAAGTAAAATCACATTAAATGTACCCAAGAGGAGAACACGACTGACAAATATATTTAAAAACCAATTTGCGAGTACTAATTTTGCCTCTAGTGAAACAATTAACAGAATGGTCAATATAAACAATAATGAGTTTCAGGAAATAGATCTGTTCGCGGAAACTAAACTATCATTCCTAAAAAAGGTTAAAACGGTGTTACTTAAGGAAACTACTTGATAAATATTATGTATTTGTCCAATACAATATATTTCATGCCCATTAGAGTTCTAACACACATGAAACATACTTTAGAGAAAAATAATTATATTTATTTGTCCATACATATTTCTGTTACAAATAAATACTCAGTTTATTTAATGAAATTTGTGAAACATATAATTGGCACGATAAATTGTTATATTTAAAATTGCTTGTTAATAGATTAAGTGCTAATTGTTTTACTCAATAATAAATATATAAAAGAAAGTGGTGTTAGTTACACTATTTATAACTCAAGAAAGGATGTACCGATCTGGCTGAAAATTCTTGGAGAGGTAGCTTAGAACCAGGAAAAGGACATAGAATATACATCATCACGCTTTATATCGTAGGGGGTAAGCAGTAAAAAACATTCAGCACCATCCGTGCGAAGTCGGGGCGGACCACTAGTATATAATAAAATAAAATAAATACATACATACATATTCTCACGCCGTAAGTTCCCATTGGGGTAGGCAGAGACTATCGATCGCCACTTTGTACGATCCTGGCACACCTCTCTGGCTTCGTTTAGTATTCTCATAAAATAAATACCTCAGTCTAAAGTCAATAATTATAGCGACATTGATTAAATAATCATTGCGCAATATAAATTAATTTAATATGTTTGTTAAATATAATAACATAACATAACACAAACGTTCACGCCGAGTATCCCCGAGGGGGTTGGCAGAGGTACTAATACTTCTAAACATCACGTGACTTTGTCACCTGGTATTCACCTGGTATTCAGTCCGTTTTGCATGGACAGTGTACTCACGTGATAGGGGGCAGGCCTATCGCCGTTAATTAATTGTACACATATACATATAAAATATATATATATATATATATATATAAAAAAAAAATTCGCTCAGAAGCTACGTTCATTATATCAGGCGAAACTAAACACTCCGCTCAGTAGATTCGTTGCTCAGTTGTGAATATAGTAGCTATACGTATACCTGTGTGTAATTGTTTTAGAGATGGAAGAAATTTTGAAAACTCGGTTAAGACTTTTCCATGAGAATCTTCAATCATGTATTGACACTGGTCAGAGTACTTTAGAAGACATTTACAGCAATCCTCAGGATGGTCATGATATTGAACTCGTACAATGTAAGTTACAATCCGCCATCGATCGACTTATTTCGGAAATTTACAATTGTTTTAAGATTGTCACCACTCCATCAGCTGACGATATTGCTTTATATACTCAGACTCAGATTAAAGGCGAAGAATTGGTTGCAGAATTGAAGGCTAAGGTTACCAACAAATCTCAAAAATCCGTTTATGTAGGTCCTAAAAGTGATCTCAATGTGACGAGTAAGTTACCTAAAATGGAATTGGCTAAGTTTAGTGGAGATGTTTTGAAATGGCACCAGTTTTGGGACCAATTTTCTTCAAATGTTGATAGTAGGAATATTTGCGATGTCGACAAACTTTTGTATCTACAATCCGTTTTACAAGGAGATGCAAAACGAGCTATCAACGGTCTGGATATTACTAACAAAAATGACGATATCGCGGTTGCCACTTTAAAAGAAAGATTCGGTAAACCAGGTACAATTATTGATGCTCATTACGCAGCACTTTATAGGATTAAACCCGCTGGCAAATCTGTCAACGACTGTCGTCGCGTGTTCAACGAGATTCAGGGTCACCTACGAGTACTCAGCTCTTTGGGAGAGGATGTAAATCACAATCATCTTAGGGTGACGATAATGCAAAAATTTTCTGAAGACCTTATTTACGAATTAAGAATGAGAATGAAATCGGAGTCTGACACTATTGATGAGATACGGAATCACATTGAGCAGATTTTTTCAGCACGCGAGATGTCAACTAGGATGCAAGAGACATTTTTCCAAGATTCATCGTGTAAGATTAATATAGAAAAGGATAGGTTTACTTTAGAAACCCTACATGTCAATCATTTTAATCAGCCACCACAGAAAAGATCATTCTCTTCACGAAACAACGTTAAAAATATTAAAGAAAAATATAGACATAATAACGATCGCAGAGGAAATTTTGACAGAAACAAAAGTGACAGGAGGAAATATGATGATACTAAGAAAAGACAACATTCTCAATAAGAAGAAATAAAAGAACCCAAATCGAAGCGGAGAATAATGAGTTGCATATTCTGCGGAGACAATCATTACAACGATGAGTGCACAAAATTCAAATCTGTAGAAGAGAGAAAAAAGAAACTTGAAGGAAGATGTTTTAACTGCCTTACGAAAGGTCATACATCTCGAGAATGCAAGTCTCACATAAAATGTTACCATTGTAGCAAATTTGGACTACATAACAGGGCATTATTTCCATCGAGGGGATCTATAGAATAACGGTCCTACAGATGGCGTTGACATACTGTTAGGGAATGATTATTATTTCACGGCAATAAATGGATAAAAGATAGAAGTTGCAGAAAATCTCTACCTTATAAATTCTGTTTTAGGATGGGTCTGTCCGGGATGCTGTTTGACTAATAAGGATGTTAGCGCTGAAAAATGCCCAGATAATCTTTCTGTCCTTACATACTTTCCGTCGAATATAGAATGCAGCAGTTTTTGTGAACCCGACCTGCCATTAAAAGTAGATGACATGAGAAGATTATGGGACCTTGAGTCAATAGGCATCACCGACTCTCCAAAGGCTTCTCGCGATGAAGAAGCGATCAAGCAATTAAATGAAACGACACAATTCTTTAATGGTCGTTATGAAGTTAAATGGCCTTGGATTGATTATCCACCAATTCTACCTTCGAATTTTGGTCTGGCATACGGCAGGCTGAGTGGTTTACTTAAAAGACTTGACTCTAATACCATTACAGCATACGACAAGATTATTCAGGAACAACTAGATTTAAGAATTATCGAAGTAGTGACCGAACCTGATAGATCCGTCGCGCACCCGGTGCATTACTTGCCTCACCACTGCGTTGCACAAATGGACAAATTGCGTTTAGTTTACGATGCGTCATCCAAATCAAAGGGAAACAAAAGCCTAAACGAATGTTTATACCGTGGCCCTCTAACGCTCGAAGACCTAACTGAACTTTTGATGAAATTCAGAGGGAATGAGATTGGATTAGTAGCAGACGTAGAAAAAGCATTTCTTCAAATTGGTCTACAGGATAAGGATCGCGATGTTACCAGATTCTTGTGGCTCAAAAACGTAAAACAAGCTATTAGTAACAACAATATCATCCATTTTAGATTTTGTCGGGTACCGTTTGGGGTAATATCAAGTCCGTTTCTACTAAATGCCCCCATTAGACACCATTTGAAACAAGGAAACAAGTCCACGTATAAAATAATAGCTGAAGATCTCTATGTCGATAATCTTGTTACCAGTACTAAGTCCACGAATGAAGCTAAAGTAATTTTCAGCGAAGCCAGATCTGCTTTTATGGATCTATCAATGAATCTTCGTCAGTGGAAATCTAATTCATTAGAATTTATGAATATAATGGTCTTGGGCTTAGATTGGAATTTAAAAGGGATGAAATTAGCTTGAGATTTATTTCAAAAGTACTTGAAGTTGACACGAATGATATTTGTACAAAATGAGAAGTTCTTAGAGTTATGGCTTCTGTTTTTGATCCATGTGGATTCGCAGTCACTTTAATTTCGCCAAGCAAGATATTCCTTCAAAGTCTTTGGTTGCAAAAGGTAGACTGGGACACAAAACTAACTAAAGAAAACTACGATGAGTGGCATGATTCTCAAATGGGTTTAGATCTTGTAAAGAATATCAAGTTACCGAGATATTTTGCTACAAGGATCGGATATGCAACAAAAGACATAGAATTAAAATATGAACTACATGCTTTCACTGATTTTTACTTACAAGCCTATGCTGCGGCGGTGTATATTCGTTGTGAAGGTGGTGAAAACATTGCGGTTAACGTTGTTATAGGAAAGTCGAGATTAGTGTGTAAAAAGGAACAGTCAGATCTCCAAATTCCGAAACTGGAGTTATTGGGGGCTGTAGTAGGCTGATAAAGAAAGTCAAGAAAGCTCTCAGAATTTCTATCTCAGCAACGTACCTATGGACCAACAGTGAAATCGTAGTCAGCTGGTGTGTTACAGAAAAACTCCTTCCCCCTTTTGTATCACGACGCGTTGAAGAAATAAAAAGTGACCCCAGCTTAACCATCCGTCACATTCCTTCTCAACTCAACCCAGCCGATGTCGCAACAAGACCAAATGCCTCAGCTGAAAGTTTAGAACGTTGGTTAAAGGGACCTGACTTTTTATGTAACATCTCTTGTTCATGGCCCAAAATTGTCAAAGAAAGTTCAGATGTCTACGTTATAGCTCAGGGTATCTCGCCGGGGCAGGGCCCTTCGGAAGTAAATGTTGAAGAACATGTGCAGACTCAACTCAGTACGACAATCAAAGAAATCGAAGCAGTTGTCAACTCAAGACCGCTTACGACCGTAGGTGAATAATTGGAGCACGTTCTCACACCCGCAGATTTCTTACATCCCAACGGTCTAAGTTTTTTCAATTCTTCGGATAAAGAACTCATGGAAACTTCCACAGTGACGAAATCCGATTTGATTGAGGGATGGAAACGGGGTCAACATATACTAAAAGAATATGTGGAAATGTCCTCCAATCAATACTTGACCAGTCTCAGGGAGCGTAAAAGTAAACATCGTCAGCCAAGAAACGCAGTCAATATACCCCCTAGAGTCGGGGACGTTGTTCAAGTGAAAAGCGATAAAAATCGAGCGTTTTGGAAAGTCGGAAAGATAACAGCTGTGATAAAGGGTGCTGATAATAACATTAGATTAGCTAAAGTGACAATATCACCAAATGAGACTCTGACCACATCTGTAAGCCATTTATATCCACTTGAGTTATCGGACGATACTCCTCAACAAGAATATCCAGTGCAAACCTCAGAACCTAACACAGATACTTCTCACTCAGAAGACTCAACTCAGATCTCGGGACTGAGTAATAACAACGACGTAGACACAAGCACACAGGTTACTAGCAAAGCAACTGAGCTCGATCTAATCAGTGAAACCGAACGCCCAACGCCCCGACGTCAGTCAGCTCAGCGGGCCAGAGACAAACTCCGACAATGGACATCTCAGCTCTTCAGCAGACTTCAATTTAGTTAAATCAGACACAATTTTATTCGATCAGTTACAAACTATTATCTGTAATCAATAAAAGCAGTTCTCAATCAGATATTTTGTTTCTATAATATTTGCCTTCCTCGGGCGGGGAGTGTCGCGAAAGTAGTATCGCGATTCCTATTTTGCTAGTTGAATGATACGGGGAAGCCCTCAATAGTATGGACCTAGTGCAGAATGTACATCATATATTTTGGGGAATACCCTTGAGACCCTTGCGTCCTACAATTCTATGTTATAAGGGGCATCCCGCTGGGGAATTTACCTTACTTGTCTTCGCCTCGCCACCGAGCACGAGCAGTCGACGAGTAGACGCTACGGAGTGAACTACGTAGTAATCTCTATATAGTTTGTGAGTGAACTTGCTTTCGTAAGACATCGGGTGAGTTTGTATGAATCTTTTTACTTTAAACCTTTAAACATTGTATTTTTAATTTTGTGTTTTTATTGTGTGATAAAACAGTTTCACGTACTTACTTATTGTAAGCCCATACAATTTAAGTGTGATGTGTGTCTCGATTAATCTACTTATATCCTACAAATGATGGAAACGTATACATTGGTTCATTATTTACCTGAAACCAGTTATTAGATCAGCAAAGCCATACATCTCAGTTTATGTTACATTTAAGCCTTGTCTAATGCAATGTTTCGTAGTTGTTTTGCTCAGTGATTAACTCAGTGCTAAGCTCAGTGATAGGCTCAGTGGTTGGCTCAGTAATTGGGTCAATGATGAACTCAGTGCTAAGCTCAGTGGTAGGCTCAGTGGTTGGCTCAGTAATTGGGTCAGTGATTAGCTCAGTGATAGGCTCAGTGGTTGGCTCAGTAATTGGGTCAATGATTAACTCAGTGCTAAGCTCAGTGATAGGCTCAGTAATTGGGTCAATGATTAGCTCAGTGCTAAGCTCAGTGATAGGCTCAGTGGTTGGCTCAGTGATTGGGTCAGTGACTAGCTCAGTGCTAGGCTCAGTGATTGGCTCAGTAATTTGCTCAGGCTCAGAGTTAGTGTTCTGCCAACACGTGCGTGGTACGGGGTCGCTATAAGGGGAGGTGGAGGCGACTGCTCAGCTCAGCTCAGATCAGGCACTACGTAGCTTTCAACTTAGTGCAAGTATGGTCCAGTTAGTGCGCTACAGTATTAGCGATGGCATTGCAAGTGTATACACAGTGAAGGCTATTTCTCAGTTTGACTCAGTTTATGCATGGTGCAACTCTCAGCTCAGTATAAGTATGTCCAAGTTAGCACGCTGTAGTATTAGATAGCGATGGCAATGCATATAATTGTAAACTCAGTTAATGACGTTGTTTTGTTTAGCTACTCAGTGCGTGATTGAATCTCACCAATTTCCAACTCGTTCTTAGATACGTACTGTCTACTTATTTAACGTTCAGTTCTATAGAGTATTCTCTGTTGAATGTAACTATTAGTATCAGCCATACATAACACAGTGAATGTACCTATACCTAGACACGCAACAGCGTGTCGTGTCTAACGTTCTTGGCACATTGAATACATCGTTTCTCGTGCGATCACCGAAGTTAAGCAACGTCGGGCGCTGTCAGTACTCGGATGGGTGACCGCCTGGACTACTACGACTAGTGATTTTTTTTCTTTTCGCCACGTCTGCATTATGGTTTGGCGACAACATCTCCTGCGCGCGCTGTAGCTAACCCACCACCACCGGCGGCACCGCAGCGCGGTAGCTCCGGTTACGTGACTAGGTCGGGCAGGCGAGTGATACCCCCAACTCGTTACGGTTATACGAATACATAAATAAGAAAAAATAAATTAATCTTTTGTTTGTATAAATTTTTAAGTAAAATAATAAATATATAAAGGTGAAGGGTAAAATAAAGAGATTAAGGTAAATAATAAACTATTAATTTGTTTAGAGTGTTAAATATAATAATTGTTAAATTACAATATGAACTTATCTGAGTGTCAGTTGCTTTGAGTACACAGGCCGTTTCACTGCATCTCCTCTGCTCCCTATACTACAGTGTAAATAAATATAGATCGTAGTGTAAATAATTAAGAATAATTAATAAGTACAATTTGTTTGGTTAATTGCGATACCATGACATCGAGAAGAAAAACTAGTATTCTATGGAATCACTTCACTGAAAACCCGGCAGGAAAAGCCAATGTAATTACTGCTCGGATAATATTTCATTCACGGCAGGCACATTAGGCAATATGACTCGCCATTTAAAAAGGAAACATCCTACAATTTCCCTTACTCCTGAAGAACGCGTGTTGATGCGGACAGTAGACCCAGGCACCGAAGGAACTTGTATAAGCCATATACAAGTAGACCCACCAACATCATCGGGCAGCAATGACGTTCATCCCCCATCCAGCTCAAAATTGACTACTAATGGCCAATCCAAGATCGACAGTTATACAGTTAAGCCTTTACCATTGAACAGAAAATCAAAAATTGACCACCAGCTACTACTTATGATCGCAAAAGAATACCAGCCTTTCAATATCGTGAATGACGTTGAATTCCAAAAATTTGTAGCCCTTTTAAATCCGTCATACACATTACCCGCCCGGAAAACTTTATCAGAATCATTACTTCCGCAATATTATTTACAGCTCAAACAAAAAGTTAAGTTTGAGTTATCAAAATCTCTAGCTGTGTGCATCACAACTGATGGATGGACGTCAGAAAATAATGATAGCTTCATTGGTGTCACAGCTCACTATATTGATGAGCAAAATAGTGAATTATGTTCTTATTTACTTGGCTGCATTGAATATCAAGAAAGTCACACAGCAGCAAATCTATGCCAATTTTTGAAGGAGCAATTCGTAGAATGGGAGATCCAAATTAAAATTGGGGCCATAGTAAGCGACAATGCTGCAAATATTTTAGCAGCTATTCAGTTAGGTGCATGGCGGTCCGTAAGCTGTTTTGCGCATACGCTGAACCTTATAGTGAATTCTGCAATAGAATGTTGTATGAAAGAGACAACAGCAAAAGTAAAAAAGATTGTAGAATTTTTCAATAGATCTACAGCAGGTCTCAATAGACTTAAAAGTATACAGATACAAATGAACCTACCCCAATTAAAATTAAAACAAGACGTCAGCACTCGATGGAATTTTACGTTCGACATGTTAAATAGGCTTGTATTAATTAAGGAATCCCTAATTGCCACTCTAGCGCTGGTCAGGCAAGACTTGGCTTTAACGGAAGAAGATTGGAAGATTATAGAGAACGCTGTCCCAATTTTAAAAATATTTTATGAGGTCACAAACAAGATTTCTAGTGAAAAAGCAGTTACTATATCTAAAGTGATTGTATATTGTAAGTTACTTTCCGTATATATAGACAAGCACGTAGCACAAGTAGAAAACTTAGGTTACGAAAAACAAACCAAAGAAATTCTTCAATCGTTGCAGACAATTTTTACAAGCGCTTCAGTTCAATTGAAACAAGCATATTGCACGCAGAATGTACCGTATTAGACCCACGGTACAAAGACAGAGGTTTCCTGATGGATGGACTCCGACTCCGTAATGTAAATAATTTTAATAAAGCCGTATCGAACCTGCGTATGAAAATAGGAACAATGCGGCTAGCTAATCCGGCTCAGCCAGCAACAGCATCATACGCATTGGACCCAGCCCCTACTGCGACAGATTCCATTTGGGCCGCATTTGACCAAGAAATAGCCAGGCTAGTCCCCGAGAATAACACAGCGGCGGGAATAGTCGAGTTAAAAAAATATCTCCAGGAGCCTATATTAGGCAGGACAGAAGATCCACTACTTTGGTGGCATGCAAGAAAACTGTTGTATCCTCTTCTGTATAAATATGTTATAAAACGCCTGAATATTGTAGCTACGTCGGTGCCATGCGAACGATTATTCTCCAAAGCCGGCCTCACATTAACGGATCGCAGGAGAAGATTGAAGCCGAAGAAATTGTCTCAACTTTTATTTATCGGGCAAAACACCAAATGATATATTTTATATAATCAGTTGATTTATAAATACGCCAATCAAAATAATATATGTAATCAAATACAAGTTTTAACATGTCATTTGCATAGTAAATAATTTTGGTTGACAGTCCTAAGCCTGTTAAGTATGAAGGTAAATCAATTGATTGTTTTAGTTTCTAACATACTAGGTTCGGGTCGGAGAGGTTGATGAAGTATACTCCGCTAAGTGTACTCCGCGGAGTATATTAACGGACATGTTTCCGAACTGGCAAAGAATCGTTCCATGTTCGGTCATTTCGTGGACATGGTTAGCGCATCTTTAGTTCAGAAAGCGCCGTGGTCTGAACCGCTTGAAGTTGCCAGTCTATTACCAGTATAAAATAGTCGTCTATGCTCTAATTCGTTCTTGACCTTAGGGTAGATTGATACTGACAGTATTATTTGTTTGTATCCTTGTTTCATTTTAGAACAGGGTAAGATGTAAACTATGCAGCCTATAGAGTTGAGTAAGTCATAAATCCTAGATGTTTAAATATAAACCAAAACTAACTCAAGGAAGGTAATCTTTGTCGTATGCATAAAAATGTTGGATGTGTAAGAACCTATGGCACTAAAAATAGTCCGGTACACTCTTCGACGCTATTTATAATTATCATTATGTTCTATTTATTTTATAATGAGTGCACATTTTCTTTCTTTATATGTATGTATCTTCTGACTGCAAAGCAAGTACGTATAATTTAATGTAATGTATGTTGCGACTACATTCCATCTTAACACCTCAAATACTGAACTGAAAACTATTTTTCCAAAAGATTAAACCTATTTCGGATGTAAATCGTACGCAAAAAATGAAGTCCAAGCGGACGAAGTCGCGGGCAATTTTTTTGATGAACTGTTTAAAAAAAAAAAAAAAATTAACACTGTTTATTTCAAAAAATATTTACAACACTTGGCCAGACAGTCTGAAAACCTTTTAGATTTTTATTAGACTGTCAGCTCGGCTTTTTATTTAAATACATATTTATGTATACTTATATTCTAAAAACAATACATTAAACAAATAGAAAAAAGACATGTGCATTTATACGTCACAGCATTTAGAAAAATGATTTTTTTAATATAGATAAAACCTGAGTTTTATTTTTATTTTGCAGTTTCGTTACAATAGTTTTCGGTAGATTGTTAAGCATATTTGGCATGATGTAGCTCCATACTCTTTCTCCATACATATTATTACATTTAGGTTTTGAATACAGCGGCATATATGACAGAGATCTTAATTTATCATTTCTTTTGTTTCTACTTAGATTGTTAATTTGTTTATGATATGCTGAAATAATATAAATTTTTACTTTATCGAAGACATTAAATACTTTGCAGAATTCAAATAGCTCATCATACCTGTCTTTGTAAATATGTTTAGTTTTTAAAGGTACAATTAGTTTTAAGATTCTTGTTTGTAAATCATATATTTTGCATAGATATGTTTTGTATGTTCTACCATAACAAGAAAGGCCGTAATTAATTGTTGAATCTGCTAATGCCATATACAGTAGCCTTAGGGTGCCATACGGTAACTTGTATTTCAGAATATTTAATTTTGCCACTATCGCTCTGAGTTTAGTACAGACATGATCGATGTGGGGTCCCCAATTGAATTTATGGTCGATTATTATGCCCAAGTACACATGCTGGTTTACCAATTCCAAATAATCACAAGCACACACACCAGAACTCCCGTGTAAACAGCTGTGTTCGTGGGCTTTAACTTTAGTGATATGATTTGTTTTCAAAAACGGAGAATGTGTATGCATAATTTTGGTTTTGTTATAATTTATGGCTAGTCCCATGTCATGTGACCACTTACACAGCTTGTCAAAGTCGTGCTGTATATGCTCCTGTGCTACCTGTGGCTTATCATTAGCAACTAACAAACATGTGTCATCAGCAAATTGGTATACCGAGCTGTATTTAAAAATATTACACATGTCATTTACATAGATGAGGTACTCTGTCGGACCGATTATTGAACCTTGAGCTGTGCCCTTGGTTATAGGTATCATTTTACTCAGTTCCCCAGCTATGTTTACAGCAGTGAATCTGTTGCTATGGTATTTTTTTAATAATTCCAACAACGGGCCCTGTATACCATTTTGCTGCATCTTTGTGTACAGTATATTATTAGTTTGATAGTGTAAACGGTGCAGCAACTACAGGAAAAACAACAAAAGGAAAAAGTTTGCGCACCGTTGTTACCAAAATAGTCCACATCATGCTTTTTGGCAAACAGCAATTAAAAAATTAAAAGATATTAAATTTCTTCATCAAAATGGACGTGAAGGTTGTTAAGCCGCACTATCATAACATAGTGCTGCGCCTTTCCCAAAGGGTTGGTAAAGAATATAATTAAAAAGAAAAACAAAAACTTCAAATTAAAAACTAAACAGAAAAATTAAATATTATTATTTTTTATTTAAAAAAGAACCGCCTTCAAAAATCCAACTGAAAAGTATAAAATAATTTTTATTTATTTTATTATGTACAACTCTATTCAACTTCTTCTTTTTGAAGTCGGTGCCAAACCAATTTTCATGACAAAGAAGAACGAATATTAGTGGCCCGCCCAAGTTGAGTGAGTTCTCCACCCCATCAGCGTATGTCATCCTTATAAACCTTCCTTTTTAATCAATTAATAAAAAAAATCGCATCAAAATTCATTTCGTAGTTTTACAGATAAAAGTATACATAAGGATGTCCCTATATCCCAGACAGGGAGAGAGAAAGCGACTTTGTTTTATACTATGTAGTGATTTAGATTCTCGATCATCTTTTTACAAAGTGTTAGAAGTATTGGTTGTGCCAACTCGGTGCATGCATGTCTCTGTCGAATTGTTAATTCCGTTAGTTTGAAATCTGACAATCTTACATAACCTAACCTAACGTTAGTTTACTATCTCGCTATCTATCTAAAATTATAATTTACTAGTATTTACAGTTTTACGGTGACATGTATATTATGATAATTTCTCTGCGGAGTGCGACGCATGCACACCAGGCTAAGCACCGCTCACTGTCCCCCAATTCCATCCTTTATAAAGCGACGTCGTTGCGAGCGGATGAAATTTCTTGATTTTTGAGCGCGATTGTGTTACCTACTGTTGTTGAGGCACTATCGATTGATTTATTATTCGTATGGTTTTCTCTATGTAGCAATTTTCATTTTGGATTTGTCTGTTTGGCACCGACTTCAAAAAGAAGAAGTTGAATAGAGTTGTACATAATAAAATAAATAAAAATTATTTTATACTTTTCAGTTGGATTTTTGAAGGCGGTTCTTTTTTAAATAAAAAATAATAATATTTAATTTTTCTGTTTAGTTTTTAATTTGAAGTTTTTGTTTTTCTTTTTTATTTTATACTTTTTAGTGATAAGTTCTTAAATCACTCTGAGTTTTTTTAGTGAATTAGTGATAGTTTTTTAGAGATTAGTTTTACTGTCCGTTTATTTTATAGTTTTTTAACAGGTAGTTATAATATTTGTTATTATGACTTTAGCTTACTTGTTACTATTTTGTTTACCTGCGGGCCTAGATAGAAAATCAAAGGATGCTTTAAGGAAAAGTCGCGTAAGGGAGAACAAAACACCCATCGAAAAAAAACAAAGACTTCAGCCGGCAAGCACGAGCCGTATTTAAACTAGTTATCGCGTGGGATAAAGCAGCCATCTTTTACGCACTTACTTAGTATCGTATACTGCCATCTCAGTCTAACCGTTATCGTGTCGATAACTCGTGCTTGCCCTTCAGAATGAGAGAGATCGTCAGCGTGCTGCTGTTGCTGCCGAAACAGATGAGCAAAGAGAAGTTCACCTATCACAAATGCGAAGAAACACTCTTATATATATGTAGCGTTGAGTCGTGTAAAATCCCTTGATGAGATGGCTTTAAGTGATATAGATTCAAAGAAATTACTTAACCATCCCCATGACGAAAGAGCCTTGATTGAAATGACCAGGATGAAAAACATAATGTTGCAATATATTTTTTTTTCTTCAATATAATTAAGAGTAATTTATTCATGTTTTTATATACTTTATTGTTTAATAATTTAGTAACTCTGTTTATTACTAATAAAAAAACTTTATTAACATATATTGATAAATCTCTGTCTAGTATTGATAACTTTACATACATACTTATATTTCAAACTAAGAAACCTCCTTTTTTTCGAGTCGGTTAAAGAACTTAAACCTTCTCCTGAATGTAATAACATAAACTGATAACTCTTTGTCTAATAATAACTAAGAACCTTCAAACTTACATACATACTTATAGGTGAAACTCAGAAACTCCTTTTTTGAGACTGTTAGATCACTAAAACCTTGTCCTGAAAGTAACAAGTAGTTTTCTGAAAATCGCATCCAAATAGCTTAAGCGAAACGCGAGATAATCGCCGACCAACATACATACATGCAGGTCAAACACAGAACCTCCTTTCTTCTAGAGTCGGTTAAATCACTTAACCCATCTTCTAAATGTAACGAATACTTTTCTGAAAACCGCATCCAAATAGCTTAAGCCAAACGTGAGATAATCGCGGACCAACAGACATACATACAGGTCAAACACAGAACCTCCTTTCTTTTTTTGGTCGGTTAAGGCAGTAAAACCTTCTCCTAAATGTAACGAATACTTTTCTGAAAACCGCATCCAAATAGCTTAAGCCAAACGTGAGATAATCGCGGACCAACAGACATACATACAGGTCAAACACAGAACCTCCTTTCTTTTTTTGGTCGGTTAAGGCAGTAAAACCTTCTCCTAAATGTAACGAATACTTTTCTGAAAACCGCATCCAAATAGCTTAAGCCAAACGTGAGATAATCGCGGACCAACAGACATACATACAGGTCAAACACAGAACCTCCTTTCTTTTTTTGGTCGGTTAAGGTACTAAAACCTTCTCCTAAATGTAACGAATACTATTCTGAAAACCGCATCCAAATAGCTTAAGCCAAACTTGAGATAATCGCGGACAATTATACATACATACATACAAACAATCGAACTGAGAACCTCCTTTTTTGAAGTCGGTTAAAAAGGACTGTATTTTTTAGGTGGCGACATCTGGTGAAAAAGTATGTACATTAAAACCATCAGAGGCATATTGATATGTTAAGTTAGATCTTACTATTGCTCAACAGATGTCGCTAGTAATTACGTAATAAAGAATATTCTCGATCAATGTAAAACAACCGTTAGGAACATTAGAACTTTCTGTTTCTTCCAGAACATTCGAATTAATAGAGTACCGTTTTAACGGTCGATTTGCTATGTATTCTAGAAGCTTCCGCTATTGTTGTACAGAGGGCACTTGTAATGCCCAATTATTCAAATGATCACAATTAATACAGAACTTGAAGAGAACACAAGCGTCTTTTATTCCCTGCTGAACACGGAACCTCCCGGACCCCTGGACGTCGGCACCTTACCAGCTCTACGAGTAATCAAAGGTACTGTACCTTCAATTAACAATTCCATAACCACATTAGAGAGCCTTATGAGGTTGTGGCGGAATTTCAATTCTCTGAATATCAAAATAATGTTAAGGTAAAAAAAAATATTTATTTTAATTTAAAATTAATGTTAAGATTCCGAGCTATCATCTTTAATAGAAAATCACGTTGGTAGTAGGAATACTAATTTTTAGTCTGTTGTAGTTGTTTCATAAATCCATGAGAGTTTATTCTTACTTTTGGGGTAGTTCTGATGAAAAGTATTGCCAGCATTTAAATCTATATTGCTTAACACGTTTTTTTCATTTAGTAAGTATTTTTTTGTAAAATGGATGAGGGTACACCTTTAAGTATATAAAATGCGAATAATTTTGCGTTTTCTTAGTTTTCTAGATTTTAAGGCTAGTGTGTTTCACAAGAGATATCATTTCTTGCCATTGTCAGAGAGAAGGAACATTTCTGACACTTTTTATTTGTTAAAACTTCTAAAAGATTGTCTAGAACTCGTCTCAAAAATTAATATTTAAGTTCCAAGTAGATAAAGCAGACAGCATACACCATTAGCAATTCACAGACTCAATACTAATTATTAAAAAAACACATTTATTTTAAGAGCTATCTTAAATGATGTTACTTTAAAAATGAATATCGATACACGATTATTCAACTCAAAGTGTTAAGATCGGTTTTGGTGGAGCGGTATTTTATTTATTTATTTATTTGGAAAGCAAGTGACCAAGTTAAATTTGTTACAAACTCAATATTGTCGTTCAATGATTTAAGTGAACATATGTGAGAACTCCTTATTGGCTTTTAGAAATGTCATATATTTATATGTGTTTTTCCGAACTAAGTCAAATAAAATAAAGATTGTACAAAACAATTTATGTTTGTTTTCATTTGTTATTTGTATCTATTATTTAGGTAGGTAGCGGTGTAGTGTCGGCTTCGAATAGCACTACCCCATTTCCTCCCGTGCGTATTTTTAAGAGGCGGCTAAGGGTATTACGACTATTTAAGTGGTTTTCGGGCGAAGTTATTGGAGACCCGTCACCAACTTTCATTTTACAATTGACAGGCTCAGCCTAGTGCGTGGGAAAATGTATTGTCAAGAACCATATGTACAGTTACTTTGGAAAATAAACAATTATTATTATTATATTATTTGATGTAATGTCGCTCGAATCGAATATCTCCTATGATAAGAAAAAAAACAATATCAGTGGATTTGTTGAATTGAATGAACGTAAACCCGAATTTGCTGACCATGCTCTGGTATTCATGTTGAGAGGGGCAATACATAAGTGGCAGCAACCTATCGCTTATTTCTATTGTGAGGGAGCTGCATCTGCAATAGAATTCAAAAAGATATTAACCTTTAACTGGTGACCTGGTGTCTCACAAACGGCATGACCACGATAATGATCTATCCCGCTCTTATTTGATACCGCTTCCCCCCGCGCGTCTCAGTACCTTCCTAGCTTGGCGCTCTCTACACGTCAGTCGTCGCTGCGCTAGCGACGGGATCACAGTGTCACCGCTATAGGGGTTGCGCCGTCTCACAAACGTAAGGTCGGTACTAATGCAACTATATATGACTCCTAACCCCACTGAAGCACTCGTTTCAAGTAACGACAACAAGAAGAAGACTTGCGCGTTATGCCCATCCCGTCTAAAAAGGCGAACCCGATTCTCTTGCACATTTTGTTCAAAGCCAATGAGCCTTAAGCGGGGTATTCAATAGACGGGCATGTCCGCGGGCAAGCCTGCAGGCAAGTCCGAAGGGCTTCACTACTATTATGTCTGTGCTTTACAGTCAGTGTAGTACTGCCGCGGGCGGTCTGGCAGACTGCCCGTTGGAAGTCCGCGCGATCTCATTTTGTCTGCACAGGCACCGACAGGTCCGAACGTGAATGCATAGTCCAGGCGACCTGTGGACAGACCTAGCAGTTACAGCAACCCAAACAGACGTCCGCTTACTTATTATCGTTCGACGAGTTGTGGAGTATTTTTAATTTAAAATGAGTTTTAATGAGAATAAAATATTCTGGGAAGAATTTATAGCTGAATACAAAACTTATCCATGTTTATGGAACGTAAAAAGCAATGAATTTATGAATAGTGAAATGCGTAATACCGACTATCAACATTTGATTAAAAAATGTAAAGAAATTTATCCCGGAGCTGATTTAGCGTATGTTAAAAAGAAAATAGAATCCTTAAGGAATTCCTACAGGCGTGAATTGCGCAAAATACGTCAATCAACTAGAACATGTTCATCAACAGACGAGGTGTATGTACCTTCTCTTTGGTACTTCAATCTGCTCCAGTTCACTTCTGATCAAGAGGAAGCCCGAGCTGGAATATCTTCCTTAAACTCTCCGCCTGATTCTTTGACAGATGAGTCATTGGTAAGTATGTGTGGTCAGCTGCCGAACTGTCTACTAACTGCTCGTCAATGACTCGTGTTGAGTCGAAACGCGTCGCATGTTTGTGGTTGCCTGTGGTTTTCGCTTGCGGGTGTGTGTGTGGTGCATTGTCTGCTTTTCGATTTCTTCTAAGTGGAAGGGCGGGCGGTGCACAGTGCATGTTGCATGATGACTGCCGGTATTATTTAGCGGAATTAAGCGAAGAAATTTATTAATATTAGTATTGCTATGGATTTCCGCAAAGTAACGCCTGATTCAATCCAATATTTTATTTTTTATTTTTTCAACTGTTTTCAGATTACCTCTTTAAATAAACTTCTTTAGATCTATTAATTTATCGTTTGCGTGTTTGTGTGTGAGCGCGTTTATAGAACTAGTATCAGATTTCAATAAATTAAAAAAATATGAAAAAAAATACCTACTCATTTTATTGTTGATTCGGGTCGAGAATCACTTTCATAATTACCTCGTGAAATATTGCTAAACTTCAAAACGACACCTTGTTAATAGTTGGGTATTTCAATAAAACATATTATCACAGTTGAATTTAATGTATTATTGTATGTATTATATAACTGACTTTGAAACGCCACTTGATCTTCGTTATTATAATACTCTGTAAACAGTTTTCTTATAACTTTAGCTCTCTCTTCACAATTGCGTCCCCTGTTCAACAAGCCATGTAGCTGATGTGATTGCTCTTGTCGCCATTCTCCAGGAGTAACTGTGTGATTATGATTTTCGTGATCTATGCTTTGAAATGTCATATAGTTAGAAGATTTGCGTCTCAAAAAATTGTACAGAGCACAACAAGCCATTACAACATAATCAATATTATTCACGTTTTCTAGACTTATATTATAGTGGATAGTGAAACTCTAAACCTACAAGCTGTTATGCCAAAGGCGTTTTCAACAGTTCGCCGTGCCCTGCACAAACGGTAGTTAAAAATTCTTTCATTTCTCGGAGTATTAATATCTTTGCGGTATGGTTTCATTACGTGATCAGACAATTGAAATGCATCATCTCCTATAAAACATATGGGGCAACAATTTGAGAATTTCTAAGGATACTCGGGGGTGGTAAATTTAACAGTCCGTTTTCTAATTTGTCATAAAAATCTGTTTCCTGTATTACGCCTCCATCAGATACTCTACCGTTTGTGCCAGTGTGAATATATAAATATTCATAATTAGCATTAACAACTGCAAATAATACAATGCTGTAATATGATTTGTAATTGAAGTAGTAAGAACCACTATGTGGAGGTTGTTTAATAGCGATGTGTTTGCCATCCATCGCTCCTAAGCAATGTTCGAAATTCCATATATTTGCGGAACCACGCGCAACATTCAAACAATCCTCAGTAGTTGACGGAAACTGCAACAAAGGTAAACAAAGGAAGTTAAATAGTTATTGAGATAAGTACATATCTTTATTTTCAGATGACAGAGCCTCCTAGTCCAAGTAATTCATCGGATGCGCCATCTCAGAAATCAACATCCACCGTAAAAAATAAAAAAGGAACTACAACCCTTGCTCAAAAAAAAGCTATTTTTTTTTATATCGCCAGCTACGAACTTCAACACCGTTATACGAGTAAAGAGCAAGCGTTTGGGGACAGCGTAGCCCATGATCTCGAGAAAATGGAAGAGCTACAAGGCATCATCGCGAAAAAATTGATTTCCGAAATTTTATTTAATGGAAGAATGGGCCTTTTAAATGTCGGTTCATCGATAACTGTTCAACCCGTAGTTCAACCTCAAAATATATCGTCGTATTCAGGCCCACAACCCGTTCCAAGATACCAACCAACTGCTATGCAGCCACCAAATATGATTACGTTGTATCCACGAGATCGTCAACCATATGTAAACCAAGGAGAATTATCTGAGCAAGTGTCTCTTCCTAACATAAAGATAATTGAAGATGTTACAATAAATTATATTGATAATTTAAATAAATATCTCAAATTCAATAGTAACAAATAACAGGTATATTAATAATTGTAAAGTTTTACTGTACGTAGAAGTATTTTGTAATAATAAATAACTTACCTTAATAAAGTCATCTTTTAATGCCATAAATAATTCAGGAATTCCTTACCGGTTTCCGGTATAATTTTACCTAGTAGTTGTGGTGATATAGCACACGTGAATTTCATATCTGCATAAGTTCTACCTGTAGCTAAATATCTCAGGGTAGCAATTAATCGTTCTCTTGCAGTCACTAACTGTCTCATCCTGGTATTTTGTTTTGTAATTTTGGGTTCGATAAGTTGTAGTAAAAATTGAAATGACGGTATATCCATCCGTAAGTAGTTGTACAGGTCTGCTGGTTCTTCAATTTCAATGTCATTGAGCAAATTGATATGGCTGTACTTATTTCTATATTTATACCATTTTTTGCACTAAATTCTCTTCCTTTTCTTTTCATCTAAGAATATTAACGCAGCATCGGTAACTATTGCAATTTTTCGCCTTTGCATTGCCATCTTGCAACACAACTAATATCGAAGCCGTTCTACAACAAACTGAAGAGTCTGTGAAGTGTATTGCGTCGCCAGGCATGCCCGGACAGACTGCCCGCGGACATGCCCGCCTAGTGAATTCCCCGCTTTATACAACTGCAGGCACCCAGTCGCAAGATAGAGCGAGAGCGATATAGGATTATTACTTTATATTATAAAAGCGGCAATGCTTGGCGTTGTTCACACTTCACTCCGCTGGCCCTGTTCGCCGCTAGTCATCGTTGCGATTAGAAGTGTTTGTTGTAATATGGTTACGTAACGCGTTTTGTGAGTGTGATTCGAAATAATTCGAATATTCGTTTTGTTCTAGCGAAGTACATGATTTAAACATGTCATATTCTGATAAAAACTGTCTTCTGTGCAATTTATCCTTAAGTACTGATGAAACTGTCAATGTTGAAAAGGGACTGTCAACATTAATAAGCGCGAGCAAATGAAGAAACGATGGAAAACATGTAAGTCTTGAGAGCTTGTCATATGTGACAGTACATACAAAATGCAGGAGGGAGTATACGAGAGAGAGGAATATTGAGAAAGTCAATGTTTCTAAAAGAGAAAAGTCACCAGAAATACAGTTGCGATCAAAAACATCATTTGATTTTAAAAAAAACTGTTTGCTATGTGTTCAAGAGTGTGACATTAAATCCGAAAAAAAGAAAAAAGTTGAGAAACGTAAAGAAATTTATCTGGTATGCTCGTTAACTTTATTAGAAAAAGCGGCCGCTAGAAACGATTCCTAGGGCGAGGAAGTTTCTTTTCGAATCCAAAGCATACTTTGTTTGGTAGCAGAAGAGGCACGCTATCACAGGGCATGTTATTCCATATTTGCGACAAATACACCACAAACTAGTACTGTGGGTCGACCGAAAAATGAAAATTTTGCCGAAGCATTAGATAAACTTTTTGAGTTTATTGAATCTTCTGAAGAATACCAATTTTTGATGCTCGATCTGATGGAAAAAGTTACCAGTTATTTACCTGAGGACACTTCAATGAGTATGACTAACTTAAAAAAAAAGATAACTGAGAAATATGGAGACCAGGTAGTATATGCAACTACGAGTAACAAATCTTTGGTAGTTTGTTTTCGGGGGTGTGATATAAAGTTAGCAGATTGGCACAAAAACCAAGCAAAAACTGACGAAGAAGAAAAAAGGAGAAATGTCAGAACAGCTGCTTTAATTGTGCTTCAAGATATCAGAGCAACTGCTTACTCTAATACGTATCCAGATGTTTCCAACTTCATGATAGATGTTGACGATATGGTTCCAGAATCACTCAAAAATTTTCTTGAGATAAATTACACACCGAAAAACACGACCGGAAAACACAGAGAAAAAATGTACGGCTATAACCCATTCCATTATATCTGCAACGAGGCCCCGTTCTTTCATTTCGCCGATAAAGTTGGGACTTGGAGAGTATATATATATATTTCGAAAAGTAGGTTCAAAAAATCTTGTTAATGTTGTCAGCAATTTGGGATATTGTTGTAGCTACAGAGATGTTGCACTCTTTGAATCATCTGCAGTACAGTCTTGGAAACCGGCAATTGAAGAAGAAGCATTTACACAATATGTTTTTGACAATGCAGACTTTAATACAGCAACTATGACAGGAAAAGAAACATTCCATTCTATGGGTGGGATAAAGTGTATTACACCTGGAAACGCTGTAAAACCTCACATAATTGAAAAACAGAATATGCCTACTGCTGAAGAACTCTCAACAGCTCAAAAAATTCCAACTTTGACATTTCAACCACGTGATCAAAGTCTGGATCTACTGATTTTGAAAAATGTTTACAAGACAGGCATTTTTGATCAAATTGCAAAGTTTTCTAGCCAAGACTTAACATAGGTTTTTGGATACTTCCTGGAAGTACCTGGACATTCAGGATGGCAAGGATTTATGGAAAAATTTACCGCTATGAAGCCTTATGAGACGTCGAAAGTTTTAGCCTTGCCTTTTGTAAATCAATCTCCGACAGATCGAAGCACTGTGTTCACAGTCTTAAGCCATGCTGCAGAAGAGACCAAAAAAAGTGACCAGCAAACATGCTTCGTTACATTCGACCTCCCCCTATATATGAAAGCTAAGGAGATTTTGGCTGTTGATAACAATGAGCCTCATGGTACACTATCCAATGTGGTTGCCAGATTGGGAGGCTTCCATTTATTAATGTCCTTCCTGGGATCTATAGGCGTTATAATGGCAGGAAGTGGACTCTCCGAGCTATGGTCTACAGTATATGCTTCTGCATCAATCATTCATATGACATCAGGTAAATTAACTCAATAATTTCAGTTTTTCTTTACATAATATAGTTTTGATGCACTTAAATGAAACTCTTTATGGTGAAATAGTATATCTAGTTTTTTTTTACAGTAAAAGAATGTAAAACTGTATACTTAAATTATTTCAGGTCATGCCTATGCAAGAGCAATACGAGCGCACTGTCTAACATTATGTGCCATCACCACACTGATTTTCGAAGAAATGGAAATAAGCGATGCAGACAAGATGTATGTTAAACAACTTCTTAGTGGCGATCTCACATATGACTCTCTAGAAAACAATGAAACTATAGAAAGACTAAAACAAGATCTTGAAAATAAATGTTTAATTTTACAAAACATCGGAAAAACCTCGAAACTGTGATTGCAGTACTGTGAACTAGTAAGAATTGTCCTACATTTCATTCAAGCAGAGCGTACTGGCTTCCTATTTTCCATGCTACTGCACATTTTCAGTACGCAAAGGCCTGTCAGATATATTTACAGGACATGGATACATTACAAAACAGAATGAATTCTGAAGAATATAAAAAATTTACAGAGAAAGGTTTTTTCACAGTTAGGCGTTCAGAAAAACACTGGTGTGGTGTATGGTCTGATATGACAATCGAACAGACCTTGATGAAGAACATGAAAAGTGTTGGAGGCATATGTCATGGAAGAGGATTTAATGAGAGCGTTTTCAATAAATGGATAGTGGGTTTGCCTATAGCTCAGTTTGTTTCTGAGTGTATTGAGGATTACTGCGGGGTTAGATCTTCAACTTCGTATCAACACGAAGAACTGAAAGAATCTCGGATACAGAAAGACAAAAGTGATCATCAAAAATTTTTGGAGTGGCTGAAAACCCATTCGCCTTGGTCACAAACCCCTAACCTTGTTTCGCTTGGAAGTGGAACAGTTGCGAATGAAACGGTTAATAGTTTTGAGGCAAAAATCTGTTGGTGAGGACATTCTCAACAAGGCTGTGCAAGACGGAAAAAAATTTGGAGATCTGAAATTAAAAAGAACGAACATGGTCAAAACATTAGCAAATTCGAAATCAGATCGAATGGGTCCGCACTTAGAGAACGTTGACTCCACGCAGTTATTCCAAAGGATTATTTGCACCGTCCATACCCCAAAAGAACTGCAGTACTGTTTTTCCCACGAACTCGCAACAGTTCCTTTGTCACTGTTTGAAGATACTGGTCAAATGAGAAAAACACAAAATTCTATGTTATACAAGATTTTCAATGATGCTAACGAGCCAACAATCGGTGAAGATAACAAATACTTTGTCTTACATGGCGGTTCTCTACTTCACCGAGTTGTATGGCCATCGGAAGGTACATTTTCAGACATTTACTCCGCTTACGTATATTATATTCGGAAGCACTACGGAGTAAATGATACTGTAGTATTTGATGGATATGCCGATAACTCAGGAAGCACGAAGAGTAACGAAAGAATGAGACGTACAATCAACAGAAAATGCCCTGAGATTAAGTTTAATGAAAGAACACAACTTTCCCAACCGAAACAAAGTCTTTTGAGTAATTTGAATAATAAACAAAAACTCATTGCTCAACTGGCCAACAGATTAATGAACGAAGGAAACCTACGGTATTGGCTAATGATGATGCAGATGTTCTCATCATTCAAACGGCAATTGAAGAGTCTGCAAGAAATAATAATGTCGTAGTTGTTGGACAAGATGTCGATCTTTTGGTTCTTGCACTAGCTTTGACTCCCGCTGACCAAAATATTTACCTGTTGAAAGAGAGCCAAGGTGCAGTTAAAAGTAGACTGTACAGTTCAAACCTTGCTAATACAGGATTAATTAAAAAATGCAACGACTCCATTCTCTTCCCTCACGCCATGACTGGATGTGATACCACTTCATAATTTTTCGGAAAAGGCGAAGTACAAGCCATTCAGTTATTTAACAAAAGGAAAGATCTACAGGACCTTATCGGCATCTTCAACAATAAAAACGCTACGCATGAGCAAATCGATACTGCTGGCGAAAAGTTCATTCTAGCGTTATACGGCGCTAAGCCATCAGAAAATAGCCTTAATGAGCACAGGTTTATATCATTCAATAAACTTGTTGGGCAAGCAAAGAGCGCAGTGGTACTGTCAAAACTTCCACCTACCTCATCTGCGGCACAGCAGCATTCAAGGCGGGTCTATTTGCAACTTCAGGCATGGCTGGGAAACGTACTAAATCCAGAAGAATGGGGCTGGACAAAATCTGACGCTTTCCTGAATCCTATACCCACAAAACAACCACCAGCTCCCGCTTCCATACTTAAATTGATATCGTGTGCTTGCAAGCAAGGCTGCGGAAAAAGATGCAGCTGCGTTAAAATTGGCCTGCGCTGCACTACAATGTGTACCAGTTGCTGGGGTCTAAGCTGTTTTAATAAAAATCAAGATTGCGAAGACCTTGAGCAAGATGAAGCTACTACTAATTAGTGTTTTTCCCTTATTTTGATATTTATAATATTTAATGGTTTTAATGAGTCTACAAGCTTTTAATTCATTGCATTCCAATAAAAATAATGACTGTATTGTCGTTTATCTGATGATACATTTTTATTATTATTTTTAAACTAGCTACAGCTTGAAAATCATCAAGCCTATCAAAATAAGACATAGAACATATTTTGTTTAGAATTTAATGAGGATTATTTTTGCCTATGACACTTTTTCCGTATCTATAATAGTTTTCGAGAAAATGTGAAAAAACCAATAAAAGAGATATACATTTCGCGGTAAGGGGGGGTGTAGCGTCAAATGGAGGGGGGGGAGAGTTGTGAGTTCTGAACATCATACCCATAGGTATCACGCCACACAAGTTTTAAAACTTTATTAATTTGTTTGTATGAAAAACACAGAATGACCAGATTATTAGTAGAGGACGACCACAGAGAACACACTTGGACCAAATTGAGAGTGTGCTCAAAAAGGCTGGCGTCCAAAGTATGAAGAATAAAAGAGCATGTATGAAAAGATTGATGGATGTAAACGAAGCTAGAGAGGTTTGTCAGGATCGTGCGAAGTGGCGATCAATAGTCTCTGCCTACCCCAACGGGAACTAATGGCGTGAGTATATGTATGTATGTACATATTGGTTTTTCTTATTACATCCGAAATCATGACAAGTTTGTTATATACAAAAGGGGATCGGAATGTAAAAAATCGTTGGGCGAAAGCAGTTTTCATCAAAGGGATAGGCATTCTAAAGGTTCGTTTTGAAGACAAATTACAACGTCGTTACATGCCAGAAACTGCGCGTGCGTTAAGCTGGCGTACCATGAAGCTGTATCGAGCTGGTTACTATGTCAAAAAACTCTGCCTAAATAGTGCCTAATTAGTGTAAAACTAAAAAAAATAGTGCCTGTTTAGTTAAGGAAATAAACACCATTGTCAGTGTGTACGCTGGCGTAACGTCAAGCTAGCGTACACATCGCCGTACTCGAAAACGGCTAATTGTAAAGCAACAGAGTTTACACGAAAAAACTCTTCCTAAATACTTCTCCCGTTATGCAAAATTTCATAACGATTGATCTTGTAGGAACAGAGATATTGAACAAGACTTTTCAATGACATACCGTCCTGGCGTTATGCCAGAGCGTACACAAATAGTGCTTATAGAAAGGGACCTTTTCTTTTAATAAACTCTATATGTATAAATAGTGCGTGAAATTCTGCCTCTCGTAGTGCAAAAACTTTATGCAAATACGCAGTGGAAAGATTTAAAAAATCTATGTTAAGTTTTAGGAACAAATGAATAGATGTACAGACGCGATCAAAATGTATAATTAATGAAATTATGTAGGTAATTATAGTCGAAATATAATAGCGTTATTTTCTAATAGAAGTTACTTGTTAAACATGATGTGTTTTGACATAAATAAATTAAATAAGTATCTTTACCTACAACACAGCATAATTTTAAATGCTAATGTGAAATGGACTATTATACTTTTTCTCTCGCGTTTGAACGTTGGGTTGGCAGCAATATAATTATTTTTTTTAAATCTATGAATATACTATAATAGTAACTATTTTGTAAAGAATGTTTTCGCATACAACAAATACTGTTTTAATGCACAAAATTGAGATTTTTGTAACGTTACCTAGTGTGCTTGTGCTTATACTGTGATTTTTTACGTAGGTACTTATTTATTTTACAGTAACATTATATGTTCTATTAGGCCATTTAGGCCAAGAAAATAGTACTAAAAAAATGTACTGATATACTGTGTACTGTAATAATTAATACCTAGTTGTTTTTGGCAAATTAAATATAAGTTTTATAATAAACCTATTTCTTTTTATTTTTCCATTTTTTTACTATTTCATTTGCACTTCGAGCTGTATTTATAGGTAAATAAAGTTAATATTCTCCTAGATCGGTGTTTGACGCACGTTTCAGTTTCAATTATAATTTTTAGAAAAAAAATACATAGCATTTTTTATCATTTTTATTTGTGTACGCTGGCATAACGCCAGGACGGTATGTCATTGAAAAGTCTTGTTCAATATCTCTGTTCCTACAAGATCAATCGTTATGAAATTTTGCATAACGGGAGAAGTATTTAGGAAGAGTTTTTTCGTGTAAACTCTGTTGCTTTACAATAAGCCGTTTTCGAGTACGGCGATGTGTACGCTAGCTTGACGTTACGCCAGCGTACACACTGACAATGGTGTTTATTTCCTAAACTAAAGAGGCACTATTTTTTTTAGTTTTACACTAATTAGGCACTATTTAGGCAGAGTTTTTTGACATAGTAACCAGCTCGATACAGCTTCATGGTACGCCAGCTTAACGCACGCGAAACTGCCTATGAGAGACTACTGTTAATTTAAGTATATAAAGTTGACGTACGCTGAGAACTTTAGCCTCCGAATACAAGAGTGAGGTACTATAATGGCGAGGTTTACTCAGGCAAAGCTTAAGGATTGCTCTCTGAGCTCTTTCCATGACTATCAGAATTGAGGCTGCGCAGCCACCCCAAGCCAAAATACAATATTCAATAACAGATTGGCACAGAGCATGATACACCATTCTGAGTATGTGGGCGTTAGCATATTCGCGAAGCAGTCTCATAGGGTGAAACAGCTTAAAGTGCTAACAGACGATCGAACATGTACGGCGCGCACCAGTGTTCGTGGTACGGGCCGTACCAAAAACGAACGTGTGTAGCGTGGTTCGCCGCACATAATTATTATTAATATTGGTGCGGGCTGGTTCGAAGCGCTTGCGGTGCACGGTGCGATGGTGCGCGCCGTACATGTTCGATCGTCTGTAAACTGGAGCGCACCGCACAGTGCGATGGTGCACGCCGTACATGTTCGATCGTCTGTTAGAACTTTTACGTATTCTGGACGCGGTGCAGTATATGTGTTCCTTGAAGTTCATGTTATCATCCAAGATCACACCAAGATATTCATAGGTCGTTGTCCTAGTTAAGTGTTCGCATTGGCATGTAATGATCGGGTGGGCCTGCGACCAAAGACATGAACCATCATGAACCCTGATAGAGATGGTCGGAGGAGGAGATGACGCCTTAGTTTTGTGAAAACAAATGTACTTTGATTTGGCTGGGTTTAAAGTTAAAAGGTTTTCTTGTAGCCATGCCGTCACTGTAGAAAGGCCGCTTTGCGCTGAATTGTTAACATCTACCCAAGTCTTGCCATGGAATAGTAGGGCAGTGTCATCGGCGTAGCATATTAATTTAATATCTTGCGAGAGATTTGCGGATATATCATTGATGTATATTAGAAATAAGCTAAAGTAGTATAATTCTAACACAAAGACGGCTCTATTTCATCTTATGCTTTTCTGCATTATATATGATTAATTGATTTTCCCACATAGATGCTACTTGATTTGGAAAGCTTAGAAAGCTATCCAGAAGTTTCTGTAAAGACAAAAGTAAAAAGAACTTTAAAAACAAGTTTTAAAGGTAAGTTCAGCTGTCATTAGGTTGTTACTTAGGTGTATTTTCCACTACTTATTGTTTTGCACCTTCACGTTATTATCAATCATACTAATATTCCTTATTTTGTGGTTTGGACTAAATTTTGGATTGAGCAGTTTTGATTTCAATGGTTCCCATATAGGAAACATTGTTTTCATTGAAAAGCCAGTCTTTAATATATCAGAATTCAATGTATATCGATCAGTAGGATCTACTAATGACATTTTGTCTGAAGCAAACACAGAAATGTTTAGAACAGCACTTGAGAATGAGTTGATAAAGATAAATTTGAAATGGAAAGAGAATACTTCTTCCATGATACAAAGGGACCAGTTTAACCCTTCTGTAATCTGTAAGGGAAATCGATCCAAATCAGGCTTTAAAAGATCTCAACCAAAAACAAAGAGGAAAAGAAGTCTACCACAAAGATTCTGGAAAACAGCTCCCTACCACAACCGAACACAAGAAGGCATACTCTGGAGAAAGAAAGATGGAACCAGCTGTAAAGCAATACAAGCCTTTGAAAACCACCACAACAACAAAAAGACCAATTGAAGAGAACAGAAAATTCATTAAAGAAGAATCATTAGAAACATCAGGAGAAGAAGGCCTTGAACTAAGGTCAAACTTAGAAAAGTTGTGGAAGAAATGTGTCAAAGAAAATGACAATCAATCTATCAATATGAAGTTCAAAGCTAATGTGCTAAGGATTTATTCTTCTTTCATGTCCAAAGACAATTTATCAAGGAAAACGTTTAGAAACGTTGGGCTCTTAGTCACAATGAGAGCTCTAACAATGGAGATGGGATACTCACTGGTTCAGTTAAAGGAAGATTGCTTCATCACTGAGGTGGCAACCTCTGGCACTGTTTACGCACAAGAATTAACTAGAGTTGCTAAAAATCTAATTCAACCAGAATTATCCTTTTTAATGTCTGACATGGGCCTTCCTGCTTCAAACCAGGAAAGCAGAAGGTTTAAGAGAAGTCCAAAGCTTGATGATGATGAATTCTTCGATAGCATACGAAAGAAGACTATTGACGTTTTAAAATATGAACAAGGAAAGGAAAACACTATTCTAAAGCTTTCTCAGTCTGGAAGGAGTATGCCTAAGTCATCCATAGGCAAGAGTTACAAAGATTTGAGTATAAGCAAGACTGAGATGAGAGAGAGTCATCAAAAGATTTGGTCAATAGCTAAGAATAAATACACCACCATTAGCTTCCATCCATCTAGTTTATGGGTGGAGCCTCTTGTAAAGAATATGATTTGTAAGAAATCCAATGGCTACACCTGCACCAATGAGGCATACGTTGAGTTCTGGAGATCTATTACAAGCATGGAGAATAACGCTTCTGTGAAGAAAAAGTAGAGCTACTGAAAGAATTTCCTCCTTGCACAAAGGCTTTTATACGGTTAAATTTTGAGAAGGAAATGTTATGTAGAGTTGAGAGGTTCTGCGATAACGGATTTGGGAGACCATCTCCTTATTGTTCAGATGAGCAAACATCTTGTGATAAACCCAATGTTGCACTGAACTTTCTTCCCAGAACATTCCGTTGGAACTCCAGTCAAATCACCAGATTCTCTGAGTTGGCCAAATCCAACTTCTCTATGAGGAGCCCCCTTGCTCTATCAGGGTTTAAAATTTGAGGAGTCAAAGGCATAGACACCAAGCCATTGTGCAAAAGAGTTAAATTAGTTACAGACTTTATCACTATTTCTCTATTTGATAACAGAAAGCCCATTATGAGCTATTTTGATGATCCTAAAGGATCAAACTCTCGTGACAGAACATCAGTAAGCAACTATGTGTGCAATGATCGGACTTGTTATGAAAAGGCTGTCAATCCTCAGTGTGATAGAGACATGGTTTACTGTGCTAATGTTTATTCTAAATGTTCTGTAGGATCCAAAAAATTTCATTTGGATCACAAATTCGTGAAATATTTTGCAATTAGCAACATTTTTACTAAAAATTTCGCATTATTTGCATGTCGCTACGTGATATTTTCGATCGATGACGTCATTAAGTACAAAAGTTGAACAATCTTTAAAAAATCAAAACTTTGCAATTCGGTATGCAAAGTTTTACTAAAGTGATGCTGATTACAAAACCATTTCGAGATATTATGGTTATAAACAATATTTTTTTGAAATTATATCAATTGAAGCTAAAATGACTGTTATTTTATCAAAAACTGTAACAGTGTTTGACCTTCAATGTTGTTTTAAAGACATACGGTTTTGTAGTTTATTAATAAAATATTGAAAATCATAGGTTTGTTTAGTATAATATCGTAATAATTTCATTTGACATCACAAATTCGTGATATGTTTTGCAATCAGCAACATTTTTATAAAACATTTCGCTTCATTTGCATGTCGCTACGTGATTTTATCAATCGATGACGTCATTAAGTACAAAAGTTGAACGATCTTTAAAAAATCATAACTTTACAATTACTCATTTTAAATGGAAAATATTCAAATTAGTCTTTTATTTTCGTGTTTACTATCGTATAAAAAGATTTAATAAATACCAAAAAAAAACTTTGCATACCGAATTACTCATTTCAAATGAAAAATATTCAATTCAGTTTTTTTTTTCGTGTTTGCTATCGAATAAAGATATTTAATAAATACCAAAAAAAAAAACTTTGCATACCTAATTGTAGCTACGGTTATCGTTTCAAGGATTACATCCATAAGTATCTTTACAGCCAAAATATGTCCCTACTGAGGGGCTCAATCCTTTACTTTATTAATTAATTTAACCATATTCCACCATTTGCATGCGGGTTGGCATTGCAACGAATATCATTAATCATTATACTAGTCGGGACCATATAAGATATTCAGCTTGTTTAAGCCTGCTAAAATCATATATATATATATATATATATATACATATACTCTCACGGCTATAAATCTCTAGATGGGGTAGCCAGAGCTAAGGAATCAGAAATCCTGCTAAAATCCTTCCAAACTAAGTTAAAGCTTACAGATTAAATTTGGGATAGTACCCTTCGAGGATCAAACTCAAACCCTTCGGACTTGAAGCCAAGCGCTTTCCTGCTAGACCAAGCATGCAGTTCCTTAGTTATAGATGGGTTAATTATAAGAAAAAAAAACAAATATTCATTCTATGCGGACATATCAATTAAAAATTACGATACCTTTATTTTACAAGTAATTCATAACGCATCAACATTAAATATCAACTATCCTTTAACTGTACAATTAAAAAAACAATGTAAACTTAAGAGACATTAGATTATCCAGCTAAACTTATACATACATAAATTTCACACACACATGTACATCTCCGCACTTATGTTACAATGGGTATATATAGTTCAGTCGTTGAGGCGTATATTTTCATTATTTTCAACAAATATCATCGATTAATTAAATTAATCAGTCATCACTTGTCACTTCACTAAATAGTTTTATTATCAACGTCCTTTGTGGCAGTGGTAACACTCTCTCGCGCGATTCGTGGAATATTCAACTAGGGTTGTCGCGTTGGTACATCTGAAACAAAGAACACATATACATAAACGTTCACGCCGAATATCCCCGAAGCGGTTGGTACAGGTACTAATACTTCTGAACATCTCGTGACTTTGTCACCTGGTGTTCAGAGTACCCACGTTTTGCATGGACAGTGTACTCACGTGATAGGGGGCAGGCCTATCGCCGTTTTGTACGAATACACTGTCACATGACTAAGTACAACTCAGCCATGTGGGTTTCCTCACGATATTTTCCCTCACCGTTAACAACCATGATAAATTAACCACACATATGTCTTTAGAAAAGACAAATTGGTGTAGGCCCGACCCGGGATTTGAACACTAGTCGCTTGCACGATAACCGGTGTTCTACCCATTGAGCTATCACGTCGTCACAAGGAACACATTGTTAAATATGTCGCAATAATACTTTGTAGGTTACTTAAATGTATGCCTTTAAATCTTGGGCAGTACTCTTGCGGACTTACATGTTAATTATAGTAAAAAACTTCATTCCACTGCTTTTTACCATTTACCCAGATACATAGCCATATGTATTGACTCTTCTCATTCTACTAACCACTTTCACGCTTAAAACACACATATTTACATATTACAACGGTCCACCGCTGGACTCTATAGACAGTCACATTCCTTCTACCACTCATCCCTATACTATAAATGTAATAATATGTATGGAGAAAGAGTATGGAGCTTCATCATGCCAAATATGCTTAATAATCTACAGAAACCTATTGTAACGAAACTGCAAAATAAAAATAAAATTCAGGTTTTATTTATATTAAAAAATCATTTTTCTAAATGCTGTGATGTATAAATGCACATGTCTTTCTTCTATTTATTTAATGTATTGTTTTTAAGCAAACGTAAATATGTGTTTAAATAAAAAGCCGAGCTGACAGTCTACCAAAAACCTAAAAGGTTTTCAGACTGTCTGGTCAAGTGTTGTAAATATTTTTTAAAATAAACAGTTTTAAATTTTATTTATTTATTTATTTTATTTATTTATTTATTTATTTATAAAAACATAAACATTACAGGTATATACCTAATTCGATCATGTTTCACATTAATACACACACAATACAATAACAATAACTAAATACAGAAATTTTACTATAATCTACTAACAACAAAAAAAAAAAAATGTTCAAATTTACTAAAACTTAAATCTATTTTAACATAAAATTTTTAGACATGCATCTTTAAATTCCGTTGAAGAACACGAAAATATATCAACTTGCTCGCAACCTGATTCAATG